>OY757025.1:54599686-55024218 GCA_963580285.1 Lucinisca nassula | reverse complement strand
TCTTAGTCATTAGGTCTCTCACCGCCGTAGGTTCGAGCCTCTCAGGCCACGTGTGAAACGCCAAGTTCTGCAACGGAAGGTCAGGTGGTTTTTCTCCGGGTACTCCGGTTTTCGCCCGCCTCTGATTAACGATCGGCTAGGTATGAGTGAAATAATCTTGAAAGGGCGGTAAAACCCAAACCAAAAAAAAAAAAAAAAAAAAATTTGGTTGACCTGGTATTAATACGGATGACTTACGATCAAAACAGGATGGTCAATTGATAATAATTTGAAAACAGGAAATAATGAAACCTTTTTTGCCCAAGCTAGCCAACTAATACTACAAAGCAAAATTAAGTTCAGTTTTTAGTGCCTTCTCGGGGTAAGTTGTTTGAAACTTACTATGTTTCTAGTTAATGTAGTGTTAAACTCTGATCAATTTATATGGCAGATATGTGATTTTTTTTTTTTGCTGAAAAAATGTGAGAAGCTTTTGCACAGCAGCAAAGGTTACTCACATCTTTATAGGCATATATACCAGAGTACTTGCTAGAATAACATTATGAATACCAACTTGCTCATTAAGCTAATGAGGACCCTGATTTTGATTGTTTTAAGCAACTACCAATACAAGATAACTCACCCATCTTGTGTGTCTGTGTGGAAATTAGCCATCATTGAAACATCTTGGGACAGTTCAAGGTTGTTGTACATGGCTGGCAGTATTCTGTAATAATTATAATACAGTCCAACCTGTGTTAAGCAAGCACCTCAGGGATGACCAAAATGTGCTTACTTAAGACAGGTGCTTGCTTAATACAGGTGAATTTGAATGCATTTGCCTTTTTGGGGAACTAAATGCTTGCTTGCTTAAGACAGGTTGGTTGCTTAATAGAGGTGGCCACTATGACAGGTTTGACTGTAGTTCCCGGTAAGGAGGAACAGGGATAATTCTTGGATATTTTTTCTTATTTCTCCATTAACTTGTTTTGTACCAAATGGAATCTTCCTCCTTATATATAGCTGGAGTGCATTTCAAAATTTAGGGGTGTCAGGTTGTGTTTTCTTCAAAATCTATTTGGAAACTGGCTGAACATTTTCCAAACAGCAGAGTTCTCGTTAACTCCAAATTTGGAGTAATTTACTCCAACTTTTTCATTTCTGACTCCAACTTTTGGGAAAGTCTCAATAGAAAAGCATGGTAAAACTCCAACTTTTTCTGGAGGACAGCAGTTTTACTGTAATTTTCAAAATCCTAGTGAGAACCCTGAACAGTGTAGGCCTTGATCAGACGCCACGTTCTGCGGCGTCTATTCTTGGCCTGCACTGTTTGCCAACTACCCGTTTTTGGGTTTCCGGTACAAAATGGGTTAAGTGAAGTGTGTTTGAGTTTTATGTCCCACCAACAGCCTAGGTTATAGGGAGACGGGACCTCGGTTTAAAGACTTATCCAAAAGTCTGGAGAAGCCCGGGATTGAACCCACAAACCCTGGTTTATGTGGCCAGTAGCTTAACCACGGAGATTAAAATATATGTTGTAGTACTTGGAAGAATCGACTCATAAATTTCAAACAAGACATAAGGAATTAAGGGGGAATAGATACCCCTTCAGGGGAGGCAACTCCTGCAAAAGCATTTTTGTCTCCCGTGTCAATAGGGGTCAACTCTTAAAGGAAAGAATTTGCTCCTCAGGAGCAAATTCTTTCTTTTAAGAGTTGACCCCTTTTTTCAGTGGGACAGGGCTTATAGACAAGAGGGCCCAGAGGGCCCTGGTTCGCTCACCTGATCCAATGTATAACAAGTGGGCCCCGGGCAGGGTCAATTTTGGCCCCAGGGCTATAATTTGAACAATCTTGGTAGAAGTCCACAAGATGAAGCTTCATATTGAATATGAAAGACCTGGGCTTTCTGGTTTCAGAGAAGAAGATTTTAAAGGTTTACCCTGCATATAGAAGTCTATGTAAAACAAGATTTTCCCTATATAAGTCTATGTTAAACCAAAGGGCCCCCGCTCCAAGCGGGGGCATTTTTGGTCTCAGGGCTATAATTTGAACAATCTTGGTAGAGGTCCACTAGCTGAAGCTTCATAACAAATATCGAAGACCTAAGCCTTGTGGTTTCAGAGAAGAAGATTTTTCAAGATTTTCCCTATATAAGTCTATGTAAAACCAAAGGGCCCGGAGCGGGGGCATTTTTGGCCCAAGCACTATAATTTGAACAATCTTGGTAGAGGTCCAAAGATGAAGCTTCATACCAAATATCAAAGACCTGGGCCTTGCAGTTTCAGAAGAAGATTTTTCAAGATTTTCCCTATATAAGCCTATGTAAAACAAAAAGGACCTGGTGCTTGAGCATTTCTGGCCCCAGCACTATAATTTGAACAATCTTGGTAGGGGTCCACTAGATGAAGCTTCATACCAAAAATCAAAGACCTGGGCCTTGCGGTTTCGGAGAAGAAGATTTTTCAAGATTTTCCCTATATAAGCCCATGAAAAACCAAAGGGCCCCCATGCTGGGGCATTTTTAGCTCCAGCACTATAATTTGAACAATCTTGGTAGGGGTCCACTAGATGAAGCTTCATAACAAATATCAAAGACCTGGGCCTTGCGGTTTCAGAGAAGATATTTAAAGATTTTCCCTATATAAGCCTATGTAAAACAAAAGGGCCCTGGTGCGGGGGCATTTTTGGCCCCAGCACTATAATTTGAACAATCTTGGTAGGGGTCTACTAGATGAAGCTTCATACCAAATATCAAAGACCTGGGCCTTGCGGTTTCAGAGAAGAAGATTTTTCAAGATTTTCCCTATATAAGCCCATGTAAAACCAACGGGCCCCCGCGCGGGGGCATTTTTAGCTCCAGCACTATAATTTGAACAATCTTGGTAACGGTCCACTAGATAAAGCCTCATACCAAATATCAAAGACCTGGGCCTTGCGGTTTCAGAGAAGAAGATTTTTAAAGATTTTCCCTATATAAGCCCATGTAAAACCAAAGGGCCCCCGTGCGGGGGCATTTTTGGCCCCAGCACTATAATTTGAACAATCTTGGTAGGGGTCCACTAGATGAAGCTTCATACCAAATATGAAAGACCTGGGCCTTGCGGTTTCAGAGAAGAAGATTTTTCAAGATTTTCCCTATATAAACCCATGTAAAATCAAAGGGCCCCCGTGTGGGGGCATTTTTAGCTCCAGCACTATAATTTGAACACTCTTTGTAGGGGTCCACTAGATGAAGCTTCATACCAAATATTAAAGACCTGGGCCTTGTGGTTTCAGAGAAGAAGATTTTTAAAGATTTTCCCTATATAAGCCCATGTAAAACCAAAGGACCCCCGTGCGGGGGGCATTTTTGGCCCCAGCATTATAATTTGAACAATCTTGGTAGGGGTCCACTAGATGAAGCTTCATACCAAATATCAAAGACCTGGGCCTTGCGGTTTCAGAGAAGAAGATTTTTTAAGTTTTCGATGAAAAAAATCTATTTTTGGCTACTGTGACCTATATGTGCAACGGACCGGAACCATTTGAACAACTTTGAAAGGGGACCACCTAAGGATCATTCCTGTGAAGTTTGGTCAAAATCCGATCAGTGGTTTAGGAGGAGATGTCGTTTGAAGAAAAGTTTACGGACGCACGCACGGACGGACGCACGGACGCACGACGGACGACGGACAAAAAGTGATCCCAAAAGCTCACCTTGTCACTACGTGACAGGTGAGCTAAAAAGCGAACAGAAAGTCCCGTAAGCAGGCTGTCAAGTGTATTTTGGTGCAAAATATATATTCTGGGCTTAAAAAAATAGGAAATTTATGGGAAAAATATAGGAAAAAAATAGGAATTTTATAGGATAATTATCAAGGTTTAGCAGCAAAAAGGCCTTATTATCATAATAAAAAAGTACACAAAAATACAGGTATACTAAATTTACATAGACGGTTTAATGAAGACAAAAAACAACAAGAAGTTGTGGAAATAGGATTAAAACTTCTGTTAGCCACTGTCAGATTTTAATATTTTTGATATGGTCCTGACCTCCATCTCCCCTTACAGCCAGCTCTCAATCACTATCTTAAATGACATCAAAAGTTTTATATTAGTGGCAATAAAAAATAATATATAATCATCTTTATTGCTTTATGTCAACATAACATCATACATGTATGTGTTTGACCAATTCAAGACTGTGTTGCAATAAATACAAGATACATGAGTTACTGACTCATGTAACATGCTGAATAAATGAAGTTTTAAAGAAACCATCAAGTTATACATTACTGTTTTGAGCATTTACCATGGGTATGTTTGGGATGGTCAAGCACATAGCAAAGTATCAACATGGAAAGAATAGAATTTAAGAAACTGACAAATAATATTGCCTAGTTTAGCCATTGTTCTACTTGAACTATGAATTCTCTTAATCATATTCTTGAAGTTGAAAATATTACTTATCAAACTTAGACACTGTACTTCTTGTACTATGAATTCTCTTAATCATGTGCTTGAAAAATGATAATATAAGTGACCATGTTATTACACTATCAAAACTGAGAAAAATAACACTAATCTGGCATACAAGTCACTATCTCCAGAATTTGGTTTTATTGGCTAGGTTCACCTCATTTCTTAGCTTTCTTTGAATCCACCTCCGCAAATTTCTCCAGGTTCTTCCTTTTCCTATGTTCCGCTGATTTCTGTTATTCTCTTACTCTGTCTAGACGCTCTGTTGATTCTCTGATCATTTTCTGAGCAGTCTCGATCAGTGACTGACTCACTGATACACTCTTTTAATGCTCAATCCAGTTTTTCATTTCCTTCTTCAAGCAGTTTTTCAGCATGAAGTTCTTCTTTAGAGTTTTTTTCTTTATCATTCAGCTTTTTCATTTTTTCATTCAAAGGCTCTTTTTCTTTTGCTGCTTCTTGTTTTTGTTTTTCAAGCTGTGCATGCTCTTCTTTCTTTTGCTGTCTATTATTCTCCTCCTCTTCTCTATTTTGCTTTTCCTCTTCTAGCCTCTCCTTGCAAACTCTATGACTACCTTTGACATAACCTATTAGGTCCTTGGTAAGAGGTACACATTCTGGCTGCATATGTTTAGGATCATGGATTTTCACAGCCTCTTTATAGAGTCTGTTCCCTATAACTGATTTTGATGACAGCTTTACCCTATCTTTTCCCAACATTTTCTTATGATCTAATAGCCCCCACTCAACATCAGCATTACCATGTGACAATGGCAGCACTCCTTATACTACTTTTCCAAGTCTATGCTTCTTATCTTTGCCACTACCAGTTTTCAATTTCAAAATGTCTCTCCAGTAGCGATCAATCCTTCTCAACTCAACTTCATCATCTTTCTCTATTTTCCTAAGTTTCTCATCAGTTTCTTCCCCTTGGTATACCTTCCACTCATCAGTGATCAATGCCACATCTTATTCTGCAAAAGGTAACTTCCTTGCTTCCCTTTCTATTGCTGAACTGCTACTGGGCTGTGTTTCTTTCCCTTTGGTGTCTCTGATGGGAGCTGTGGGTTAATTGTATCGATTCCTGATCATTGCCTCCACTTCTATTAAGTCTTTGTTCAGGATGTGAACAGCCCAAATCTTTAAGAAGTTCATTATCAAATGAAAAATAAGATAACAGGTATGACCCTCCAGTATTAAAGAACTTCCCTATATCTTCAAGTGCTCTTTTCTGTTTCCCAGAAAAGCTTAAGCCTGCAGCATTTTAAAAAATATAGGAATTTGGTAAAAAATATAGGAAATGGGGTTAAAATATAGGAAAAAAATAGGAAACCTGAAAATATAGGAAACAAGAGCACCGCAAGCGGGTGCCAACGCTCGTCTGCAGTTTCTTTTAGAAAACAAAAGTTCTAAGTCAAATCAAATTGCAAGATGGAGTTATAAAACTTGTAGGGAATGTAGCTCTTGTGATGGTGAGTATGTGTATGAAGTTTCATGAAGGTAGGCCAAATACTTTTGGAAATATGGTCAAGGTTAAGGTTTTTGGTTAATTTTTCGAAAAATAGGTCAAAGTTCAAAGGTCAAGGTCACAGGTCAAAAAGCGTGGTATGACTGAAAAGGTCTTGTCCCAAGGAACATTCATGTGAAGTTGGAAGGCTCTGTTGTGAATAGTATTGAAATAAGAGACAAAAACAATTTTAAAAAAACGGCGAGAAAAGGGGAGATAATTCAATCAAATTGCAAGATGGAGTTATAAAACTTGTAGGGAATGTAGCTCTTGTGATGGTGAGTATGTGTATGGAGTTTCATGAAGGTAGGCCAAATACTTTTGGAAATATGGTCAAGGTTAAGGTTTTCGGTTAAATTTTCGAAAAATAGGTCAAAGTTCAAAGGTCAAGGTCACAGATCAAAAAGTGTGGTATCACTGAAAAGGTCTTGTCCCAAGGAACTTTCATGTGAAGTTTGAAGGCTCTGTTGTGAATAGTATTAAAATGAGAGCAAAAAATGTGTTTCAGAAAAAAAAATTGGAAAAGGGGAGATAATTCAGCCAAAATCAACAATGTTGTTATGGTCCTTGGTCAAAATGTAGCTCTTGTGATGATGAGTGTGTGTATGAATTTTCATGAGGCTAGGTCTAATACTTTTTAAGTTATAGCCAAGGTTAAGTTTTTTTGGAACGACGCAGGACGACACAGGACGACGCAGGACGACTACGCAGACGCCGGAGTGATGACAATAGCTCGAAAGTTTTTTTTCAAAAAACAGACGAGCTAAAAATAGGAAAAATAGGAACACTTGACAGCCTGCGTAAGTTGTCTCCCTTTGAAAAATGGCAGAAAAATCTGCCAGGTGTTCCCATTCTCCTTAATTATCCTTATTAATCCATTTTATTTGAGGCTAAGAATTACTTTAGATTTTACCGTGATGACCCTAGTATTGGAACAGATAGGCCTAAGCAAACAGTGCAGACTGCAGTCTGATCAGGGTCTACACTGTTTGCCATTCTGTCTGCACCTTTTGGACTTCTGGCTGGATTGTAAAACAAATTTATTACACATGAAAATTGACAAGAGGGCCCATAGGGCCCTGAATCGCTCACCTGAGAATTAGTGTCTCTAGTACATTCTAGGCCCAAGGGCTATAATTTGAACAAACTTGGTAATGGTCCACTAGATGAAGCTTCATACCAAATATCAAAGACCTGGGCCTTCTGGTTTCAGACAAGAAGATTTTTAAAGGTTTTCCCTATATAAGCCTATGAAAAACCAAAGGGTACCAGGGTGGGGGCATTTTGGCCCCAGGGCTTTAATTTGAACAATCTTGAAAGAGGTCCACTAGATGAAGCTTCACACCGAATATCAAATATCTGGGCCTTGCGGATTCGGAGAAGAAGATTTTTAAAGATTTTCCATGTGTAAGCCTATGGAAAACCAAAGGCCCCAGGGGTGGGGGCATTTTTGGCCCCAGGGCTATAATTTGAACAATATTGGTAGCAGTCCACTAGTTGAAGCTTCATATCAAATACCATAGACCAGGGCCTTGTGGTATCAGAAGAATTTTAAATATTTTCCCTAATTAAGCCTATGAAAAACCGAAGGGTCCTGGGGTGGGGGCATTTTTGTTCCTAGGGCTATAATTTGAACAATCTTGATAGAGGTCCAATAGATGAAGCTTCACACCAAATATCTAAAACCTTGGCCTTGCAGTTTCTGAGAAGAAGATTTTTTAAAGATTATCCATATATAAGCCTATGTAAAACCAAAGGCCCCAGGGCTATAATTTGAACAATCTTGGTAGAGGTCCATTAGATTACGCTTCATATCAAATATCAATGACCTGGGCCTTGCAGTTTCAGAGAAGAAAAGTTTTAAAGATTTCCCCTACATAAGCTTAGGAAAAACCAAAGGCCCCCTGGGCGGGGGCATTTTTGGCCCCAGGGCTATAATTTGAACAATCTTGGTAAAGGTCTGATAGGTGAAGCTTCATACCAAATATTAAAGACCTGGGCCTTGTGGTTTCAGAGAAGAAGATTTGTAAAGGTTTTCCCTCTGCCTATGAAAAACCAAAGGGTCCCAGGGTGGGGGCATTTTCGGCCCCAGGGATATAATTTGTACAGTCTTGAAAGAGTTCCACTAGATGAATATCACACCAAATATCAAAGATCTGGGCCTTGTGGTTTCAGAGAAGAAGATTTTTTAATGATTTTCCCTATATAAGTCTATGTAAAACCAAAGGCCCCCGGGGCAGGGGCATTTTGGCCCCCAGGGCTTTTATTTGAACAATCTTGGTAGAGGTCCAGTAGATGAACCTTCACACTAAATATCAAAGATCTGGGCCTTGCGGTTTCAGAGAAGAAGAATTTTAAAGTTTTCCCTGTATAAGCCTATGTAAAACCAAAGGCCCCGGGGCGGGGGGCATTTTTGGCCCCAAGGCTATAATTTGAACAATCTTAGTAGAGGTCCACCAGGTAAAGCTTCACACCAAATATTAAAGACCTGGGCCTTGTGGTTTCAGAGAAGAAGATTTTTTAATGATTTTCCCTATATAAGCCTATGTAAAACCAAAGGCCCCCAGGGCGGGGGCATTTTGGCCCCCAGGGCTATAATTTGAACAATCTTGGTAGAGGTTCACTAGATGAAGCTTCATATCAAATATCGAAGAACTGGGCCTCTTCAGAGAAGAAGATTTTTAAAGTTTTCGTTTAAAAAATCTATGTTTAAATCCTGTGACCTATATGTGCAATGGACCGGAACCATTTGAACAACTTTGAAAGGGGACCACCTAAGGATCATTCCTGTGAAGTTTGGTCAAAATCTGATCAGTGGTTTAGGAGGAGATGTCATTTGAAGAAAAAGTTTAAGCACACACGCACCCACGACGGACGAAAAGTGATCACAAAAGCTCACCTTGTCACTACGTGACAGGTGAGCTAAAAAGAGGAACGATCAGGAACTGATACAAGCAGATCCCAAATTCTTCCCACAATATCACTTGGGAAAGAAGTTGAAACATGGAGTGACAACAGTAAACAGAACAGACAACAGGTAAACTGAATCAGCAGCTCTTTCCTAAACAGGTGGTGACTTAGAATATCCAAACCTAACTAAAAAGGAGCAATATACATAATGAGGGAAATTAGGAGAAGAACAGCAAGTCCTCAAGGTGTCCAAATTTTTTGGATTTTTACAGTAATTTTTTTTGTTTTATGGCCCTTTTAAGATCCTTTCACATATTTCAAGCCGATGGATAATCACAGGTGGGCAAAAAACGGAGTACCCAGAGGAAATCTACCTAACCCCTTGTTGCATAACTCTGGGTCTCACTTGATCCAAGCAAGTCTCAAACTCACAGCTGTAAGAGACCTTATGATTAAGAGCCAGCACTCAATGATTTGTAGTCTATCACTCTTTAGGTCACTGCTGGTCAGTTTACCTAACCACTTTTCCTGGGCAGGTTTATGCATATTAAGTTAACCAGTGCAGTGTACATTCTTTTGCCAGAAACTGATAACTACCCTTCTTGAATCAGCACCCCTTTATAACCCGAATCCAGGTTGATGGAACATTTTTTATGCTTATGAATATTGTCGCGTGTTTGATAAATGCACTGGTTGATTATGACCTCGTATGTGCCGTCGTTAAGGTTGACGTCACAGCATGTTACGCGACGTCACTTAACATTCAATTATGGCGGACGTTGGTAACCGAAGTGACTGCAGCATTAAATTAAAACTCCGCGCTAAAAAATGGAAGGTATGCAAGAAGAATCCAATATGGGTGTGAGGGGTGGATATAAGAATCCAATATGGGTGTGAGGGGTGGATAGAAAAATCCATCCCTCGGGATTACTGTTCAGCATCACTCGGCAAGCCTCGTGATGCCGGACAGTGTAACACGGGACAGATTTTTCCATCCACCCCTCACACCCATATAAGATTCTTATATCTATGTAAACATGAACCAGGATTTTATCATGATTATTGATTGTATCAGTTGGGGATTGTATTTCTTCTGCTCAAAAATATTAAAATGTAAATACCGTAATGATCCTAAGTATTGGGACAGACAGGCCTAAGCAAACTAGCAGTCTCATAAGAATCTTATATGGGTGTGAGGGGTGGATGGAAAAATCCAACCAGAGGGACACTGTCCGGCATCACGAGGCTTGCCGAGTGATGCCGGACAGTGATCCCGAGGGTACGGATTTTTCTATCCACCCCTCACACCCATATTGGATTCTTTTTCTTGCATACCTTCCATTTCTTAAAGCGGATTTTTAATGCTGCAGTCACTTCGGTTACCAACGTCCGCCATATTGTGTTGACACTGCAGGAATGTTTAGTGACTTTGCTGTGACGTCAACCTTTACGACGGCCCATACGAGGTCATAATAAACCAGTGCATTTATCAACACGCGATTATATTCGATTTTGGGTCGGAACACCAGGGTCAGAACATAAATTTCTATCCCAGGGTAAAATCACGGATTTCCTTGTCTGGTGTGCAAGAAGATCAGGATCTACACTGCCATTCTGTCTGCACTTTTTGGGCTTCGTGCTGGATTGTGAAACAATTTTATTAGCAGTTTAACAGAATTACAGCAAGTCCTCAAGATGTCCAGACTTTTAGAAATTTCATGGCAGCCTGTACTTACTTCCTTTCTTTGAGGACCTCCTTCTGGTGATCTGTCAACACTCTTGGTTTCCTTGGTGATGATCTGATCACAACAAAGTCCTGAAAAGAAAATAAGCACAATTAATTTCTATTCCCTGGTTTTCTGGCATGAAAACAGCTGACATACTCAAGAACGTAACAATGACTTAACAATTAAAGTGCCAATAACGACATTTGCATATGTCAAATATTTCTGTCTTACTTTTCAGAAAGATAAGGCCCTACATCACAGTGTAGTTTATATTTTCTTGTCCTTTGTGATCATTGATTCCATTGTGGAATTTTGAAAATATTTGAGGGTCACTGATGAGGCCTAATTGGCCGAAACTAGCTAGTCTGGCCCAGAAAACATGTACACTTCATATTTTCCATTTCTGTGGTGTATTTCGTGCTTCCAAAGGATAACCCTTTTATAGAACATATTTAACGTCACTACAGCTGATGTGACGGAATGTGTGGCGGCCGTAAAAAGTCTCCCTGCCCTACATCACAGTGTAGTTTATATTTTCTTGTCCTTTGTGATCATTGATTCCATTGTGGAATTTTGAAAATATTTGAGGGTCACTGATGAGGCCTAATTGGCCGAAACTAGCAAGTCTGGCCCAGAAAACATGTACACTTCATATTTTCCATTTCTGTGGTGTATTCCTTGCTTCCAAAGGATAACCCTTTTATAGAACATATTTGACATCCCATAAAGATAAGGCTTGACATTCCATGTGAATCATTTGCTAGGCAGACAATTCACATGAAATGTCGAGCCTTACTCTTTTTTTCCCCCAAAAAATAATTTAGAAAACTAGAATTCGTTTTTCTACAAAAACACAGATGTCTCCCCCGTTTTTGACCGCTAAGTATAACCTTGACATTGGAGGTATTGAGCTGGGTCTTGTGTGCAACACATCATCTAATGAAGATGAACATTTCTGCAAAGTAACTTTAAAAATGTTCATAGAAAAATAAAAAAGTTATTGGCCATGCACAAAAAAGCCCTTTTTTACCTTTGACCTCCTAAGTATGGCCTTGACCTTTGAGGTACAACAAATCGTCTCATGATGGTTAACATTTCTGCCAAGTAATTTCATAATCTGTCAAAGAATAAAGAAGTTATTGACTGTCCCTTTTTTTACCTTTGACCTCTATGTATGACCTTGACATTGGAGGTATGGACCTTGGTCTTGCACATGACTCATGGTCTAATGATGGTGAACATTTCTGCATGGTTACTTTATATATAAAGTCTATCCAGAAATAAAAAAGTTATTGACTGGACACTAAAAAAACAAACTTTTTTTACCTCTGACCTCTTAACATGACCTTGATCTTGAAGGTACCGACCTGGGTCTAGCCTGTACCACATCGTCTCATGATGGTTAACATTTCTGCCAAGTAATTTCACAATCTATCCAGGAATTGTTTGATTTGTTTGATTTGAGGTTTAACGTCCCCGTCAACACTGTAAAGGTCATTTTGGAGACGGTGCTTCCAATTTTGTGGGACTTTTACCCGACATTGAGATGAAATGACATCTCAAGCCCTGTCGCCCAATGAAACCAATAGGGTTTATTAGCATGGACGGTCCGCCTCGCAGCGCGGCTCCTGGACAGGCTTAGATCCTCTAAGCGGTTTACCAGTACAAGTGTGCGGGACGGATTCAGCTCTGCGTGGAAGCATCGTGCAGCCCATATATTTCTTCAAGTCCCTATGGGCGGGGGCGGATCTATCCAGGAATAAGAAAGTTATTGACTGAACACTAAAAAAGGCCCCTTTTTGTCCTTTGACGTCTTAGTACGACCTTGACATCTGAGGTACCAACTTGGCATCATCTCATGGTGGTTAACATTTCTGTCAAGCAATTTCAAAATCCATCTAAAAATAAGAAAGTTATTGACCAAACACGAAAAAAGGCCCCTTTTTGACCTTTGAACTCTATGTATGACCTTGACATTTTAGGTACCAAACTGAATCATGCATGCAACACATCGTCTCACGATAGTTACATTTTTGCCAAGTAACTTCAAATTCTATCTAAAAATAAGCAAGTTATTGACAAAACCAAAAAAAAAGGCCCCTTTTTTAACCTTTGACCTCCTAAGTATGACCTTGACCTTTGAGGTACCAACCTGGGTCATGCACGCAACACATTGTCTTATATTGGTTAACAATTCTGCCAAGTGATTTCAAAATCCATCTCAAAATAAGAAAGTTATTGACCAAACACGAAAAAAGGCCCCTTTTTTGACCTTTGACCTCTAAGTATGACCTTGACCTTTGAGGTACCGATCTGCCTCATGCGCACCATACATCGTCTCATGGTTGTTAATATTTCTGCCAAGTAATTTTAAAATCCATCTCAAAATAAAAAGTTATTGACCAAACACGAAAAAAAGGCCCCTTTTTTGACCTTTGACCTCCAAGTATGACCTTGACCTTTGAGGTACCCACCTGCCTTATGAGTACCACACATTGTCTTATGGTTGCAAATATTTCTGCTAAGTAATTTTAGAATCCATCTGAAAATAAGAAAGTTATTGACCGGACACGACTTGCCCATACATATATACATACCGACAAACTTCAAAATAATTCAATAAGTATAAATGCGAGAGTTATAGTTCTTGCGCACTGCACGTCGTCTAATGCTGATTAATATTTATATGAAGTTTCGTGAAGATAGCTTGAACGGTTTTCAAGTTATAGAGCGGACACGAATGTGTGACAGACGGACAGACAGACGCCCGGGGGAAAAACAATATGTCTCTCCGAAAAAATTTTTTTTCGGGGGAGACATAATAAAATTGCTATCAGCTTAAAATATTTCTGTGACATTTTAAGGATTATCTCTGGACTGTCAATAAATATCTTTAAAACAGATAATTTGGCAAAAGCAATAATTATGTTAGCCTGCCTATGCAAAACTTCTGTTGAGCAGAACCTTTCTGCATAGATATGGTAATAAAATAGCAGACAGATGTATTAAGGGGAATGGGAACACCTTCAGGGGAGGCAACTCCTCCAAAAGTATTTTTGTCTCCCATGTCAATACGGGTCAACTCTTAAAGGAAAGAATTTGCTCCTTTAAGAGTAGACCCCTTTTTCAGCGGGACAGGATTTCTGGAAAAGCGAACAGGAAGTCCCGAAAGTTGTCTCCCTCTGAAAAATGGCGGAAAAATCTGCCAGGTGTTCCCATTCCCCTTAGTTAAAGAAACAAAGATCAATCGCTATTTGTTCTAGTAAGTATAATATGGCAAATGTGCTTATAATTTTGCTACATTTGCCATATACATTGATCGAAGTTTTAATGATCTTGGGCCAATTGTTCAAAACTTATGTTGTCTTTAGTTCATCAAAAATATTAGTATATATTTAAACCCAATCAAAAGTTTAATGATATGTTATCTAACAATGTTGTTCTTTTTTAACCACATCACCCTGGATGTTGATAACAGCTCACCCTACAGAGACATAATAATGTTTTTTTGACGAGAAATGTGCGGAAAATATTGTTTTGGTTTGCTATAGTCCCCATCAACACTGCTCAGGTCATTTTGGAGACGTTACTTCCAATTTTGTGGAACTTTTACCTTACCCAACGAGATGAAATGACATCTCAAGCCCTGTCGCCCAATGAAACCAATTGGGTTTATAAGCATGGACGATCCGACTCACACCACTTTGCCTGGGCAGGCTTAGATCCTCCAAGCGGTTTTCCAGTACTTGTGTGCGGTAGGATTCAGATCTGCGTGGAGGCATCATGCAGCCCATTTACTTCTTCAAGCCTCGATGGACGGGGGCCGGGAAAATTATGTTATACTAGAGGTTACAGATCATTTTCCACACTCAACTCAGCTGAGCATGAAATTAATTGTAATGCTCATAACTATCATCATACAAGAAGCAAATCAGTACATTTTCAGCACAGAAAGTCAGTTTTTTGTTTGATTTGAGGTTTAACGTCCCCTCAACACTGTAAAGGTCATTTTGGAGACATTGCTTCCAATTTTGTGGGACTTTTAACCAATATTGAGATGAAACGACATCTCAAGCCCTGTCGCCCAATGAAACTAATAGTGTTAATTAGCATGGGTGGTCCGCCTCACACCGCAGTTCCTGGACAGGCTTAGATCCTCTAAGCGGTTTACCAGTACATGTACTAGTGTGCGGGTCGGATTCAGCTCTGCGTGGAAGCATCATGCAGCCATATATTTCTTCAAGCCCCTTTGGTCGGGGGCCGACAGAAAGTCAGTTATTCTGCTAAAATATTGTTAGCATTTTAAAATTTATGAGCAGGATAAATTTCATGTTCAAGCAAATTGAGCATGAAAAAACATTTTAAAACCTCAGGGTCTGATCTTATTGTAGCCAAAGCTCATATAAACTTACTTTATATTATTCTACTTACTTTATCATCTAAGCTGTCAAATTTGAGAACTTTCTTCTTGGTCGAGTTTGCTTTAGGGGAGGGCATCAACTTGGCCGGTGACTTCTTGAAGTTAGGAGACACAGCTTTGTTGAGAAAACTGCCATGGATCTTGTGAGGTGACGGCATCCCCGGGATGTGTGGCTCTGGAGCTTGGGACTAATGGATAACAACAAATATGATAAAGCAACGATATCTCCAGATAAGGAGCAACATATTTTTCTAGCTAGAAATATGTTGTGGGTACCTGTTACAAACATGCTGTGGGTATGTGTCAGAAACATGTTACTTTATAAACATGTAATGGGTACTTGTTAGAAACATGTTGGTACCAGTTAGAAACATGTGGGTACCGGTAAGAAACATATGGGTACTTGTTAGAACCATGTTGTGGGTACTCATTAGGAACATGTTGCAGGTACTTGTTAGAAACATGCTATGGGTACTTGTTTGAAAAGTGTACTGCAAAAATCCAAAAAATTCTGACATCTTACAGACTTGCTGTAATTCTCCTAAATTTTTGACAAATTTGTTTCACAATCCAGCAAGGAGTCCAAAAGGTACAGATGGGATGGCAAACAGTGTAGACCCTGATCAGTCTGATCTGGGTCTGCACTGTTTGCTTAGACCTATATGTTTCAATACTTACGAACAATATGGTAGCTACGTGTACTTGTTAGAAGCATGATGAAGTGTCTCAACATATTGTGGGTACTTGTTAGAACTGCCTAAATGAGGCAATTCTAACAAGTACCCACAACATGGTTTCAGCTTTGGAGGCCTTCATGCAGACTGAAGAAATTATTTGTCTTAATCGCGACAGAGAGTTAGGAGGCCTTCATGAGGACTGAACAAATCATTTGTCTTAATCGCGACGGAAGTAAGGGCGAGGAGTGTAGCCACGTAAAATCTATTTAAACTATACTACTCAAAGTTTGATAGGGATCACTTTTTATATTCCAAATTTTGCACTGAAAATTTAAAATTTCTCGACAGAATTTGTACTCGGTATATTGGTAAATATCTGAAACAGAAACTCATGTGCAGTTCAGTACTCATAAAAGTGCACACTTCTCAAATGAATTCATGCACCCCCAAAATCTTGCGTAGCACTGCTTTCCAACAGACCAATCAAACTTGTCAGTGATCCTTTACCAAGCGTAAAATGGACTTCATTTGAGTTTGTGAAACACTAAAATGCCTAGAGAACAATTAAGAAACCGTCTCAGCCCCGAAGAAATGAATCGTGGCGTCGGAATGTTGGAATCTGGCGTCTCTCAACGTCGTATTGCTGGGATTCTGAATGTGTCTCAGAGCGTGGTTTCCCGAATGTGGAGTGCATCTTACCCATGGAAATCCCTCACACAGACACGGCGGGGTCGAGAAAGGGCTACAACTCAACGTCGGGGCCGTTTCTTGTTGATTCAGTCTCGACATCAACGGCTACTGAACGCTACGCGTTTGCACAACGAGCTTAGGAACGGAACTGGAGTACGAATTTCTGCACAAACTGTCAGAAACGGGCTCCACGAGTTCGGACTTAATGCCATGAGGCCTGCTGTACGTGTTCCTTTGAAGAGACAGCACGTGCTAGACCGGTTGGACTTTGCCAGAACTAACGTCAGGTGGACGGTTCATGGCTTGACGCCAGTACTGTTTACTGAGGAGTCCAGATTCTGTCTAAACTTCACTTATAAATGTCAATTGGTGTGGCGAATGTCTAAAGAGCGATTCGATGGCGTGGATGTGACAGAGCATGATCGCTATGGAAAGGGGTCAGTCATGGTTTGGGCTGAAATAAACGTGAACGGTAACACTGACTTGTATGTCGTTGAAAACGGAACGTTAATGGCAGTGGGGTACTGTAATGATATTCTTGATGAGTTTGTGAGACCATATGCAGATGCTTTCGGCCCGGACTTTATTCTGATGGACGATAATGCCCGTCCCAACCCTGCCGACGTCACTGATTCCTATCTGGAACGTGAGACAATCGTTTGTATGGGCTGGCCTACTCGGTCACCGCACTTAAATCCGATTGAGCATGCCAAGGAAATGCTTCAGCGTGCTGTGTCAGCCCGACCTGTGCATCCGAGGACTTTACAGGCGCTCAAAGATGCATGGTTGCTGAATGAAAGCTGATTCAACAAAACCGGATACAGAATCGGATTACGAGCATGCTAAGGAGATGTCGTACTGTAATTGATGCCTGCGGACGCCATACACGTTATTAGCCACGTTTGTCTAAACAAATTTGGAAATTTGTGAAAAATCAGTTGTCCAAATCCCTTCGTGTTACGGCAAATTTTGGGGGTGCCAAGACGGTTGCTGTTGTCACGCTTGAATGCAGTACCAGCTGACAAAATTAATCACTAGGTTTTGTGAAGGATACGTGTTCTATCATTATGTATCAAATTTGGATTCAGCTGATTAATTCATCCAAAAACTATTTTGCATTAAAAAAAGTGATCCCTATCAAACTTTGAGTAGTATATTATCATTGCTTAAGGTGAAGAATTTAAACCACTACACAATGAAGGCGTCTATATAATTTTTTTCATCTTGAATTGCCGTACATAAACTGTGACTACAGTCAATATTAGGACATGTAGTGTTTGATTTTCACTGCTACTGTGTATTATTCAACAAGTAAAATAGCAGAATATGCAGACCATGATCAGACTGCTGCGTTAGAACTCAGATCAGTGCTCAGTTTACTTGAAGAGTTCTTTTCAAATATTTACGAAAAATAGCCAATTCAATTTGTCACTTCATGTATAACTCCCACTACCAGTCATCGAGGTCCAATCCATTGTATTAACCCTTATTAAGATGAAAAACTACATCTGAAAATGTCTGTCGAAAAACTACATCTGAAAATGTCGTCTGCTTATGTCGTCTGCTAATTTGTTTTTGCAAACTTTTTAAAAATATTTTTGCACACAGGCAAACATTGTGGGCCCAGATCAGGAGCAGTCTGATATGGGTTTGCAAAAATTACTTTTAAGGTAACCAGCAGATGGCAAAGCAGATGACAAGATTGGCATTTTATGGGTGAAGTATTTTATACAACAGAGCTCTTTAACTACTGATTATACATGTAACTTCCTTAATGGCTGGAACAGCAACACAGATTTCTCTTTCACTTTTACTAAGAACAGGTCTCAAATCAAAATACATTGTCGTCTGCCGATGTTTAACAGCGGACATGTTTGATTTTAGATTCTGTTGCTTGTCAATCATACTACTCCACTTACACATCTGGCTTTCCTAAAAGACTGGAACAGTCATGCTTACTAAGTCAAGCAGTGAAATAACTGACTTCTCTTTCACTTTTAAAAAAAGCTAGCCTGAAATCCAAATATGTTGTCTGCCAATGTTTAACAGCAGGCATGTTTGAACATGCCTGCTTTTAAACATTGGCAGACAACATAAAACTTAAGGTTTTTGTTGCTGGTCAATTGTTACGCTCTCTCAAGTTGGCCTGAAATCCAAATATGTTGTCTGCAGATGTTTAACAGCAGGCATGTTTGAACATGCCTGCTGTTAAACATCCGCAGACAACATAAAACTTAGGGTTTTTGTTGCTGGTCAACTGTTATGCTCTCTCAAGTTGGCCTGAAATCCAAGTATGTTGTTTGCCGATGTTTAACAGCAGGCATGTTTGAACATGCCTGCTGTTAAACATCGGTAGACAACATAAAAGTTAAGGTTTTTGTTGCTGGTCAACTGTTATGCTCTCCACTTACCTGGCTCATTTGACTGATGGGAGTTTCTTCAATGACTGGAACAGCCATGCTGACCCAACCAGGCAGTGAAATTACTGACTTCTCTTTCACTTTGATCAGAACTGGCCTGTAATGCAATAAAATTAAAAACTTGCATAGCTTCTGATAAGGGTGCATGATGGGACTATTTTTAAGCATTTTTTTTCTTATTTCTCCACAAAAACATATGCCGAAAACTAGATACTCACTGAAGGTGATGAATGCCCCCGCCATATGCCTCCCTAGATGAGTAATTTGTTTGACATTGTCATTCAAGAGGACATAATTCTGTAATAAGGGGTTGGATCAGAATCCTGTTTCCATAATGCACATATTCAATGCATGTCTAAACTGTGTTGCAAGTTTCAATATCCTGCATCAAATAACCTCCTATGATACACATCTGGCCAAAAATCTGGCCAAAATGTTTAAGTCGTTCAAGGGGACATAATTCTGCAATAAGGGACTGAATCACAATTAGTCCAGTTTCCTATATGGACATGTTCAATGCATGCCTGAATTGTGTTGCCAGTTTCAATGCCCTGCATCAAATACTGTAGGAGTTGCAGAGACAAAAATAGTACTACAAAGTGTGACGCACAGACGTATGTCAGTCAAGGGCAAAACTATATGCCCCTCCCCATTTCTTGGGGGGGCATAAAAATGTGACTACCTTTTGCCTTTGCAGCATCTCATCTGGGTCTTCACTGTTTGCCACACATCCAACTTCTTTCAGACACAACATTGTGTAGTAAATTGTACTTTTTCAAAGTTTAGACATCGCAATACATTTTCAAGTATAAAAGAATGAATATCTTTATCATTAACTCAGTTAAGCTATATTTGCAGATAAACCACATTCCAGAGATATTGACTCATTCTTAATTTGCTACAGGTCTTGACTGGTGCTTAAAGGGTTAAAATGTGCATACACTTACTTTAAAGCTTCGGGGTAATCCAGACTGGCCGCTTTACCAAACGTCACATTCCATAGTGCTGTCGTCTGGTTCTTAACCTGCCGTCTGCTGTGAAGGAATGTTGCCTCTAGCAGGGGAGATAACTTCTGAAGAAACTGGCTGTCAAACACTGACTGGTATCTACTCTGTAGGCAGGTGGTTATGTCCATCCACAGCTTCTCCATCTGTAAGATTTATCCGTTAACCAGCCGAGTCTTAAGGGGAATGGGAACACCTGGCAAATTTTTCCACCATTTATCAAAGGGAGACAACTTTCTGGACTTCCTGTTCGCTTTTCTATAAGTGCTGTCCCACGGAAAAATGAGTCTACTGTAAAAAGAAAGAATTTGCTCCTTAGGAGAAAATTCTTTCCTTTAAGAGTTGACCTCTGTTGAAATGGGAGACAAAAACATTTATGCAGGATTTGCCTCCCTTGAAGGTGTTCCCATTCCCTTTAAAAACTTTCTAATGACATTTTATGACTCTCTTCCATTGAGTTGAGGGGCAAACAAAATGACTGATCGAACACCAAATGTCATCTAGCTCAGAGCAGGTCAGAAATATGATTACAATTTTGTATGAGGAAAAGACTTTTAACCCTTTTTTGTACCAAATGGAATCTTCCTCCTTATCAAAATTATGGGGTGTAAGGTTGCGTTTTCTTCAAAATTTGTTTGGGAAATGGCTTTACTTTTCGCAAACAGTGCAGGCCCAGATCAGACGCCTCATTCTGCGGCGTCTGATCTGTGTCTTCACTGTTTGCCAGGGTACCCTTTTTGGGGTTTCTGGTACTAAATGGGTTAAAGGGATAATCATACACAACCTGGAAATATACAGTAAAATTCCTCTATTTAGACCACCTAAAATTAAGACTAAATCTGCTTTTAAAAGCTTATCGAGAATGTTTCAGTTATTCTTTCTTTGTGTTTTCTACACCAAGTGTTTCCTAATGAGAGACCACCTTTAGGACTGTTCAAAAGTGGTCTTTAAGACCACTTTTGAACAGTCCTAAAGGTGGTCTTAATATAGGAATTTTACTGTAACTGTATCAGCTAGAAATGTGTCAATACATCACAGATGCCCCTTCCCAGGCAATCTCCACCTGGAAAGCAGCATTCCGAAACAAGAGCTGTCGTCAAACAGCATAGCTCGCCTGAAAAAGTGTCCTTGAGGTCATGAACAAAGGTCTGAACACTGCCATTAAATCTTCAGACCTAACTATTATCAAACCAAATACAAGAATTTGTTTTTCTACAAAAACACAGATGTCTCCCCCGTTTTTGACCTCTAAGTATAACCTTGAAATTGGAGGTATTGAGCTGGCTCTTGTGTGCAACAGATCTAATGAAGATTAACATTTCTGCAAAGTAACTTTAAAAATGTTCATAGAAAAATAAAAAAGTTATTGGACGTACACAAGAAAGCCCTTTTTTACCGTTGACCTCTTAAGTATGGCCTTGACCTTTGAGGTACAACACATCGTCTCATGATGGTTAACATTTCTGCCAAGCAATTTCATAATCCATCAAAGAATAAGGAAGTTGTTGACTGTCCCTTTTTTACCTTTGACCTCTAGGTATGACCTTGACATTGGAGGTATGGACCTTGGTCTTGCACATGACTCATGATCTAATGACAGTGAACATTTCTGCATGGTTACTTTATATATAAAGTCCATCCAGAAATAAAAGTGATCTGGACACAAAAAAAACCCCAACTTTTTTTACCTCTGACCTCTTAGTATGACCTTGATCTTGGAGGTACCGACCTGGGTCTAGCGTGCACCACATCATCTCATGGTGGTTAACATTTCTGCCAAGTAATTTCACAATCTATTCAGGAATAAGAAAGTTATTGATTGAACACTAAAAAAAGGCCCCTTTTTGTCCTTTGACCTCTTAGTACCACCTTGAAATTTGAAGTACCAACTTTGGTCATACACGCAACACATCGTCTCATGGTGGTTAACATTTCTGCAAAGTAATTTCAAAATCCATCTAAAAATAACAGTTATTGACAGAACACAAAAAGGCCCCCTTTCTTACCTTTAACCTCTATGTATGACCTTGACCTTTCAGGTACCAAACTGGGTCACGCGTGCAACACATCATCTCATGGTGGTTAAGATTTCTACCAAGCAATTCTAAAATCCATCTAAAAATAAAGTTATTGACCAAACACGAAAAAAGGCCCCTTTTTTACCTTTGACCTCTATGTATGACCTTGACATTTGAGGTAACAAACTGAATCATGCATGCAACACATCGTCTCATGATAGTTAACATTTTTGCCAAGTAACTTCAAATTCTATCTAAAAATAAGCAAGTTATTGGCCGAAAAAAAGGCCCTTTTTTTACCTTTGACCTCTTAAGTATGACCTTGACCTTTGAGGTACCAACCTGGGTCATGCATGCAACACATCGTCTTATATTGGTTAACATTTCTGCCAACTGATTTCAAAATCCATCTCAAAAAAAGAAAGTTATTGACCAAACATGAAAAAAAAAGGCCCCTTTCTGGACCTTTGACCTCTACCTATGACCTTGACCTTTGAGGTACCGACCTGCCTCATGCGCACCACACATCGTCTCATGGTTGTTAATATTTCTGCCAAGCAATTTTAAAATCCATCTCAAAATAAGAAAGTTATTGACCAAACACAAAAAAAGGCCCTTTTTTTACCTTTGACCTCTAAGTATGACCTTGACCTTTGAGGTACCAACCTGGGTCATGCATGCAACACATCATCTTATATTAGTTAACATTTCTGCCAACTGATTTCAAAATCTATCTCAAAATAAGGAAGTTATTGACCAAACACGAAAAAAAGGCCCTTTTTTGACCTTTGACCTCTAAGTATGACCTTGACCTTTGGGGTACCGACCTGCCTCATGTGCACCACACATCGTCTTATGGTTGTTAATATATCTGCCAAGTAATTTTAAAATCCATCTGAAAATAAGAAAGTTATTGACCGGACACGATTTGCCCATACATATATACATACCGACAAACTTCCAAGGGAGATAATTCAAAAAGTATAAATGCGAGAGTTATAGTTCTTGCGCACTGCACGTCGTCTAATGCTGATTAATATTCATATGAAGTTTCATGAAGATAGTTCAAACGGTTTTCAAGTTACAGAGCGGACACGAAAGTGTGACAGACGGACAGACAGACGCCCGGGGGAAAAACAATGTCTCTCCGAAAAAAAATTTTTCGGGGGAGACATGATGAGCAAATCCATCATATGGTTTGGAAAATATGAGCTCTTAAATAAACTTTAAGTCCTTGACCTTGAGATTAATATGGTCATGGCCAGGAGCATGGCTGAATAAAATTTTGGAC
This sequence comes from Lucinisca nassula, assembly GCA_963580285.1. NCBI lineage: Eukaryota > Metazoa > Mollusca > Bivalvia > Lucinida > Lucinidae > Lucinisca > Lucinisca nassula. The sequence continues at coordinate 55,001,115 of OY757025.1, read as the reverse complement.
CCGTCTCTTTCATCATACCAAATATGAACAATATGAGCTCTTAAAACACTTAAACATTAACTAGACCTGATGGCCCAACAAATTGGTACTTAAGTGGTTATAGCTGATGGACAGTTTACATGTATTTCAATGGGATTTATTTCATTAGACACTTAAAATTTGGGTTGATGTGGCTACAAAATAGTCACATAAGTATCGAAATTACTTATGATAGCCACATAAGTACCAATTTGTGAGAATGTCCACTGGAGAATGACTAAAATACCCCCATCAGGAGCAAGTGACAATAAATTGAATTGCAATCAAGCATTTTTGAGCAAATGAAGAACATGTGTAAATTTCATGTACAAAGGGCCATAACCCCAGTGATACATGTCAGATTTCGACGATGATTGAACTCGTAAGAAGTTTCATGGATGCAACGCCGTGTATCAAGTATAATTGTCATTGGTAGTTAAACACAGACTGTAAGAGTCTGGAAACAGCTAATTTGGTACTGGCAAAAAGTGCAGGCCCAAATCTGATTCTGCAGAAAGCAGTGTCTGATCAGTACCTTCACTGTTTGCAAATAGAATTCAGCCATTTTCTAGATAAATTTCTGAAAAAATTCAACCCAACAACCCTAAATTTTGAAATGGGCTCCTGATTTCATCAACATACAGTAAAATTCCTATATTAAGACCACCTTTGGGACTGTTCAAAAGTGGTCTTTAAGACCACTTTTGAACAGTCCCAAAGATGGTCCATGACCAGAGGACACTGTTTGCAGAAAACACAAAGAAAGAATAACTGCAACCTACTAAACAAGCTTTTTAAAGTAGAATTGGTCTTAATTTTAGGTGGTCTTAATAGTGGAATTTTACCGTACTTGCCCCATAGATTTTTTTCAGTTTGAGCTCCTACCTTCTGCTGGAATGCATTGTTGTAAACTTTAGCTGAGGTCTTCTTGGCCACATCTTGATAGAGTTCACCGATTGGCTGAGCCAGGTGGCCAATCATTGCACTGATAATGGCTGAAGATGACACATGGGTGAATAGGACACAAAAACTATCCACCATGGTGTTTAGCATTCCCTGGAGAGAAATTTTATCTGTGGAAGTTTTCTGGAAAGACTGAAAAACATTAAGAGATAGCTTATAGCTCCATATAAGTGTGTTTTGTTTGTTTGATTTGAGGTTTAACATCACTGTCAACACTATTTATGTTATTTTGGAGATGTTGCTTCCAATTTTGTGGGACTTTTACCCGACTTTGAAATGACATCTCAAGCCCTGCTGCCCAATGAAACCAATAGGGTTTATAAGCATGGACTGTCCGACTCACACCGCTTTGCCTGTGCAGGCTTAGATCTTCTCAGCGGTTTACTGGTACTTGTGTGCGGTCGGTTTCAGCTCTGCATGGAAGCATCATGCAGTCCATCTATTTCTGTAAGCCCCAATGGGCGGGAGCCATAAACATTAAATGACCACACATGGCTATTGTCACGTAGTGTCATTACGCAGTCTGCGACAACTCTATTGTCTATTGTATTTCCTCTGAACTTCTTCAGCAATAAAATCCACTTAAGAACTGTTTTATGATTAACAGAATCTTGCACTCGAGGTAATTTCATATGAAGTCTGTAAACTGCCATATGCTGATTTTCAAAGAGAACTGTTCACCAGAATTTTAACTTTGTTTGTATAGGCCCAGTGAGTGAGTGAGTGTTTGAGTTTTATGTCTCACCAACAGCTAAGGTCATATGGAGACAGGACCTCGGTTTAAAGACTCATCCGAAAGTCTGGAGAAGCCTGGGATCGAAGTTGCGAACCCTGGTTTGCAAGGCGAGTAGCATAACACTACACCACAGAGGCTTCTCTTCTGGTCCATTGAACACTTTTTACGTGACAATGAGCTTATCAGTTTACTTTAGAACCATTCCTCCTGGGCTTCCTAATACATATGTGGATAACCAGTACAGTGCATATTCTTTCTCCAGAATCTGACAACTGCTCCCTCTTAAATCAGTAGAAGGGAGAGAAAAGATGGTAGAAAAGATTGTTAACTCACTGTATGCGGGAAACCCCTAAAGGGCTACCTTGGCAAACAGTCCAGGTCCAGATCAGATGCCGCAGAAAGCAGCGTCTGATCAGGGCCTGCACTATTTGCTATCAGAACTTTCCGTCAAAAGTAGAATAAAAACGAAAAACATAGGCCTAACAGCCCTTACATGACAAATGGACTTGTTCAACATATAGTAATGAAAGCATCCACTAGTATACAATGGGTTAAGTAATACCTTGGCACTAGCATCTACATCTGAAACCAGTTGGGTAAGACTGTTCTGTAAGTTGTTCAGCAACATGACGAGAGAATGGATGTTTTCTAACGTTCTGTGACGTTTCTTGGTCCATTTGGCAGGACTGGCTGCTGTCAACGCAGAAAACATGATTGTTAATCATTAGTGGTCGAACTGTCCACTGTTCTATAAAGTACAAAACCTTATACACTGGTATTTCTTTTGCTGAAAAACGATGTGAGTAGCTTTTGCAATGCAAAAGCTACTCACATTTTTTTCAGCAAAAATATGTTTTGTGCATAAGGATTAACCAATTTTTGAATGAAACTTTAAGTGACTTTGTTAGTTCTTTACAAATGGGTTCCAAGCAAAGCTTGAACCTACAGCAGGGCCACAGGAGAGCAGTATTATACCTGGAGATAAAATAGTTAGAGCGGTGCCGTCCATCGGGGCTTGTAGACATACATAAACCCATTGGTTTCATTGGGCGGCAGGGCTTGAGATGTCATTTCATCTCAATGTTGGGTAAAAGTCCCACAAAATTGGAAGCAACGTCTCCAAAATGACCTTTACAGTGTTGACGGGGATGTTAAACCTCAAATCAAACAAACAAACAAAATAGTTAGAGCGCCAAACATTAGGCCACAGAAGCTCTATCAAATCAGAAATAGTATACAAAGCGTTAGTGAGAAATTTTGATTCTATGTAATTTAACGTTATCTCCAGGGAAGAAGATGTTTTGTTTCTTTGTTTTGGACTTATGATCAACCCCCAAGCAAGACTGTCGCTAGGCCTGTCAGGGATCAAACCTGAGACTGCCTTATCACCAGCCAGACAAGCATCCCAATGAGCCATCTTGCCTGACAGAACAAAATTTGAATGACATGAATGCAAAATCTTGTTTCTAAAGAAAATTAATAAAAAACAATATATATACAGTAAAATTCCGCTAGTAAGACCAACTAAAATTAAGACTAATTCTGCTTTAAAAAGTGCATTTAGTAGTTTGTAGTTATTCTTTCTTTGTATTTTCTGCATAAAAGTGTCATCTGGTCAGAGACCACCTTTGGGACTGTTCAAAAGTGGTCTTAAAGACCACTTCTGAACAGTCCCAAAGGCAGTCTTAATATAGGAATTTTTACCGTATGTATAATTCAAGATTGTCAGTCTAGCTAATTGTAGACTTTACTTACATAGGCCAAAAGTAGACTGTGTCCCAAGGGAGGAAAAATCCAGACTGGTGATGATCACATGACTTACACTGATTTCAAACTCCAACATCAGAGGTTCCTACAATAAACACAAAAGACATTGCACAGATGCTTTTTATCTGTTTGTTTTAGACTTTAACCCTCTTTGTACCAAATGGAATCTTCCTCCTTATATATAGCTGGAGTTCATTTCAAAATTAAGGGGTGTCAGGTTGTTTGTTTGTTTGATTTGAGGTTTAACGTCCTCGTCGACACTTTATAGGTCATTTTGGAGGCGTTGCTTCCAATTTTGTGGGACTTTTACCCGACATTGAGATGAAATGACATCTCAAGACCTGTCGCCCAATGAGACCAATAGGGTTTATAAGCATGGACGGACCGACATACACCGCTTTGCCTGGGCAGGCATAGATCCTCTAAGCAGTTAACCAGTACTCGTGCGCGGGTGTCAGGTTGTGTTTCCTTCAAAATTTATTAGGAAAATGGCTGAACTTTTTGCAAACAGTGGAGGCCCTGATCAGACACCGCATTCTGCGGCGTCTGATCTGGGCCTGCACTGTTTGCCAAGGTACCCCTTTAGGGGTTTCTGGTACTGACTGGTTTAATGGCCCAGTAGTCAATACTGATGTTACTTGTTCTGGTGATACAGGTGAGACTGTTCATCAAAAACATGAACATTGTTGTTTATTGCACACATGAATAACAGAAGATGAGTATGCACATATATATATATGCAGTTTCACCCACATATACAGTCTCATCAACATATACAGTCCCATCCACATAAAGTCTCATCAACATACAGTCCTACTTGTTTTAAGCAAGCACCTCAGGTGCTTGCTTAATACAGGTGTCTATTAATGCATTTGCCTTTTCCGGGAACTAAATGTATGCTTGCTTAAGACAGGTTGCTTGCTAAATAGAGGTGGCCACTATGACAGGTTTGACTGTATTTAGTCCCATCCACATATACATTCATATATAGTCTCACACACATATACACAGTCTCATCCACATATACACAGTTCAATCCAAAAAACTCATCATCCATTAATTGTGGTCTCATCCACATAGACAGTCTCATCAACATATACCAGTCTCATCCATATATACACAGTCTCATCCACATATAGTCTCACCCACATATAAACAGTCTCATCCACATTTACACAATCCATCCACATCTACACAGTCTCACCCACATATAGTCTCATCCACATTTACACAGTCTCATACATATATACTGGTTCTGACATATGGCCATATTAACCTTTATCTAGGAGATGGCATTTTAACTTTTTCTGCTTATTCTTTTTAAGAGAAAAATAAAGTTTGACACTGCATGTGAATGGTGTTACAGCAGATGATTCACAAGAAATGTCAAACCCGTTTTTCTCTGTTCAAAAGAGAAGTGAAAAGATGCAGATGCAGATGATTTTGTCTGTGCTTTAGGAATTAAGAACCACTTCTTGAAATTTTATAATCACAAACAGTTTCAGATGTCCAGATATTGCCAAAAAATATTGTCAAAATGATCTTAACCTTTGCCATGCTGAGCCCGGATATGCCTTATCTTTGAAACAATGTAGACCCAGATCAGATGGCTTCTGACGAAGCCATCTGATCAGGATCTACATTGTCATTTGGATTGTGAATTTGTTGCAATAATTTTAATCTGATTTCTATATTACACATACCATGTTTGTTTATTTGTTTGCGCGTGTGTGAGGGGTAGATTTACAGACCTTTCAAGATTATTTCACTGATAACTAGCTGATCATTAATCAGAGGGAGAAAAGTAGAGAGGAAAAATCAACTGATCTTCCATTGCTGAACTCTGCCTATGATGTGACCCAAGTGAGACTCAAACCCATGTGTGAGAAACTGCAAGATTAAAGAGTGCACATACCATGTTCTCTTGTTCTTTATTCAACTCCAAAATTCTGTGGCAGATGTCTTCACACACTATGTTAGCCTCTGCATTGGTCACCATGGCAGCCAGTCTGTTCACTGTCTTGTACAATTCCGTCCAAGTCTTTGTGAGTGTTTTCAATGTCGGCTGAGGCACTGAAGCTGGCAGCTTGTGCTTTATGGGGAAAAGCAAAGCTTGATTCACACAGCTGAAGTTATGTTCCAGGGAGTCCCCTTGGTTAATTTCATTGGTCTGAAATTAATATGTAACCCTTAAGATGCCAATCAAAATGAGCAAGATATCCATTAGAGCTAAAAATAGAAAAACTGTTGGTTTAAAAACTGCTGATTACTTTAAAAGTCGTTGTTGCAAATAGTGTGAACTCGGATCAGACTGCTCTTCTAGGAACATGGTGAACACTGTTTGCCTCTAAGCAAAAAATATTTCTTATTAAAATATTTGAAACAAGATGCAGCAGACAACAGACATGGTAAGTACCGAAGTCATTCTTGCATGGACCCAAATCAGAAGGCATGTCTTATTTCTGTAAAACCAACTAACTTTCCTGTTTGAACTCAAAGTTTCTGAATCTTTTAATCTGCACCCAAGATCTGCTTTGTCCTCTGAAATCAACACTTTTATAATTTTTCTATGTAAAATACCAAGGGGCCTGGATAGCCCAGGGGTCTTTTGCATGTCACCTTTGCAACATATTTTTCTTTATTATGCACAAAAACATATGTTGTGGGTACTCATTAGAAGTGCCTCGATGAGACGCTTCTAATGAGAACCCAAACATGCATTTTCATGCAGAAATAAGTAAAATATCAGTACTTTTCGGATGAAAAAAGCATCTTATTTGTAGCTATGGTTTAAGGACTCGACATTCTTTTTCGACTTCCTATGGCATATATCAACAAGAGGCTCAATGAGCCTAAACCGCTCACCTGAGGAACTTAAGTTTTAACAATTCACAGACTTGACTACTAAATCTGCTAATAGAATCCAGCCCATTGACCCTTACAGGATATAAGTCATCATTATTGAATTGCATTCCAAGTTTGAGACTTCTAGCTTCTATAGTTCCTGAGAAATCTTTGACGAAAATTTAACATTGGTCAAAATGGAGAGAAAGAAGAATGAAAGAACAGATGAACAAATAAGCTGAGAAAGCCCAATGTCTCTTACACAAAATAAGTCATCATTATTCTATTGAATACCAAATTTGATGCTTCTAGCTTTTATAGTTCCTGAGAAATATTTGATTAAAAATTTAACATTGGTCTATTATCTCTATATGGAGAGAAAGAAGAATGAAGGAACAAATGAACCAGACTAGCTCCAAAACCTAATGCAGCCTTTCCCCTTGCCCAATGGTGCTACACATAAAATTTAAACAAGATTGGTCAACTGCCTTCTGAGATATGCTTCATTGAAAGTGTGGACGACGGATGGACGGACGACAGACGACGGACTCCGGAGCCTTGGTATACTATCAGCTCACTGGAGCCTTTGGCTCAGGTGAGCTAAAAATTCAAGTCGCTATTTCTGTCACAACATTTTCCCTACGTTAAGTCTATGGGCAAATTTTTTTGTCTTTCAAGGTCACGTAACTCCGAGGTCAATATTCCGATTCGGCCCAAAATCGAACTTAACCGAGATTTTATGCCTGTCCTCGTTACCTGCAAGTTTGAAGCTGATATGAATAAAAATAAAGTTGCTATCGTGGTCACAACGTATTTTTTTATGCTCAAGGGCAGGTAACTCCAAGGCAAATATTCCGATTCGGCCCAAAATCGAACTTAACCGAGATTTTATGTCTGTCCTCGTTACCTGCAAGTTTGAAGCTGATCTGAAAAAAATTCAAGTCGCTATCGTAGTCGCAACATTTTCCCTAATTAAGTCTATGGGCAAACTTTTTGTCGCTCAAGGTCACGTAACTCCGAGGTCAATATTCCGATTCGGCCCAAAATCGAACTTAACCGGGATTTTATGCCTGTCCTCGTTACCTGCAAGTTTGAAGCTGATCTGAATAAAAATAAAGTTGCTATCGTAGTCACAACGTATTTTTTCATGCTCAAGGGCAGGTAACTCCAAGGCAAATAATCCGATTCGGCCCAAAATCGAACTTAACCGTGATTTTATGTCTGTCCTCGTTTCCTGCAAGTTTGAAGCTGATCTGAAAAAAATTCAAGTCGCTATCGTAGTCACAACATTTTCCCTATGTTAAGTCTATGGGCAAATTTTTTGTCGCTCAAGGTCATGTAACTCCGAGGTCAATATTCCGATTCTGCCCAAAATCGAACTTAACCGAGATTTTATGCCTGTCCTTATTATCTGCAAGAATGAAGTCGATCAGAAAAAAATTGACGGAGCTAGAGTGATGACAAGCTTTTTCCTATGTTAACTCTATGGGAGCTATATGTTGCCATGGTAACCAGAGTTCCACTCAGATCTGCATGAAAACCTTATGCAGTCTTTCCACTTGCCCAATAATGTTACAAATGAAATTTGATCAAAGTCGGCCAAGTAGTCTTCAAGATATACATTTTTGAAATTCACATTAACCCTTATGCAAAAATGCACAAGGGCAGGTAACTCCTAAGTGTATGATCCTATTCTGCCAATTATCGAACTTGACCGAGATTTCATGGCTGTGCTGGTTATCTGTAAGAATGAAGCCAATCCGAACAAAATTGAAGCAGCTACAGTGATGACAACATTTTCCCCATGTTAATTCGATAGGCAATTTTTCGGGCGCTCAAGGGGACGTAACTCTTGAGTGAATTATCTGATTCGGCCCAAAATCGAACTTGACCGAGATTTTATGCCTGTACTGGTTATCTGCAAGAATGAAGTCGATCAGAAAAAAATTGACGGAGCTAGAGTGATGACAAGCTTTTTCCTATGTGAAGTCTATGGGAGCTAGATGTTGCCATGGCAACCAGAGTTCCACTCAGATCTGCCTGAAAACCTAATGAAGCCTTTCCACTTGCCCAATAATGCGACACATGAAATTTGATCAAAGTTGGCCAAGTAGTCTTTAAGATATACATTTTTGAAATTCCCATTAACCCTAATGCAAAAACACACAAGGGCAGGTAACTCCTAAGTGAATGATCCGATTCTGCCAGTTATCGAACTTGACCGAGATTTCATGGCTGTGCTGGTTATCTGCAAGAATAAAGCCAATCTGAAAATAATTGAAGCAGCTACGGTGATGACAACATTCTCCCCATGTTAAGTCAATAGGCAATTTTTTCAATGCTCAAGGGCACGTAACTCCTGAGTGAATAATCCGATTCAGCCCAAAATCGAACTTGATCGAGATTTCATGCCTGTCCTCGTTATCTGCAAGAATGAAGTCGATCAGAAAAAAATTGACGGAGCTAGAGTGATGACAAGCTTTTTCCTATGTTAAGCCTATGGGAGCTCTTTGTTGCTGTGGCAACCAGAGTTCTCATCCAATCTGCACGAAAACCTAATACAGCCTTTCCCCCTACCTGATGATGGTTCATATGAAATTTGATCAAGGCCGGCCCACTGGTTCCAGAGATATACTTCGTTGAAAGTGTGGACGACGGACGCCGGCTCGTGGTATACTAATACCTCACATGAGCCTTCGGCTCAGGTGAGCTAAAAAGACAGGTAATCAATACTTACTTTTGTAATATGATCTTGTAACTTGTGGACAACAGCACTCCAGAACCTCCATAACATCTCGGCACTCTCGACAAACGTTGCATTACGGTCTAAAACCTGCAGCACGGCCTGCAGAAACCCTAGTGAGCCTGTAGAATTGTACAACCCATTGTCAATCACTGAGCTGTATAGGGTATGGTACCTGAAAAATTGGGAAAAAAATAAAGTAAAATCTCCACAAATGGTCACCTCTGTTTAGCAGCCACCTCTCTTCAGCAGCCACAATAATTCCTCCCATGGCATTTTACTATATTTTTAACCTCTGCTCAGCAGTCACCTCTCTCCTCCAGCCAGCAGCCACTTTACCAAATCTAAATTCCCTCTATTAAACAGCCAGAGTAAATTAATTTGCAAAAAATTGGATGCAAAAAAAGGGATTTCTCTTCTGGTGTATTTATTTATTTAAAAATTGATATATGCATAAATACAATATAAGCAAGTGAAAAGAAACATTAATGATGGAGAGGTGCCAGATGACACCATCATTTATTTTTCTTTTATTACATCCAAGTTAAGCTGTCTTCAATAATCACTATTTTTTGTCTGTCTGTAACAAGCTATACATCATCTCCATTTCCCTCTGTTGAACAGCCACCTCCCTTAAACGGCCAGTTTTTTTATTTTTCCCAGGATGGCTGTTTAAAGGAGATTACACTGTACAATTGTTTGCTGCTTTGTCAGTTTACCTAACAACACTTTTTCTGGACAGGCTTATACATAAGCGGTTATCCAGGACAGTGCACATTCTTTCGCCAGAATCACCATCATGAAACGTATATTTAAATGCTAACGCTATACCACAACAGTTTCAAGATGTACCTGTTGTAATATCTCATTCTTAAAAGAAATCAGACTTTTTTCATAAGATTTAATTATTCAGAATTTTAGACACCATTATGCCTATATTTTTACTCTCAACATCCTCATAATACCTAACACTTTACTTTTTAATCATAAATTGTTTCACGCTTATGACCCACAGAGAGGATTGATGTGTTGTTAAACATGAACTCATCATCATCATCTTTCCCCAGAAACCAACCACTGCCCTTCTTGGATCAGCAAAAGGATTGTAACTCCATGGAATAAATTTCATATCTGATAGTACTGTACTTCATGACAACAGTTTTATGATACCATTGTTGGAGCGAGTGAGTGTTTGACTTTTACGTCTCACCAACAGCTGAGGTCATATGGAGACGGGACCTCGCTTTAAAGACTCATCCGAAAGTCTGGAGAAGCCCGGGATCGATCCTGTGATCCCTGGTTTACATGGCGAGTAGCATAACCACTACATCACGGAGGCTTCTATACAACTGTTGGAGTACTCATAACGTATGTGAGAGGCGCTTCTAATGAGTACCCACAACACGTTTTTGTGCCAAAATAAGAAAAATATTGGTACGTTTCGGATGAAAAAAGCCCCTTATCTGGAGCTATGGTCATTGGCAAACAGTGCAGGCCCAGATCAGATTGCAGAACAAAGTGTCTAATCAGTACCTTCACTGAATGCCGAAAGTTCAACCATTTTCTGAACAAAATTCTGAAATAGCTGAATGTGACAACTCTGAATTATGAATGGACTCCTATATATAAATGGGGAAGATTAAATTAAGTACACAATAGAATATAATATACACAACCTTTTTACAACACTATTAATGGGGTCCACAACAAAAACAGTGCTAGTTAAACAACCATGTTATATCCAAACAAAATTGTATAGATTATACAGAAAAATGACCGTTTATGGTCATTTTTCTATATAATCTATACATTTTTGGGATCCATCTTGAAACCTGTGTTTTATCCAAAACCGTGTTATATCTAAAACCGTGTTATAATGAACCGGTTTACAACGAGGTTGTGGTGTAGTAAGACTCACCTTTCCATCTCAGGGCAGGACTGTAGCAATGCTGGGGTCAATAATAGTTCCATGAGAAACAACGCTGGAGTACCCTATTAATGACAAAAAGAAGAATATTAACACTTAAAATGCCAATCACAACAAGTGTCATCTGCTTTGTCGTCTGCCACTTATAAAAGTCATTGTTGCAAACAATGTGGGACCCAAATCAGTCTAAAGAAGCAGTCTGATCTGGGTCCACACTATTTGCCTGTTTGCAAAAATATTCTTAAAAAGTTTGCAAGATTTTGAAGATGACATAAACAGATGACATTTTCAGATGCAATTTTTCGTGTCATCTTAAGGGTTAAAGGGAATTAATACAGTGTCAGGGCAGGTAATCTGGAAATAAAATTGTCTCCCATGTTAACAGGAGTCCATCTTAGAGGAAAAAATTTGCACGGGACTCTCTTTCAGAAGGAAAGTAGGTAAATTCTTTCCTCTACTCTTTTTTTTTCAGAAGAGACCATGTAGCTAGTCCCAGAAGTTGTGAATGTATTTAGGATATGCCTTAATTTGTTTGTTTGAATTGAGATTTAACGTCCCAATCAACACTGTATAGGTCATTTTGGAGACGTTGCTTCCAATTTTGTCGGACTTTTACCCGACACTGAGATGAAATGACATCTCAAGCCCTGTCGCCCAATGAAACCAATAGTGTTGATAAGCATGGACGGTCCGACTTGCACCGCTTTGCCCCAACTATTGCAAGTTCAACTGCAGTGGTAAAGATCCAAAAGGAGTTAGATAAGTGGCAAAACTTTACCATCATTAGTTCACTCAGCTGATTTAACAGGAGTAAGATAAGTTGCACATACAAAATACATGTTTGTTTGGAGTTGAATGACCTTTTCAACTCTATTTTAGGCTATATGAAGCCAACTTACCTAACCACATTTTTCCTGGGCAAGTGGGTTAACCAGTACAGGGCAGAGTCTTTCGGTAGAAACTGACAACTGCCCTTTTTGAATCTGCGGAACATAGTAACGATTTCTAGGTCCATCTGATATATCCGAGTCAAGTCAAGATGCTGTTCACTCTGCACACACTCTGGTTTTCTGTAAATGTGCTAAGAATGCAAATACATGTATTTAAGTTTAACACCTCACCTCAAGGTCATCTGGAGCTGTTTTGTTAATGTAGCCACACTTGTCCTGAGCAAGCTAAGTCATTTTAAGTAACTGACAAAAGCTGTTCTTGAATGAGTGAGTGACAGGGAGGACATGATTGTAGAAAATATTTCATGACTGAGTGCAACATAAAACTAAAACAAAAGCCAAATACTTACATGAATCATCTCATCACCACCAATGTTGTATGCAGAGGAACAGAGAACTTTCTTGGGTAGGCAGCAAACTCCTTCAAGCATTTTCTGTTCAAAGACATAAAACAAGCTTTAACCTGCCAATCACAACAGTTGTCATCTGCTTTGCTGTCTGCTGGTTACTTTAAGTCACTGTTGCAAACAGTGACAGTGTGGACCCTGAGCAGTCTGATAAGGATGTACACTGTTTGCCTGTATGCGATCAGACTGCTCCTCTAAGAGCAGTCTGATACTGATGCACACTGTTTGCCTGTATGCGATCAGACTGCTCCTCTAAGAGCAGTCTGATAAGGATACACACTGTTTGCCGCTAGGAGCAGTCTGATAAGGATGCATACTGTTTGCCTGTATGCGATCAGACTGCTCCTCTAGGAGCAGTCTGATAAGAATGTGAGAAGCCTCTGTGGTACAGTGGTTATGCTACTCGCCTTGTAAACCAGGGGTTGCAGGATCGATCCCGGGCTTATCCAGACTTTCGGATGAGTCTTTAAACCGAGGTCCTGTCTCTGTATGACCTCAGCTGTTGGGGAGACATAAAACTTAGACACTCACTCACTCACTCTGATAAGGATGCACACTGTTTGCCTGTATGCAAAAATATCTTTTTAAAAGTTTGCAAGCTATTTATGAGTTAAGTTTTACAGTCCTTTCACGAGTCTTTAACTTGTATCAAGCTGATCATGTGGACTAAAAAAAACATGTCAATATGACACAGATGCCCCCACCTAGGGGCCAAGTCCAATATATGGTTTGTAAAACATGAGCTCTATATAATCTTTTAACATTAAAATTTTCTCTATGTTCATGACCTTGATGTCAAAGGCATAGTTTGGGTTAGTGTTGAATAAAATGTTTAGACCTGTATCATCAAACCAAATCCATCATATGGTTTGAAAAACGTGAGCTCTTAAGAGTCCGGTTCTTCCTGGTAAAAATGCTTACACTTGAGGTTACAGGATCACACACATACAGAAGGATGTATAGACATACGGAAAAACCAAGCAAAACATGTTTGTGAAACATGATCAAGTCCCTGGGCCAAGGTCAATTTTTTACAGGTGAAGGTCACAGGTCAAAATGTTTTGTATGACTGAGAAGCCCTTGTCACAAGTAACATATAAGCCAAATCTGAAGGCTTTATCTGAAACGGTTCAAAGGTTATGACCAATGTTATTCTTTTCTTTAAAATAGGTCACAGATCATTTTTTTTTTTTTTTTATGCATAAGTGGGAAGTCCCAGATCAGATTGATCCTAGTCTGATCAGGGTTTACCATTGTCTCCACTTTTTGGATTCCTTGCTGAATCGCGAAACATGTTAAAATTTTAGGAGAATTACAGCAAAATGTAAAGGTTTCAGAATCTCTAGGATTTTTACGGTATGTATGAATATTTCATATATGAGCCCCGCCAAGCGAATTTGTGTCTTCGAGCATTCCGTCATGACAAATTTTAACTGCGCATGCCCAGCCATCCAGAGGGGCCAGGGATATGGCTTTCTGTCTGAAGGTTCCTCTTGATTCACTGCTTGTATGAGCGAGCATCGAAGGTTCTGGCGAGACTGCGCGGATGCGCAGGCTCGCCTGAACCTTCGCTGCTCGCATAGGCAATAAGTACCAAAATCGCTTGACGGGGCCCAAATTACCTTCTACACTGGCCCCATTATACTTACTAGAATAACACTGCTTGACAATACTCTGCTGAGAACCACGACCTGGAACTGTTTAAGGAGCATAATGACGGCGTCCCTCATGTCTAGCTTGACCACACCCTCGATGCCGTTCTTCAGATGAGCCACCAGTGAATACCAAATATGGAGCAACAAACTCTCTGAAAATGACACATCTTATGTCAATAACCAAACTACTATTTCAAGTCTTTGCAACAGTAGTAAAAGCAAACCAGTTTGAACCGGTTCTCGGAGAATTATCACCCGGGATTAACAGTTAATGGATCAGGGTTTTCACTGTTTGCTAACAGGATTTTCTGCCAAAGTTAGAAGATTGGGCTGCATGAAGCTTCCATGCAGAGTTGAAACTGACCGCACAGGAGTACTGGTAAACCACTTAGAGGGTCTAAGCCTCCCCAGGCAAAGTGGTGGGATCCATCCATATAAATCCTAATTGTTTCATTGGGTGGCAAGGCTTAAGATGTCATTTCATCTCAATGTTGGGTAAATGTCCCACAAAATTGGTAGTAACGTCTCCAGAATGACCTATATAGTGTTCACAGGGATGTTAAACATCAAATCAAAGAAAGATTGTAGTATATACAACAGTTTATAACAGTCATGTGGCAAGTATTTTCCGCAATTTAAACTTGGCCTTGGAATGACCTAAAAGTAAAGGATCAATATAGAAATTAAAATTTTATTTTTCAACGTTCATGATGTGGTGGTTGTCACTATTAGGGCTGTGTCCACTTGATCAAACTGTCAAATTCAACCTGATCAAATCAAACACTGGTGTCCACACATATAAAACTTGTTAAATTCGACTAAAATCATGTCCACACAATCAAACTTTGTCAAATTAACCAATATCCTGCTGAACATGATAATCCCTACTTTTGAAAACAGTGTAGATCCTGATCAGATGGCATCTGATCAGGATCTACACTGTTTTCAAAGGTGGATCTACACTGTCAAATCCATTAGATGGCTTCTTGGCCATCTGATCAGGATCTACACTGTGTGTCATGTAGACTGTGAACTGAATGAAAACATTACAACAAATAATTTGATTGGTTGATAGTCAGAAATGGGTGTCGCTAATTCATTCATTCAGCAGGATAAGGATTAAACAGCATTGAATTTTGCAAAGTTTGACTGTGTGGACTGGTCTGATAATAGGAAGATTCATTTACAATCTAATCCTACCTGGTACATCTTTGCCGAGGCTAATGAAGAGTTCTGTTGCCGAGGTGATGAACAAAGAGGAGTTCTTTATAAACATGGTCGGTCCTGTGATCACTTCACACCGCAAAGCATCTGCAAAAAGATAATACATGTCAGACTGAATAAAAATAAACTAGACAATCACTAAAGGTCATGAATGCCCCGCCATATGCCTCACTATATTTGAAATTTGCTTGACATAGTCATTCGAGCGGATATTAAGTCTGTAATAAGGGGCTGGATCCGAATCCTGTTTCCTTTATACTCATGTTCAAGGCATGTCTGGACTGTGTTGCAAGTTTCAATGCCCTGCATCACATATTGTAGGAGTTGCGACACAAGAATAGCACAACAAAGTGTGATGGTACAAGGGCAAAACTGTATGCCCCTCTCCACTTTTGTGGAAAATGCATAAAAAATGTGACCAGTATGTTTTGATATATAATGTCAGAGATATAATAGACTTGATGTTTAACTCTTATCATGCTGTTCACAACAACCCCTATCTTTGCAAACAGTGCAGATCCAGATCAGATGGCTTCTGATCAGGATCTACACTGTTTGACATTAAGTTTATGGCTTTGTAGGAATAAATTACATCAAGTAATCTGATTGGTGATAGACAGAAATGGGTGTGGCTTAAAAAATATTCAGCAACATAAGGGTTAATAGGAAAATGCCCAATTTGCAACAGCGCAGTAAAACTCTGATGGCTCAAACATGAATGCTTTGTTTGCCATGGCTGTTTCGAAACTTCTTTTAAAATCACTAAGAAATATTTCCAATACTTGCTAATATTAAAAATTTGGGATAAATGTCTTATTCCATCTTGAAAATGTATGTTGTGTGTACTCATTAGAATCGCCTTGATGAGGCAATTCTAATGAGTACACACCACAAACCTTTGCTTTAGAGCAAACAGAAACAATATCCTAGTATACATCCCAACCTTGGGCTATAATTAACCCTCAGTGGCTCAAACTACTACTGTCTCAAACAAACTGTCATGGTACTGAAGGTGTTTTAACCATTAAAGTTTGCCTGTATAGTCTACGGTATATTGTTGAAGACCTGACTGCTTTTCCCTGCCTCGGATACGGCTGTATGTCGTTATCCCTGCATCCTGTTTTGTGTAAAAACAGAGGGCCTTCGTTATGATGGCAGTATTTGTTTCCTAACACTTAACCGTTACAGACAATTTGCCACTATAAATACTCCCAATAAGGAGTAGTATCATAGGTAATAAAGGACCTATTTCCCTGAATTACTCAAAGGAACAAAATAATTTTGTAGTCATTTGCTAGATTTGCCTTGCAGAGGCGACTGAATCAAATATAGAAGTATTTGAAGGCAGCTCTAACAAATATATACATTTGTTCCTTGAACAATTAAATACAATATTGAATATATTTATCAATCTGTTTCGTCTTGAGCTAAGGAGCATTCTGTTGGAATTGTCGCAATTAACAGCTTTGTAGTCAGAATCTGTACTGTTTGTCATTCAGTTTGCAAATTTAAATGAATACAATATACAGTAGAACTTTGATGGCTCGAACACCGATGGCTCGTTTACCATGGCTAGGTCGAACTCGTTCTTGTGCCCCTAGGGAAATCCTCAAGATAAGAAATGGTGGGGGATGATTAGGGAGATTTTAGTCTTTTATCTTGCAAATGTATGCTGTGTGTACTCATTCGAATCGCCTCGGTGAGGCGATTCTAATGAGTGCACACAGCAAACATATTCAGTATTTAACCTCGGAAGATGTTCAAAAGGATCTCGCTATGCCTCTTGGCAGTAACCATCAGTGGCTCGAACTACCCTTGTCTCGAATAAATTTTCATGGTCCCAAAGGGGTTCGTGCCATCGAAGCTCGACTGTAAAGTAATTTGACTAGTCGATAGTCAGAAACTGGTGTGGCAAAATCAATTATTCAGCAGGATAAGGGTTAAGAGCAGATCCCGATTTCAGATTGGCTCCATCAACAAGAGAAGCAGATAGTTGTCACAAAATTTAAATAGCAGACTAAAATCCTAGAATAACTTCCATTTATTTCAACCCTTGTACTGCTGAACACCATAACACCTACCTCCGCAAACCGGTCAAGATCCAGAGCAGATGGCTTCTAAACCATCTGACCAGGCTCTAAACTGTTGTGCAGAGCCAGATCAGATGAATTTTAAAGAGTCCATCTAATCAGGATATACAGTCTTGCGAATATGACTGAACAGTGAAATTCCGCTTTTAAGACCACCTAAAATTAAGACTTATTCTGCTTTAAAAAGTTTATTTAAAAGGGTGAAGTTATTTTTTCTTCACATTTTCTGCATACAATGTCCTCTGGTCAGGGACCCCCTTTGGGACTGTTCAAAAGTGGTCTTAAAGACCACTTCTGAACAGTCCAAAAGGTGGTCTTCATTTGGAATTTTACTGTACATTTAACCAAGTAATCTTCTGATTGGCTGATACTCAGAAATGGGTGTGGCCCAAATCAATTTATTCAGCAGGATAAGGGTTACAAAACATCCACTTAAACATTTTGGCTTACCAAGTGTAAACTGGTAGTTTGGCAGTTCGATATCCTGAGGTCGAGACCCAAGAAAATGTGCCAGAACTTCACACCCTTTAAGTTGTAGAAACTTGAAAACTTGCCACTGGGAATTAGGGCAGGTAAGGTTCATCCTTGGTGTGACTGGGCTGACCCCATTCTGCACTATTCCTGAAAACATAAATTACCTTTCTAAATTTATTCTTGTGACTGAACATGCAATTTACATTCTGAAGAATGTCTTTTGTTTGATTCGAGGTTTAACGTCCCCGTCAACACTGTAAAGGTCATTTTGGAGACGCTGCTTCCAATTTTGTGGGACTTTTACCTGACCTTGCGATGAAATGACATCTCAAGCCCTGCCGCCTAATGAACCAATTGGGTTTATTAACATGGACGGGCCGACTCGCACCACTTTGCCTGGGCAGGCTTAGATCCTCTAAGCAGTTTACCAGTACTCGTGTGCGAGTCGGTTTCAGCTCTGCGTGGAAGCATCATGCAGCCCATCTATTTCTACAAGCCCCGATGGGCGGGGGCCGTGAAGAATGTCGAAATACAGACAAAAAGCAGGGCAGAACACATTGAATTTACATGTAGATTTCATATTTTTATTTGGAATTAACTGCCTTCCACTTCAAGAGGGTCTCCCTACAATTCAACAGTACCTGTAAGATTTATACATAAGCACATGACTACTGGTAAACCGCTTAGAGGGTCTAAGCCTGCCCAGGCAAACTGGTGCATCAGACCGTCCCTACATATAAACCCTTTTCATTTGGGCGTCATTTCATCTCAATTTCGGGTAAAAGTCCCTTACAAGAGGGCCCAATGGCCCTATATCGCTCAACTGTGTACCAGAAAATCATTAGTGTAGGAGACCACTTGACATTGCTACATACTAAATATCTAAGCTCAGGCAAAGCGGTTTTCATGCTTATAAACCCTACTGGTTTCATTGGGCGACAGGGCTTGAGATGTAATTTCATCTCAATGTCTGGTAAAAGTCCCACAAAATTGGAAGAGACATCTCCAAAATGACCTATACAGTGTTGTCGGGGATGTAAAACCTCAAATCAAACAAAATCTGTGCCTTATGGTTTTGGAGAAAAGATTTTTTTAAGTTTTTTCCAGTATAAGTCTATAGAAGCTAATGAGCCCTGGGGCTTGGCCAATTTTGACCCAAAGGGCACGGTTGGCAGGATTTATGTAGGCGACCATTTTGTGTTGCTATATACTAAATATCTAATGTCTGTTCTTCATGGTTTCAAAGAAGATGTTTAAAGCTTTTTTCCATTATAAGTTTGTTGGAATTAAGGGGCCACAGGATTTGGACCCCAGGGGCATGATTGGCAGGATTCATGTAGGCGACCACTCGACATTGCTACATGCTAAATACCTAAGCTCTGGGACTTTTATCTTTGTTTTTTTTTTTTTCATTATGAGGGCCCTGTGGTTTCAGAGAAGAAGATTTTTGAAGTTTCTCCAATTGTAAGTCTATGGAAGCTAAATAACCCTGGGGTGGGGCCAATTTGGATCCCAGGGGCATAACTGGCAGGATTTATGTAGGCGGCCACTTGACGTTGCTACATACTAAAAATCTAAGCTCTTGGCCTTATGGTTTCATAGAGGAAGATTTTTTAAGTTTTTTTCCATTATAAGTCTATTGGAGGTGATGAGCTCGGGCGTGGCAAATTTTGACCCCAGGGGCAGGGTTAGCAGGATTTATGTAGCTGGCTATTTTATGTTGCTAGATACTAAATATCTAAGTTCTGTGCTTCACAGTTTCTGAGAAGATTTTTGAAGCTTTTTTCCATTATGAGTCTATGGGAGCTAAAGGGCCCCGGGGCGTGGCCCATTTGGACCCCAGGGTTATGATTAGCAGGAAATATGTAGGTCACCACTTGCCGTTGCTACATGCTAAATATCTAAGCTCTGGGCCCTGTGGTTTCAGAGAAGAAGATTTTTGAAGTTTTTTTTTTCCATTATGAGTCTATGGGAGCTAAGGGGGTCCCAAGGTGTGGCCCATTTGGACCCCAGGGGCATGATTGGCAGGATTTATGTAGATGACCACTTGTCATTGCTACATGGTAAATATCTAAGCTCTGGGCCCTGTGGTTTCAGAGAAGAAGATTTTTGAAGCTTTTTTCCATTATGAGTCTATGGGAGCTAAGGGGCCCCGGGGTGTGGCCCATTTGGACCCCACGGGCATGATTGGCAGGATTTATGTAGGTGACAACTTGCCATTGCTACATGCTAAATATCTAAGCTCTGGGCCCTGTGGTTTCAGAGAAGAAGATTTTTAAAGTTTTTTTTTCCATTATGAGTCTATAGGAGCTAAGGGGCCCCGGGCGTGGCCCTTTTGGACCCCAGGGGCATGATTGGCAGGAATTATGTAGGTGACCACTTGCCGTTGCTAGGTGCTAAATATCTAAACTCTGGGCCCTGTGGTTTCAGACAAGAAGATTTTTTAAGCTTTTTTCCATTATGAGTCTATGGGAGCATAGGGGCCCCGGCGCGTGGCCCATTTGGAACCAGGGGCATGATTGGCAGGAATTATGTAGGTGACCAAATGCCGTTGCTACATGCTAAATATCTAAACTCTGGGCCCTGTGGTTTCAGAGAAGAAGATTTTTGAAGCTTTTTTTTCCATTATGAGTCTATATGAGCTTAGGGGACCCGGTGTAACAGGCCAGTTCTTCCCCCCAGTCAGTTTCTTCCCCAGGGAAGAAACGGGCCTTTTTAGCACAAATGGCAAAATTTGCTTGATGCCCTACAATACAAGTCATGTAGATCTAATGAAATTTGCAACCCTATTCCAGTATCTGTGATTGATTTTCTCTGTTTTCTAATACATAAATTGGTATTAAATTAATAGATATACTAAGCAACAAATCTTTGGTGCTCAATTCTAAATAGAAACTGGAAAATGGGGATGGGGAAGAACCGGGCCGGCCCAGTTCTTCCCCGCGGAAGAACTGGGCTGGCCCGGTTCTTCCCCATCCCCGGACATTTAATTTTCTAGTGCATAGAGCTGTCAATTTTGATTATTTTAATTAAAGTATTAATTCATAGCATGAAATGGCAACGTTGATTTGTTCAGAAAGATAAATCTAAGTAACCTAAGGGTGGGGAAGAACTGGGCCGGCCCAGTTCTTCCCCTCACCATCTTCACCCACCCCCAGCTATTTCCTTTTTGTAGTTCATACCGCTGTATGTATTTGTTATTTGAACTCAAATATTGAATTCATAGCGTAAAACATTGTAGATTTGTTCAGAAAAGCAAATACATAGCAGCCTTAGGGTGGCGAAGAACTGGGCCGGGAAAAATCTGGGGTGGGGAAGAAACGGGCCGGCCCAGTTCTTCCCCACCCCCATTCTCCAAATTCTATCTAGATTTGAGCTCCAAACATTTGTGCCTTATTATATCTGTTTAGTTAATACTAATTTATGTCTTACAAAGCAAAGAAAATGCACCAAAGATGCTTGAATATGGATACATATTTTATTTCATCTCCATGAATGTTGTAGCAGGGAGCAAATTTTGCCATTCCAGCTAAAAGGAATCAGAATTTATTCAGAATGGTCTCATTTCTCATTTATAACAAATTGTGAGCTGAAAATTACTTGTTGACTATGGTTCTAAAAAAAATTCTAGGGGGGGAAGAAACTGACTGGGTGGGGAAGAAACTGACTAGTCAGTTTCTTCCCCGGGGGAAGAACCGGGCCGGCCCAGTTCTTCCCCCGGGGAAGAAACGGGCCGGCCCAGTTCTTCCCCGGGGAAGAAACGGGCTGGGGGAAGAAACTGACCGTTACACCGGGTCGTGACCCATTTGGACCCCAGGGGCATGATTGGCAGGAATTATGTAGGTGACCACTTGCCGTTGGTACATGCCAATTACCTCAGCTCTGGGCCCTGTGGTTTAAGAGAAGATTTTTGAAGCTTTTTTCCATTATGAGTCTATAGGAGCTAAAGGGCACGGGGCGTGGCCCGTTTGGACCCCAGGGGCATGATTGGCAGGAATTATGAAGGTGACCACTTGTCGTTGCTACATGCTAAATATCTAAGCTCTGGGCCCTGTGGTTTCAGAGAAGAAGATTTTTGAATCTTTTTTCCATTGTGAGTCTATGGGAGCTAAGGGGCCCCGGGGCGTGGCCCATTTTGACCCCACGGGCATGATTGGCAGGATTTATGTAGGTGACCACTTGCCATTGCTACATGCTAAATATCTAAGCTCTAGGCCCTGTGGTTTCAGAGAAGAAGATTTTTGAAGCTTTTTTTTTCCATTATGAGTCTATAGGAGCTAAGGGGCCCCGGGGCGTGGCCCTTTTGACCCCAGGGGCATGATTGGCAGGAATAATGTAGGTGACCACTTGCCGTTGTTACGTGCTAAATATCTAAGCTCTGGGCGCTGTGGTTTCAGAGAAGAACATTTTTTAAGCTTTTTTCCATTATGAGTCTATGGGAGCAAAGGGGCCCTGGCCCGTGGCCCATTTGGTACCCAGGGGCATAATTGTCAGGAATTATGTAGGTGACCAATTGCTGTTGCTACACACTGAATATCTAAACTGTGGGCCCTGTGGTTTCAGACTAGAAGATTTTTGAAGCTTTTTATTTCCATTATGAGTCTATGGGAGCTAAGGGTCCCCGGGCGTGGCCCATTTGGACCCTAGGGGCATGATTGGCAGGATTTATGTAGGTGACCACTTACCGTTGTTACATGCCAAACACCACAGCTCTGGGCCCTGTGGTTTCAGAGAAGAAGATTTTTGAAGTTTTTGTCCATTATGAGTCTATAGGAGCTTAAGGGCCCGGGGCATCGCCCATTTGGACCCCAGGGGCATGATTGGCAGGAATTATGTAAGTGACCAATGGCCGTTGCTACATGCTAAATATCTAAGCTCTGGGCCCTGTGGTTACAGAGAAGAAGATTTTTGAAGCTTTTTTCAGTTATAAGTCTATAGGAGCTAAGGGGCCCTGGGGCGTGGCCAATTTGGACCCCAGGGGTATGATTGGCAGGAATTATGTAGGTGACCACTTGCCGTTGCTACCTGTCAAATATCTCAGCTCTGGGCCCTGTGGTTTCAGAGAAGATTTTTGAAGCTTTTTTCCATTATGAGTCTATAGGAGCTAAAGGGCCCCGGGGCGTGGCCCATTTGGATCCCAGGGTTACGATTAGCAGGAAATATGTAGGTGACCATCTGCCGTTGCTACATGTTAAATATCTAAGCGCTGGGCCCTGTGGTTTCCGAGAAGAAGATTTTTGAAGCTTTTTGTTCCATTATGAGTCTATGGGATTAAAGGGGCCCCAGGGCGTGGGCAATTTGGACCCCAGGGGCATGATTGGCAGGAATTATGTAGGTGACCACTGGCCGTTAATACATGCTAAATATCTAAGCTCTGGGCCCTGTGGTTTCAGAGAAAAATAAATTTTATTTTTTCCCATTGGTAATCTATGGGAGCTATATGTTGCCATGGCAACCAGAATTCCAATCTGATAAGCCCAAAAACCTTATGCAGCCTTTCCCCCTACCTGATGATGCTTCTCATGAAATTTGATCAAGATTTACCATGGGGTATTAGAGATATACTTATTTGAAATTGTTTACGGATGCACGCACGCACGACGGACGATGGACAAAAAGTGATAACAAAAGCTCACCTTGTCACTACGTGACAGGTGAGCTAAAAACTGGAAACAACGTCTCCAAAATGAACTAGATAGTGCTGAGGGGGACGTAAACCTCAATTCAAACAAGAGGGCCATGATGGCCCTGGATCGCTCACCTGATCCATAGAGTAACAAGTGGGAACCGGGGAGGGCCATTATTGACCCTAAGGTTAAAATGTGCATAATGTTGAGGGAGGTCTAAAAAGGTGAAGCTTCATACCAAATATCAACAAAGGCTATAATTGTCCATTAGATGAAGCTCCATACCGAATACCAAAGACATGGGCCTTGCAGTTTCAGAGAAGAAGATTTTTAAAGATTTCCCTATATAAGTCTATGTAAAAACCAAAGGGTCTTAGGGCGGGGGCATTTCTGGCCCCAGGGCTATAATTTGAACAATCCTAATAGAGGTCCACTAGATGAAAGTTCACACCAAATATCAAAGACCTAAACCTTGTGGTTTCACAGAAGAAAATTTTTAAAGATTTTCCCTATATAAGTCTATGTAAAACCAAAGAGCCCCGAGGGGGTGCATTTTTGGCCTCAGGGCTATAATTTGAACAATCTTGGTAGAGGTCCACTAGCTGAAGCTTCATACCAAATATCAAAGACCTAGGCCTTGTGGTTTCAGAGAAGATTTTTAAAGATTTTCCCTATATAAGTCTATGTAAAAATAAAGGGCCCCGGGGCGGGGGCATTTTTGGCCCTAGGGCTATAATTTGAACAATCTTGGTAGAGGTCCACTAGGTGAACTTCACACCAAATATCAAAGACCTGGGCCTTGTGGTTTCAGAGAAGAAGAGTTTTAAAGATTTTCCCTATATAAGCCTATGTAAACCCAAAGGTCCCCGGGGCGGGGGCATTTCTGGCCCAAGGGCCATAATTTGAACAATCTTGGTAGAGGTCCACTAGATGAAGTTTCATACCAAATATCATAGACCTGGGCCTTTTGGTTTCAGAGAAGAAGATTTTTAAAGATTTTCCTATATAGGACTATGTAAAACCAAAGGCCCCCGGGGCGGGGGCATTTATGGCCCTAAGGCTATAATTTGAACAATCTTGGTAGAGGTACACTAGGTGAAGCTTCACACCAAATATCAAAGACATGGGCCTTGTGGTTTCAGAAGAAGATTTTTAAGATTTTCCCTATATAAGCCTATGTAAACACAAAGGCCCTTGGGGCGGGAGCATTTCTGGCCCCAGGGCCATAATTTGAACAATCTTGGTAGAGGTCCACTAGATGAAGGTTCATACCAAATATCGAAGACCTGGGCCTTTCTGTTTCAGAGAAGAAGATTTTTAAAGATTTTCCTATATAGGTCTATGTAAAACCAAAGGCCCCCGGGGCGGGGGCATTTTTGGCCCTAGGGCTATAATTTGAACAATCTTGGTAGAGGTCCACTAGGTGAAACTTCACACCAAATATCAAAGACCTGGGCCTTGTGGCTTCAGAGAAGAAGAGTTTTAAAGATTTTCCCTAGATAAGCCTATGTAAACCGAAAGGCCCCCGGGGCGGGGGCATTTCTGGCGCAAGGGCCATAATTTGAACAAACTTGGTGGATCCACCAGATGAAGTTTCATACCAAATATCGAAGACCTGGGCCTTTCGGTTTCAGAGAAGAAGATTTTTAAAGATTTTCCTATATAGGACTATGTAAAACCAAAGGCCCCCGGGGCGGGGGCATTTATGGCCCTAGGGCTATAATTTGAACAATCTTGGTAGAGGTCCACTAGGTGAAGCTTCACACCAAATATCAAAGACCTGGGCCTTGTGGTTTCAGAGAAGAAGATTTTTAAACATTTTCCCTATATAAGCCTATGTAAACCCAAAGGCGAACGGGGCGGGGGCATTTCTGGCCCAAGGGCCATAATTTGAACAATCTTGGTAGAGGTCCACTAGATGAAGCTTCATACCAAATATCGAAGACCTGGGCCTTTCGGTTTCAGAGAAGAAGATTTTTAAAGTTTTCATTTTAGAAATCTATTTTAAGCTCATGTGACCTAGATGTTCAATGGACCGGAACCATTTGAACAACTTTGAAAGGGGACCACCTAAGGATCATTCCTGTGAAGTTTGGTCAAAATCCGATCAGTGGTTTAGGAGGAGATGTCATTTGAAGAAAAAGTTTACGCACGCACGCACACACGCACGCACGACGGACGACGGACAAAAAGTGATCCCAAAAGCTCACCTTGTCACTACGTGACAAGGTGAGCTAACAAAACATTAGTAATTAACTTTGCAGAGCTTGATAGTGAATAAAACTTTAAACCAACGTCTCATTATCAAAGGTATTTGTTTGTTTCTATGTTTGTTTTTACCCTTCTTGAATCAGCAGAACAAAAAGAATGACCACAGAAAATATTTCATGATCAATTACCACGCAAGTTTGTTTGAATTGAGGTTTAATGTCCCATCAACACTATAGGTCATTTTGGAGACGCTGCTTCCAATTTTTTGGGTCTTTTACCTGACACTGAGATGAAATGACATAACAAGCCCTGTCACCTGATGAAACCAAAAGGTTCATCTGCTTATGACAGTCTGACTCACACCACTTTGCCTGGGCAGGCTTAGCCCACCTAAGCAATTTACCAGTACTCATATGTGGCCAGTTTCAGCTCAGTGTGGAAGCACCATGCAGCCCAATCTATTTCTCCAAGCCCCTTTGGGCGGGGGCCATCTCCACAAAGGATTTTGCCCACCCAGTCAGACGTACAGTAAAAACCTCCACAAACTGTCACCTCTGCTAAGCAGCCACCTCTATTCGGCACCCACAATAATTTCTTCCATAGTATTTTACTATATATTTTACCTCTGCTCAGCAGCCACCTCTCTCCTCCAGCCAGCAGCCACCTTACCAAATCTAAATTCCCTCTATTAAACATCCAGAGTTAACTCAATAGCAAAAAATCGGATGTAAAAATAGGAATTTCTCTTCTGGTGTATTTATTTCAAAATTTATTTTTCCCATAATTACCATTGTGATATCTGTGTTATAAGCAAGTGAAAAGAAACATAAATGATGGAGAGGTTTCAGATGACAACTCTCCATCATTTATTTTGCTTTTAGTACATCCATGTTGAGCTGTCTTCATTAATCACCATTTTATGTTGATAACAATCCATACATCATCCCAGACATTTCCCTCTGTTGAACAGCCACCTCCCTTAAACAGCCAGTTTTGGAGTTTTCCCAGGATGGCTTTTTAATGGAGGTTACACTGTACATGTGACTGTGATACCGAGGCCATGTATCAGAGGTATAAAGGTACAGTAGAACTCCGATGGCTCGAACACCGATGGCTCGTATACCATGGCTGAGTCGAACCCGTTTTTGAGTCCCTAGGAAATTCCTCTGTATAAGAAATAGTGGGAGACAATTTAGGAGATTTTTGTCTTTTATCTTGCAAAGGTATGCTGTGTGTACTCATTAGAATGGCCTCATTGAGGCGATTCTAATAAGAACACACAGCATACCTTTTCATTATAGAGCACCGAAAAGATGTCCAAAAGCATCTTGTTATGCCTCCTGGCAGTAACCATCAGTGGCTCGAACTACCCCTGTCTCGAACAGAATTTCGTGGTCCCAAAGGTGTTAGAGCCATTGAAGTTGGACTATTAAACATTACACTGTAGAAAAGAATAAGTTCTGAAAACCTATAAAAGCTTAACCTTTACAATCTCTGGGCTAATTAAGCAGATGACAAATTGTTGATATTTTTTGGTATTTTTCCTAGAAAACAGGACATGACATCTCATGCAAATTGTCTCCTGTTTGAGACAATTTGCATGAGATCTTAAGTCCTGTTTTCTGGGTAAAATAAGAAAATTCAAAATGTCATTTGCTGGTAAACCCAGCATGCAAAGCGCTAATCATGCACATATATGCCTTTTCGTGTTACAAACATTGGAGTATAGAGTAACAGCACTACATGTACTTTTGTTAGTGTCATTTTTTTTCTGATTTGTGTTTTATGACAGCTTTAAGTTTATTTCACTTATATCAAGCTGCATGAAAAGGTATGTTGTGCCAGATAAGGCCCCTTTTTCATCCGAAAAGTACCGATATTTTCATTATTTCTGCATGAAAACGTATGTTGTGGGTACTCATTAGGCGCATCTAATGAATACATACAACATATATTTTCGTGCAGAAATAAAAATAATATTTGGCTACCCCTCTTATCTAGCTAGGGCTATGTACGATTATCATTATTTACTAGGAAACTTACGTGGAGTTGTGTTAATATTGTGATCTCCTGTAAGTTTGGAACCACCAACACAGAACTGTAACATTGGCGCTGCCACCTAGTAAAAATATGTTTTTATTGTACATTTATTAATTTTCAAACCTTTTTGTACCAAATGGAATCTTCCTCCTTATATATAGCAGGAGTCCATTTCAAAATTTAGGGGTGTCAGGTTGTGTTTTCATCAAAATTTATTTGGAAAATGAATGAACTTTTAGCAAACAGTGGAGGCACTGATCAGACACCGCATTCTGCGGCGTCTGATCTGGGCCTGCACTGTTTGCCAGGGTACCCATTTTGGGGTTTCTGGTACTCAATGGGTTAAAACAGATAGATTTGTTTTGTTTTAATTGGGCATTTAACAGCCCAGTCAACACTATTTAGGTCATGCTGAGCTCATCATTTAACCTAGCAATACTTTTCAGTGCAGGCTTCGACAGTTTTTAGACTTAGAAATTTACCAGTGCAGTGTACATACTATCTCCAGTGTCTGACAACTGCCCTTCTTGAATCAGTTGAAAGAACTGTGAAACAATATTTTTTTTATTTGGCTTTTATGCCCTTTCAAGATAATTTCATTAATATCGAACTTATCATTATTAGAAGTGAGTGAAAACTGGAGTACTCAGACGACCATAGAATATATTTCATGATCAATCTCCACAAAGGAAAGCTGCAACAATTAGCAAGGATAGAATATGTATGACTTAGCTTGACATATGAAAAAAATACACATCACTTAACCCTTGTCCTGCTTAGCCAGAATGTGCACTATCTTTTGCAACAGAAGAAGCCATCTGATCAGTATCTACATCGTATGACAGCCAGTTCATGATTTGTGGGGATAAGTGCCCTTTCAGTTTGACTGTTTGTCGGTCAACCCAGTTACTAAGCACAGTAGCTTCACACTGCTGTTGCCCATGTGACTATCACTGATCTGTACCAAAGTCAGGTAACAGTAGCTTTTATTTTTTAGTCATGCTAATTTTGAAATCATGACAGTGCTGTGTAAAAGAAAGCTTTTTGTAAAACATGGACTTGGCTCATATGCTGGGACATTGGAAGTGTATCAGGATGTAAAACAAATTTACCAAATCAAAGTTGGATGAAATCTTGTTGCCGAGCAACCAGATCAGGTGCCACCAGACATTAAACTTGACATGAGCCACCTCTTCAACCTTGGCATTGTTCATCTTGAATACTTGCATCAGGAGTTTGAGTCTCTTCGGATCACTCAAAATATCTGAAATGACATTAAAATTGGTTTATATCTCACACAGCAACCAGGGTCAGCTGTACAAAACTAACCATGTCGTCAGTTAAGGTATCCTTAAAAATTTGATCATTTAATTTGGCAAATAAGCTAATATTTTTGCTGAAAAAATTTGAGCAGCTTTGCAAAAGCTGCTCACATTTTTTCAGCAAAAATACTACTGTATTAGATATTGTACTTAACAGAACAGTTAACAATTTGACCAGCTCCTTACAAGCATAGAAGTAGTCTATACAGTATTTGCAATTGCTATTTATTTGGTTAGATCAATTCTACACGTCTGTTATGTAATACACCCGGACCTCGTTATAGCACGATTCGTTACAGCACGAATTCGGATATAACACGGTTTTGGTTTGGACCCCAAATTTTCCCCAACCAACATTTATAAATATTATCCATGGATTGTATCAGGTTTTAAGCACAACAACTTTATTGTCCTCTCACTTTTAACTGCGGTAATACGGTAGCTAACACGGTAGCTAACACGGTAGCTAACACGGTTTATAACGGTACTTTTGATATTTATTGCAGGCCTCCCGCAGAGTTGAATATACAGTATATAAACTTGTTTAGTTTGACACGCATGATAAACATGAACTGCCATCGGCACAATGAAAAGTGTTGGCTTAGTGAGATAAAGAGATTAAAGAATTCAGTTACGCAACCGGAAAAAAATATTTATCACGCTCTGTTAAGGATCACTGCTCAGACGATGTGATCGGTCAACTGCAATAAAACTCATTTTCTAGAGCCGCATGTAAGTCAAATTTATTCCAGCTTAAAAGCAAATGATAAAAAATATTCAAGATCGATTTTCGCGGTAAAAAAATCATTCAAAGACATGTGCGCCATTAAAAATCGTTTCAAATGGCTAAAATATTAAGGGTAAGACATTTCAAGGGAAGTAATTCAAATTTCTTGTAAGCGTTGATCATTGTCCTGTTCCGAACCCTAACCCGGTAATTTCACCATTGAAATGTATTAACAAATGTAAATGGATTTTAATACAAGAAGACCAGTCCCTTTTGATGGCACTTGGTTCCTATATATATTGTTGTTTTGAAAAAAGACATACATTCTCTAATGTGCATTAAAAATCTTATTCTTGAATGCATCTATATAGGCCGTCGGCTTCGTTCACTCATTCATACATTTCACCTTATCATCATCATCATCATTGTTTTTCTTTTTTTTTTTTAATCAAATAATATGTTTTTTTCATTTTTTATCTACCCGAGAGGGTCCTTGATTGGAAATAAAATATATTGTATTGTATTGTATTGTATTAACGGTACTGTAGTTCGGTACGGTTCCGGACGCTCAGTTACAACAAAGTTAGCCGGGAACCAGCTATCAAAATGGCGTCATACTCGCTGTCAGATCGGACGATTTCTGGATATAAAACATGGTTTATCAGCTGGTTTTGATTAAAGTGACTTGTTTGACTTGATGGGCCATGGTATTTACTGCCATTGATTAGTTCTAAACACATTTTAGTCGGGAAATACGTTCATTAACCGGACCGCACATCATCATGTTTGGGAAAGTATTGTTCACCATTGTGTCAATGGTTGATCTGTGGCAAATACGGTCGGCGTTTATAACACGATTCGGTTAACTAACACGGTCCGTTGGTTGGACCCGGAGTTCCGTGTTATAACGAGGTTGAGGTGTATTGTTGAAGATTTGAACCAGTGCTTCAGCTGAAGTGCACGACCCGCCGGATGCTTTTAGCTTTATGAGTGTTACCATATATGGGTATGGCAGCCATTTTGGTCATGTGACCTGGACCTAAAACGGTTCCCCCAATAAATGCGCCTTATCGTAAGGAGCAAAAATATATCTTATACTTTAGTACTGTATTCTTAATCGTTTGCAAGATAAAATGCATTCTCACATTTTCCAATACAAAAGCATATGTGTCAAAGTTTGACCTAGGCACAAAGAAGGTCAAGGTCAACCCAGGGTCAGAATTTTAGCAATTTATGATGGACCTACGTCCCAGATGCCATTTATCACGTTTCGTGGAAATCTGCCCAGTGGTTCTGGAGAAGTCTATTTTTGAAGCGTTTTTACCATATATGGCTTGGCGGCCATTTTGGTCTTGTGACCTGGACCTCATGAGCAAATTTTGGTTTCCCCCATCCCAAAGAAGCTCCATATGAAAGATGACTTCAATCGGCCCAACGGTTTCCGAGGAGAAGCAGTTTGAAAATTTTCACATTTTCGCCTCTGCGACGCTATACTAAATGGAATATAATATTTCGCAAGTTCATTGGTTAGATCTCATTGATATCTATCGGTATGCCAAAAATTGTTTAAATATTCCAAGCGGTTAAGTCACTATCACCAATTTTCACAAACGG
Source organism: Lucinisca nassula (assembly GCA_963580285.1). Taxonomy (NCBI): domain Eukaryota; kingdom Metazoa; phylum Mollusca; class Bivalvia; order Lucinida; family Lucinidae; genus Lucinisca; species Lucinisca nassula. The sequence goes on along the minus strand of OY757025.1, from coordinate 54,969,776 downwards.
GTTATGGACGGACAGACAGACAGACCATATATGGCTTGGCGGCCATTTTGGTCATGTCAGCTGGACCCCATGAGCAAATTTTGGTTCCCCCCATCCCATAGAGGCTCCATATGAAATGTGACTTCAATCGGCCCAACGGTTTCCGAGCAGGGGCAGTTCGAAAATTTTCACATTTTTCGCCTCGGCGAGGCTATACTAAATGGAATGTAATATTTCGCAAGTTCATTGGTTAGATCTTATTGATATCTATCAGTATGCCAAAAATTATTTAAATATTCCAAGCGGTTAAGTCACTATCACCAATTTTCACAAACGGGTTACGGACGGACAGACAGACAGACCATATATGGCTTGGCGGCCATTTTGGTCATGTGACCTGGACTCCATGAGCAAAGTTTGGTTTCCTCCATCCCATAGAGGCTCCATATGAAATTTGACTTCAATCAGCCCAACGGTTTCCGAGAAGAAGCAGTTCGAAAATTTTCACATTTTTCGCCTCGGCGAGGCTATACTAAATGGAATGTAATATTTCACAAGTTCATTGGTTAGATCTCATTGATATCTATCAGTATGCCAAAAATTGTTTAAATATTCCAAGCGGTTAAGTCACTATCACCAATTTTCACAAACGGGTTACGGACAGACAGACAGACAGACAGACCATATATGGCTTGGCGGCCATTTTGGTCATGTGACCTGGACCTCATGAGCAAAGTTTGGTTTCCCCCATCCCATAGAGGCTCCATATGAAATTTGACTTCAATCGGCCCAACTGTTTCCGAGCAGAAGCAGTTAGAAAATTTTCACATTTTTCGCCTCTGCGAGGCTATACTAAATGGAATGTAATATTTCACAAGTTCATTGGTTAGATCTCATTGATATCTATCAGTATGCCAAAAATTGTTTGAATATTCCAAGCGGTTAAGTCACTATCACTAATTTTCACAATCGGGTTACAGATTTTTCGCCTCGGCAAGGCTATACTAAATGGAATTTTTTTTTTTTTTTTGGTTTGGGTTTTACGGCCCTTTCAAGATTATTTCATTCATATCGAGCCGATCGTTAATCAGAGGTGGGGGAAAACCGGAGTACCCGGAGAAAAACCACCTGACCTTCCGTTGCAGAACTTGGCGTCTCACACGTGGCCCGAGCGAGGACTAAATGGAATTAAATATTTCGCAAGTTCATTGGTTAGATCTCATTGATATCTATCAGCATGCCAAAAATTGTTTAAATATTCCAAGCGGTTAAGTCACTATCACCAATTTTCACAAACGGGTTACGGACGGACAGACAGACAGACCATATATGGCTTGGCGGCCATTTTGGTCATGTGACCTGGATCCCATGAGCAAAGTTTGGTTGCCCCATCCCATAGAGGCTCCATTTGAAATTTGACTTCAATCGGCCCAACGGTTTCCGAGGAGAAGCAGTTCGAAAATTTTCACATTTTTCGCCTCGGCGAGGCTTTACAGAATGGAATGTTATATTTCCAAGTTCATTGGTTAGATCTCATTGATATCTATCAGTATGCCAAAAAATTGTTTAAATATTCCAAGCGGTTAAGTCACTATCACCAATTTTCACGATCGGGTTACGGATTTTTCGCCTCGGCGAGGCTATACTAAATGTAATGTAATATTTCGCAAGTTCATTGGTTAGATCTCATTGATATCTATCAGTATGCCAAAAAATGTTTAAATATTCCAAGCGGTTAAGTCACTATCACCAATTTTCACAAACGGGTTACGGACGGACAGACAGACAGACCATGTATGGCTTTGCAGCCATTTTGGTCATGTGACCTGGACCCCATGAGCAAATTTTGGTTCCCCCCATTCCATAGAGGCTCCATATGAAATTTGACTTCAATCGGCCCAACGGTTTCCGAGGAGAAGCAGTTCGAAAATTTTCACATGTTTCGCCTCGGCGAGGCTATACTAAATGGAATGTAATATATCGCAAGTTCATTGGTTAGATCTCATTGATATCTATCAGTATGCCAAAAATTGTTTAACTATTCCAAGCGGTTAGGTCACTATCACCAATTTTCACAAACGGGTTACGGATGTTTCGCCTCGGCGAGGCTATACTAAATGGAATGTAATATTTCGCAAGTTCATTGGTTAGATCTCATTGATATCTGTCAGTATGCCAAAAATTGTTGAAATATTCCAAGCGGTTAAGTCACTATCACCAATTTTCACAAACAGGTTACGGACGGACAGACAGACAGACCATATATGGCTTGGCGGCCATTTTGGTCATGTGACCTGGACCCCATGAGCAAATTTTGGTTTCCCCCATCCCATAGAGGCTCCAAATGAAATTTGACTTCAATCTGCCCAACGGTTTCCGAGGAGAAGCAGTTCGAAAATTTTTACATTTTTCGGCTTGGCGAGGCTATACTAAATGGAATGTAATATTTCTCAAGTTCATTGGTTAGATCTCATTGATATCTATCAGTATGCCAAAAATTGTTTAAATATTCCAAGCGGTTAAGTCACTATCACCAATTTTCACGAACGGGTTACGGACGGACAGACAGACTGACAGAATGAACGATTGACCGAATGACAGAATGACACGGTGATTTTTGGGCACTCTTAGAAAACTGACTTCAGTCGGTCGCTTTTTCTGCGTGTCGTGCAATTCTACTTTTTGCTTTTGGTTTTAAGGCCCTTTCAAGATTACTTAGCCTGTTGTCGACGGTTTATCAGCTTAGGCCATCTTAGATGGGACCTCGGTTTAAAGACTCATCTGAAAGTCTGGGGAAGCCCAAGATCGAACCCACGCCACCTAGTTTATGAGGCAAGAAGCTTAACCACTACACCACAGAGGCTTCTACAGCCTAGAAACCAAACTGCTGAATTATATGGGTCTATTTAACCATTTGGAAAATAAACATTACCATAAAATCTAACAAGCCCCCGCCCATAGGGGCTTGAAGAAATATATGGGCTGCATGATGCTTCCACGCAGAGCTGAATCCGGCCCACACACTAGTACTGGTAAACCGCTTAGAGGATCTAAGCCTGTCCAGACCCCGCGGTGCGAGGCCGACCGTCCATGCTAATAAACCCTATTGGTTTCATTGGGCGACAGGGCTCGAGATGTCATTTCATCTCAATGTTGGGTAAAAGTCCCACGAAATAGGAAGCAACGTCTCCAAAATGACCTTTACAGTGTTGACGGGGACGTTAAACCTCAAATCAAACAAAATAAAATCTAACAAAAGCCATTTTATCAGGGAGAATTCTTTAAAAATGCCATCCACTAGAGAAAGAATGATGCTTTAAGGGTTAATAAATCACTTACTTGTATTGGTAGCAAAGTTGTCAATCAATTGTTGCCATGCCATGAATGAGGCTATTTTTGTTTCTGCGGCAAGACCTTTAAATCCAAGCTCAATGATAGGCAACATGCTATTGATAAATGTCCCACGATGCAATTCCTGTAATAGAAATTAAGTGAAATATCAATGTCTCAAATACTCACAGTTCATTTTTTAACACTCTCAAATCCCAAAAGAGTTCCTCCCATAGCTCCAGATATCCATATAGAGAAAAACTACATCTGAAAATGTCTTCTGCTTATGTCGTCTGCTAAATTTTTAGGCAAACTTTTTAAAAATATTTTTGCATACAGGCAAACAGTGTGGACCCACATCAGACTGCTCCTAGAGGAGCAGTCTGATTCGGGTCCATGCTGTTTGCAAACATGACTTTTAAAGTAAACAGCAGACGTCAAAGCAGACGACAATTGTCGTGATTAGCATTTTATGGGTTAACTTGAAATTGAAAATGCAGGGCTGGAAAATTCTTTGCAATTTTACTTGTCCTGCATGACCACTGGCATGCAGGATTTTGTGAATTTAATTGGGACGTTGCAATATTTTTACTTGTTCTCCAAATATTTTCCAAGTCATGGCGAGTGGACGAGTGGAATTTTCCAGCCCAGAAAGCGATGTTATGTGTACTCATTAGAATCGAGGCGATTCTGGCCAAGAAAGGTATGTTATGTGTACTTGTTAGAATCGATGCGATTCTAATTATTGCATTGATTGTAATTAGTACCAACAAAATACTTTTTAGATCAAAAAGATATCCCATAGTCTTCCGCGTTATTCTTCCTTGATTTGGCGCTATGACTCACCCGCAACGGCTCAAACTACTGTCCGTAGAAGAATAGTTGACAGTGACGTCACTACTTGATTTTGTTCTGAACAATGCAAAGCTTATCGGGCTAACGGTAAAATAGCTCAAATAGTCAGCTACGTCACTGCCAGCTATTTGTTGGCGAACTATACCACAATCTCTAACATAGCTCCAGGTAAGAGGAGGTATCTAAATATTATTTTTCTTATTTCTGCACGAAAATATATGTTGTGGGTACTCATTAGATGCGCCTTGCCATTTGGACAAATCCATTCTTGTAAACAGAGCGGTATAGTCTCAATCATAAACAGGATGGCAAGCAGTCATGATGGGCAGTCTCTCTGGATCTACACTGTTTGCATAGGCATTAGTACAAGTCTATAGGTCTGAAAGACTCTGGTACCAGTTATGTATTAGAATTTTTTTCTGATTCCACTTTCACCCCACTGGGTGACCTAATAAGGCTGTAGTTTGTTTACTTCTTGCTGTAAGGAAGAATCTAGAAAATGAGTCACAGATTAATTTATGTTGGTAAATATGTTGTTTACAAGATAAGGGATTAAAGAGTATCTAGAAAATTGAAGATCACATTATTTTTAGCATACAAACAAATTTATTTCCAGGGCTTATGCAGAAGCACTAAATAGATACTCACATCACCAAATATCTGTACAAGTATTCCCCAGCATTTCAGGACGTAGATTTCATGCTTGGAGGCCAACAATGTCTTAAGTTCACTGCAAACTTTCTGTAAACATAAATGATATTGTTTAGCAAGCGACCAGTTGGTCACGTATACCCCCGGCCAGCGCCACCCTAATATATATTTCGGGCTTGTATGTAATTTGAATGAAAAAGTCAAGACTCTATAAATGTGCTTGTAAAAGCTAAACCAAACATAAAATTTCTAAATGGACCAAGGGAGTGAGGGCATCAAAGATACTGAAGGAGTGGGGGCATCAATGTTAATGAAGCAGTATGGTGGGGTAACCAATGAAATATTTGGACTGGTATGCAACATAGATGGAAATATCAAGTGAATTTGTCTTAGAGTTTAGAACATACAGGCACCTATAAATTATGTCATAAAACTTTAACCAAATGTAAAATTTCTAAGTCTGTAACTTGAGGTCAGGTCACAAGGGGTGGAGGAAGGGACATACATCAAGAAATCTTTGGACTGGTATGCAACAATGATGCAAGTTAATAATCAACTGAATTTGTCTTAGAGTTTAGAACATACAGGCATCTATAAACTTTGTAATAAAACTGTGACCGTGACATCAAGGTCACTGTGGGGGTGGGACATGCATCAATGAAATCTTTGGACCATCATGTAACTTCAGTGTAAGTATCAACTAAATCTATAACAGGGTTCAGAAGATACCATCTCTGAGAAACTTTAATGCAAAACTTTTACCAAAATGTTAACGGACGGATGGACAGATGGATACAGGGACAGACGGCAGGAGGAAAACTATATAATTCTCAATCTTTATCCTGGCTCGCACCATTACCCCAGGATAGAATCCAGGATCCTTACCCGGTGAATAAAAATGCTATACCACAACCTTTTTATTAGACTATATATGGGGTCCAAAGCAGAAACCATGTTAGCTAAACAACATTGTTATATCCAAACAAAAATGTGTAGATTATTCTCTATAATCTAAACATTTTTGGGATCCATCTTGAAACCATATTATATCCAAAACCGTGTTATAAGAAACCATGTTATAATGAAGTTGTGGTATACTTCTAAGAATTAAATACTTACACTCTTAAACACAGGTATCACACTTGTCGTCAGCTCTTTCTGATTGGTCAGTAACATCTCCAGTGTTGACTCTATAACGATGAGTACTCTTTCTCGGACTTTAATTGCTGTGTGTGCCACCAGAGGTAGTAACACCTTTCCCCATCGTGCAGAATGTGGCATCATTTCTTTTGGTGCTTGTTCCGCCAATCTAGAACAAAGTGAACATACATTACTACTTTTCACCTTTTATTGTTCATTTGTTCTTGTGTTGGGTTTTACCCTTTCAATCCAGTAGACCTCGTAACAGATTACCAAAACAAACTGTAGATCAAGATGAGATGGCTCATAATGAGCCATCTGATCTGGATCTTCACTGTTTGCCCCTCAGTAAATAATTATTGATATCAGAGGAGTGGGTGTCAATTCCGGTTTAACGTCGTTTTCAACAATTTTTCAGTCATATCACGACGGTGTCTGGTTGTGACAGGGAGCTCAATGCTCACTTTTATAGTGCTGCCTCACTCAAGTATCATGTCCCAGACACATTACATGATACCACAACCAGTCACATTATCCCGACACTGGGTCGACCAGTCCTCGCTCTACCCCGTAAATCTGAGTGCCAAGCAAGGAGCAGCTAGTACCATTCTTAAAGACTTTGGTATGTCGCGACCCGGGATCGAACCCGTGACCTCCCATTCCCCCTGAGCAGACACTCTACCAACTGAGCTATCGGGCCGGTTTGATATCAGAGGAACAGATAAGCTTTTGAATGGAATTTGATAATACCCACTATATTAACTTTAATTGGGTATCTGAAAAGATGACTGGGTATCTCATGTTTGGTTACCCACTTTATTGACACTAATTGGGTATAATGTACATGTACATTTAAGCTACATGTATTAAATACCATACAACTTAACAGAGGCCTTAATTCATCTCCACAATGTTTTTCCTTTAACTCATTGGGTACATCACTTGTGCATCATTGTAAAATGCAAGCATCTCAAAAGCAAAATAAATGACAGCTATCACGAACTATGTGCAGGTTCTTTATTATACATGTAGGTAACTGAAAGTTTCAAATTTATTTAAAGAATTATATGCAAGCATGTCAGTAAGATTTGGGTATTTTTGATTTTCACTTGGGTTTTGTTACCCTTTAACTTACTTTTCAATTGGGTATTCTTTAAATTTAATTGGGTTTTTACGCAAATGCCCTGCTTATCTGTTCCTCTGGATATGGTAAATTCCAGACACCAAACAATGTTGGTTTCTTGCAAATTGGAAAACTACATGCCTTGCAAGTTTGACAGTTTTTACGACTGAGTGAGTGTGAGTTTAACGTCCCCACAACAGCTAAGATAATAAAGAGACGGGACCTCTATTTAAAGACTCATCCGAAAGTCTGGAGAAACCCGGGATCAAACCCACGACCCCTACTTAACGAGGCAAGTAGCTTTTTACCTATCGCGTGGGAATATCTATCCAGTGCAGGTCAAACTTCGAAGAATATGACATGCACAGACAATGGATTAAAGCCCCTTTAAAGTATTACAATGGACATGTCAAAATTAATCAAATGTTAAGAGTCCACTTCAGAAGCTCAAGGGGGAAATGGTTTACTGAAACATTAACCTTGAGGGTTTACCCTTGTCCTGCTGAATATTTAATTATGTCACACCCACTACTGATTATCAGCCAATCAGATTACTTGATGCAAATTATTGCAACAAATTCATAAACTGGATGACAAAACAATGAAGATCCTGATCAGATGGCTTCTTCAGAAGCCATCTGATCTGGATCTACATTGTTTCAAAGATAAGGCATATCCGGGCTCAGCAGGACTAGGGTTAATGAGTACCCACAACATGTTTTCGTGCAGAAAAATAATATATGGATACCCCCTCTTATATGGGGCACTGTTGATGTCATTTTTTCTTACCTTGCTATGGTATTAACACACTCATGCTCCACTGTTATAGAGTTTCCTGTCCATTTCTCCATAGCGAAATCTACAGCTGTCAATACTGTGTCAACCTGAAACGTACAGTTTTGATATTGCATGGTCAGTTTTGGAGTTTTCACTGGGTGTCTGTTAAAGGCAGCATATAAGTCAGAACATAAAGGGAGGTCAAGACTTTTTTTTGCTGCATATATCAACTTTTACATAATTTAAATACATAACAATACATGTTTAAACAGACAGTGAAATGCCAGCTTAAAAAGCTGGGTCCAGTTCTTCAAAGCATTGTTAGCTTAATGAGCTCTTAAGTGGTCAAATTGTTAACCATTCTATCAACTACAATATCTAAAATTTTGTTATTTTTGCTGAAAAATGTGAGCAGCTTTTGCATTTGCAAAAGCTGCTCTCATTTTTTCAGCAAAAATGTTAGTATTTTCACTATATTGACTGATCAAAGTTTTAACGATAATTGAATGATCAAAGTTTTAAGGCTACGTTAGCTAACTACGTTGTTAATTTTGAACAACTGGCCCAGTTTTCTTGTTTGAACACAAATTTCAGCCAGTGCGAGAACAGATTCACAAGCAAATGCTGCAAGAAAATTACTCAATACATGTACATGGTGTCATAAACATGCTCAATAAATTAGTGAAACTCTACTGTCTGAACACAAGATTCCTTGTGTGAACTTTAATACCTTTTGACCATTCTTACATACTGGCCCCGATAGCTGAGTTGGTAGAATGTCCGCTCCGGGGAATGGACTGTCATGGGTTCGATCCCGGGCCGCGACATACCAGTCGTTAAAAATGGTACTAGCTGCTCCTCGCTTGGCACTCAGATTTACGGGGTAATGCTAGGACTGGTCAACCCAGTGTCAGGATAATGTGACTGGGTGTGGTATCATGTAATGTGTCTGGGACATGATACTTCAGTGAGGCAGCACTATAAAGGTGAGCACTTAGCTCCCTGTCGCAACCAGACACCCTCGTGATATGACTGAAAAATTGTTGAAAGCGACGTTTAACCCGAATTCACACACACCATAACACTCCACACCGACCTGTTCTATAATTCTACATTGTATCATTATCAAGTTTGTTTCGCATAGCTCCAGATAAAAGGGAATATCCACATATTATTTTTCTTATTTATGCACAAAAACATATGTTGTTGGTACTCATTATAAGTGCCTCGGGGAGGCAAGCACATCGGGGAGGCGCTTCTAACGAGTACCAACAACATATGTTTTGTGCAGAAATAAGAAAAATGTCAGAATTTTTGGGATGAAAAAAAGAAAGCGCCTTACCGGGAGCTATGGTCTCACCTCAGGAGTCAGGATTTGTTCTGTTTTCAGCGTGCTTAGAAGTTCTGTCCCATTCCTGGTCTAAGAAAGCCCACATGGGACTTTAAGAATACTTCTATATTTACCATATGTTTTCAGACAGACATGCCTGAGCAAACAGTGTAGACCCAGATGAGATGCCATACAATGCGGCGTCTATTGTGCAGCATCTCTTCGAATCTACACTGTTGAAGCTACGAACACAAGTGAGAAATGTTAGGGAAATTACAGCATACCTGATTCTGAATCACAGCAGCCGCCATGTTCTGTTTTCCTAGACACCACAGTGCTCTGGTGCATGTCGTCTTATCATCTGTCTTATGGATGCACAAACAAAGCTTCTTTATCACTTCTGATACTGTTGCTGGGGTGATGTTCCTGGAATTTAAAGAATATTTTACTACTCAAAGATCTGGGTCAGTTGTGTTTAGAGCATCATTAGCTTAACCCATTGTATACTAGTGGACTCTTCCATTGCTATATGTTGGACAATTCCACTTGTAAGAAAAGGGGTGTCAGGCCTGTTTTTTCGTTTTTATTCTATTTTTGACAGAAAATTCTGTTAGCAAACAGTGCAGGTCCTGATCAGACGCCGCGTTCTGCGGCGTTTGATCTGGGCCTGCACTGTTTGCCAAGGTATCCCTTTAGCGGTTTCCCGCATACAATGAGTTAACAACCCTGTTAGTGGCCAAACTGTTAACTGGTCTAGAAATTTCAGTATCTAATATACATACTGTAATTATATTTTTGCTGAAAAAAAAATGAGCTATTCACATTTTTCAGCATAAATGACTTTTTCCAGCAAAAAAGTTTGCATATTTTTTTCATATTTAATATTGAAAGTTTTTATATGTCAGCTTACTTGAACTACCATACCCTGAGCCACCTTAAGAGAGAAGGGAAGTCATTTTATTTCATAATCATCACGATAACACGTTTGTGTGAAACTAGACCGCCCCTAAACCCCACTTAAAGGTGCATTATTGAGCTACCAGGTCTCAATTTTTTTTTCAGTTTTTTATCTTCAATGCATACTTCTTTGTCATGTGCACACTTTTGGAGCCAAATACAGCTTCAGAACTTTGTAAAAATGGTCGTTTTCATTCGTGTTTACCCTTCGCTCTGAACATGTGTTCGGAAATTCTGTTCTAAAAATAAATCTGTCACTTTACACATACATGGCGACAGTATCGTCTCTGAGTGTAGTTACTTATGGCATGGTATTCAGCGTCATATTTTTCCGATTCAGGCTTGGCCTAAGCAAACAAGGCCAAAAATGAACGTCGCATAATGTCATATATGGGGATTCTATTTTTGTCACGAACTAAAAATAGATCTAACTAGTGTTCGAAACCTAGTTAGGGAATCCCTCTCAAACTTGTTTACCTGTCATCATAATTGTTTGTATTTTTGCATAAAATGCATTCATTTGTATAGTTTTAAAGATAAATACCGGCTATATGTATTTTATTTTTGGGAGCGTTTTTTTCCGGATAGCTCAATAATGCACCTTTAACATATAGAAAAGTGGGGTTTGTGGGTATATATTATCTGCCTTATTTTTGTTCAAAAACATAGATTGTGGGTACTTGTTAGAACTGCCCTATTGAGGCAGTTCTAATGAGCACCCTCGATCTATGTAAAATGCAAACTAGCTAGTCTGGCCCAGAAAAAAAGGTTCACCCCATATTTTCCAGTTCTGTGGTGTATTCCTTGCTTCCAAAGGATAACCCTTTTATAGCACAGATTTACAGCTGGTGTTTGGGAATGTGTGGCGGCCGTTAAAAGTCTCCCTGCCCTACATCATAGTGTAGTTTATATTTTCTTGTCCTTTGGGATCATAGATTCCATTGTGGAATTTTGAAAATATCTGAGGGTTACTGATGAGGCCTAATTGGCCGAAACTAGCTAGTCTGGCCCAGAAAACATGTCCACTCCATATTTTCCAGTTCTGTGGTGTATTCCTTGCGTCCAAAGGATAATCCTTTTATAGTACATAAGAAAGATGTTATCACTTTTAGCTAATAATTGTCTGTACTGACACCATGCTGGACGCCATTATTTCAAATGAAAGTACCTGACAATATCCTGATCATGCAGACAAACGCCGAGCACTTGCAGAGCCCCCTGGCTGACATCAGCTGAGCTACCACTGACATCTCGTAATATCACGTCTATAACCTGGTTTACATTCTTGGCAACATCCAAACTGAACAAACTAACTTCATCTTCTGTGAAATGTCTGAAAAACATCAAAAACTTTCTTAATTCCTGACCAATCATAACTTTACTATTTCTTTTTTTGGCATATAACACACACTCATGTATACAACATGCATTCTTTTTTTTTCAGTTAAAAATTCTACAATATTTTTTAGATCAGCTGGCATGATGATTTTGTTTGTTTGAATTGCGGTTTAACATCCCCGTCAACATTATTAAGGTAATTTTGGAGAAAATGCTTCTAATTTTGTGGGACATTGAGATGAAAAGACATCTGAAGCCCTGTGACCAAATAAAACCAAAAGGCTTATATGCATTGGATGGTCGGACTGACATCACTTTGCCTGGCCAGGCTAAGTCATTGTTGTTTGTTTGTATTGGAGTTTAACGGCCCAGTAAACACTATTTTAGGCCAGTTTTGAGCCTGTCAGTTTACCTATCCACACTTTTCTTGGGCAGGCTTATACGTAAGCAGTTAACCCATACAGTGCACATTCTTTCGCCAGAAAGTGATGACTTCCCTTCTTGAATCAGTGGAAGTTTAGTCATTCTTAGCCGTTTACCAGTACTCATTGTGGTCAGTTTCAGCTCTACGTGGAGCGTCATGCAGCCCAATCTATAGACAGGGGGAGCGTGATAGCTCAGAGGTTAGTGCACTTGCTAACGTCAAAAAATTTAGGCATGCCGTCAAAAATGACAGGAGCGTGTTAGCTCAGGTTAGTGCACTTGTATCTGATGCTGGAGGCCCGGTTCGATCCCTGGAGACGGCGATTATTTCGGTGGCCGAATGCCAAAAAGTGAACAGTCCTTCCGATCAGGACATGAACTGGAGGCCTCCTGTGCAGGAAGCAAGGTTGGGTGGCAAATTCCACCCCCCGGTATTTACCAGTGGAATTTACCAGTATTTACCGGACTGGAAAATACTCATCAAGTGGCAAATACTGGCAAATTGAATTTTTTTGCCTTAAAACACTGCAGAAAACTTGCAAAATTGACTTAAAAGTAGTATAATCAAACTAAATGAGTTAAAAATGTTAAAATTTATATAAGGTTATGAACCTACAGAATAAAATATTTCTCAATTTAAAATAAATATGTTGGACTAGCCAAAATGTGAATCTAAGACAAAAAATTTTGAAATTATTTAAACAAAAAAAAGTATCTTTTTAAATCAATGGTAGAAAAATACAGGTAGAAATTGCCTGTGCACCTGTTTACTTTCACTTACCATAATGGTTCTTAGTTTTAAATTTGTATTGATCAAGATAAGACTGAACACTGTTAGCCAATCCATCTGCATCTTTTGAACACACTTTGTATGGTAAAACCATGTGCTCAAATTTTAGGATATTTGTAGCATTTTATTATTATCCAACACTTTAGTTTTAGAGTGAATTGCAAGACTACTAAAACAACAACTCTTGACACATTGTTTATTTAAGAGAGCACAAGATATCCAGGGGCAAGGTTGGACAAAAGGATGTCATTAATTGCTCCATTTTTTATGTGACTTTAAACAATCATTCAAGGTAAAAGTCAACAGATGAGTACAGTGGCAGATACTAAATAGGCCTTTTTATTCTAACATTATATTAAATCAGATACTTAACAAATAAAATAATACCAGAGTTAAACTAAATTAGTATTATCAAATATTAAGTCCACTATTATTGAATTGATCAATATATCACTGCTAAGTGTAGGGGTTCGTTTTAATTCCAGAGTGGTAAATTCAGTTTTCCAGTATTTGCCGGTATTTACCGGTAAATGCCACCGGCATGGAAAATACTCATATTTGCCAGCATTTTGCCAACCTTGGCAGGAAGTCATCTCCTGTGCAGGTTAAAGACCCCTACCATAATTACATGATTACTGTGTAGGCTTTCAACCCTGCAAACCTGGAATGTATGTAATGTACACCTCCCAGTAATGGTCAAATGTGACCGATCGCAATATAAGTAGAAAGAGTGAGTGAGTGTTTGAGTTTTACGTCCCACCAACAGCTAAGGTCATCTGGAGACAGGACCTCGGTTTAAAGACTCATCCGAAAGTCTGGAGAAGCCCGGGATCGATCCTGCGATCCCTGGTTTACAAGGCGAGTAGCGTAACCACTATACCATGGAGGCTTCAATATTAAAGTAGAAAGAAAGAAGCTGGAATGATGAAACAAAGTCCAGGATAAGACGTGATTAGGATACAGGCAACTCCTTAAAAAATATTTGACTTTCTTTTCTCACAGGGGATTAATATCAGGCAATAATAAACTGAAGTTTGTCGATCCTAATGAATAACCACAATAAGGTTTTTATAGAGAAATAAGGAAAAATATCCAGGGATACAGACTAAGCATTATGCTTTAGGCCCCCAGATTGCCATAAATGCAAATCTAACATTAACCCATTTCATACTGGAAACCCCTAAACGGTTAATTGTCAAACTGTACAGAACGCGGCGTCTGATCAGGGCCTCCGCTGTTTGCAAAATTTTCAACCAATTTCCAAATTGTTTTTGAAGAAAACACAACCTGACACTCCTAAACTTTGAAATAGACTCCTACTATATGTAAGGAGGAAGATTCCATTTGGTACAAAAAGGGGTTATCAGGCATTTTTATTCAAAACTGAAGCGCCCAGGCAAAACTTTAGGCGCCTTGGGCGACTGTTAGTCTGAAAACCTGTTATCCTTATATTATCACCAAATACCCACCTTATCCACATTATCACTGAAGTTGATATGATTTTTTTATGATTACCTGCTAAACTTTGAGTAGATATCTTTTCTATCTGAATCTGGGGCATTCTTCGTCTCCAGCTGAGACAAGATCTCGCTCAAACTGGCACTCTCCGAAGACATTCCTCTAGACTATCACTTAACTCTGAAAACAAAAAGAAGGATGAATACAGATTCAGGGGAAGCAGCTCTGAAATATTATTTTGTCTCCCCTAGAGCTGGCTAATCAGAGCTAATAAGAGAATCAATTATCTGTCTTGCCATTGTGATCGATAATTGATTAGTAATCACTGAAGGGTTGGTCATAGTTTTACCTGTCTGGCTTTCTGTCTGAGCATTACGCCTACTATTTTTTTTGTAGTTTACCATATGTATTTGAACAGACAAGCCTGAGCAAACAGTGCAGACCCTGATGAGACGCCGCAGAATGCAGCATCTCATCAGGGTATGCACTGTTTGCCACTCATCCAGCTATTTTAGGCACAACATTGGGTAGTATATTGCACTTATCAAATAATCGATTACATGTATGATAATCATTTTTGTGGAATTTATCGCTTGATTAATCGATTATCCGATTAATCATGCCAGCCTAAATCTCTCCTATTACTTACCTATCTACCATCAGGGGTCAACTCTAAAATATAAATTATTGTTGTCTGCTTTGTTGTCTTCTGGTTACTTTAATAGGCATTGTTGCAAACAGTGTGAACCCAGATCTGACTGTTCATAGATCCTCTATGAGCAGTCTGTCTGATCAGGCTCCACACTGTTTGCATGTATGGAAAAACTATGTTAAAAACTTCCCCAAGAAAATGCAGCAGATGACAGAAACAGACGACATTTTCAGATGCAGAATTCTTGGCATCTTAGGGGCTAAACAAGAATGTGTTTATGATTTCCAGACCCTGCCAATTTTTTGGGTGAAATCTAGAATTCTGAAAAAAAAAAAAAATCATAATTTTACTTTTCTGGCTTTCTGTCAGGGCATGCCACTTATCAAACGTCATATTTTACCATACGTATTCAGACCCACACAGGCAAACAGTGTAGACCCAGATGAGACACAAAGAATGCAGCATCTCATCGTCAATCAGATATTTCATAGTTGGTTTGATTTGAAGTTTAACGCCCCCGTCAACACAGTACAGGTCATTTTGGAGACTTTACTTCCAATTTTGTGGGAATTTTACCTGACATGATTGAGATGAAATGACATCACAATGGCAATTCTCCCTCATACAGTCAAAAAATTATCACAGGTTTGATGGATGCAATGTCATGTATCAAGTTTGGTGGAAATCGGTAAGTAAATACGGACTGTAGAGTCCGGAAACGGCTAATTTCCCCATTATTTGAAGAACAGAGGGCAATATCTCCTGTGATACCCTTCAGATTTTGATGATGGAACTTGTTTACGGTTTACATCCCGATCCGAAGGAGAGTGCACTGTCTGGCATCCCTGCTGCCGATGCCAGTGGAGCATGTTCCATCCCTGCAAATGACGCCAGTGCGGCATGTTTGAACACCCCGATTTTATTACGACTACCGGGAATCGAACCGGGGCTTCTAGCATGATAGGCAAGTGCACTAACCACTGAGCTACAACGCTCCACCACTTTTCATCGATGCCAATGCCCTGGGCATTATTAATGTAGTAGAAATTTGCGAGTAGCCTAACCACCAAAGAAGCTTCTAAAAGCAACGAGTAACTTTGACAATGGACCCAAAAAAAGTGCAGACCTTGATCAAACGTCAGTCTATCAATCAGTCCCAAAAGAAATTCCCCACCCACTTGTGGAATATTTTTGTTGCTATTATTTCTCGAATAAATCTTTATGATATCGGTGGCTAGAATGAAAACGGTGTATAACTACCTCACATTTACATAGACTGTTATACAGAAAAGAATATATTTAGCGGGTTAAAAAGGTTTTTGGCTGTCTCATCAGAATCTTGCGAGGGATTATTCACTTTCGCGGGAAATCGTCATATTTTTGCGCAAGACACACTTGTTTAACTTCTGCATGCGCCGTTCTACTGGGAATAAGACAATTCACCGACAAGAAAATATGCTTGAGACAGTTCACCGCCATATGCGTGATAGCTCAGTGGTAAGTGCACTTGCCTCTGATGCTAGAGGTCCCGGGTTCGATCCCCGGCAGCGGCGATAAAATTTCGGTGTCCGAACACGCTCCATTGGCATCATTTGCAGGGATGAATGTCATAAAGTGCACCGTTCTTCGGATCGGGACGTAAACTGGAGGCCCCCTGTGCAGGGAGAATCATCCCCTGTGCAGGTTAAAGAACCCTAACATAATTACATGATTACTGTGTAGGCTTTCATCCTGCAAAACTGGAATGTATTTAATATACACCTGCCTAGAATGCCCGCGAGGGCGTATGACAGTATATATAGAAAGAAAAAAGAAAGAAATATGAAGACATTGATACAAACAGGTGGCATGTACAAGATATTTATTCGCCAAAAGACAATTCACTGACAAGAAAAGAAATTGTATATGGAACTTTATACATGACTTTTTATCAACGGTCAGCGGAAACGAGTTCCACTGGGGAGTGTGTGTGTGTGTGTGGGGGGGGGTTGGGGGGGGCTTAAATCGATTTTACCACAATCCTCGACCTTACTTCCGTCGCGATTTAAACCAATATTTTGTTCAGTCCGCATGAAGGCCTCCTAACTCATCAGTGCATCAGCTCCGTGAACACCAAAAATCAAACAGCCACAGAGATGAAACAACGGTTAGGTCTCGACAGCAAGAAACCACTGAAATGCTGGAGCAAAAGAAAACCAACAGTTAGACTCCGATGGGCCCGACCAGTGATAGAGCATCAGGCACCAAACAACATTACCTTGAATTAGATCTCTCTAATTCTCAATAAGCCTTTACGCTGGAACTGTCATAGAATCTGAGGCCTGGCCCACCGGCGTGCAATTAAAGAGGGAAGCAAAGTTGTCAACCGAGATTGGGTTAACTACCATGCATGCAGCCTGTCGTACAACATTTATGCTGTACCCAACCTTTTTATATCGAAGAATGATTTGACCAAATTTGGTGCTGAAGTCATATCGGTTATACATTTTTCTGAGTTCTTTTTCTTACATTACATGCAAGATTAAGTCTCACAATCCTCGACCTTACTTCCGTCGCGATTTAGACCCAGATGTTTTTCAGTCCGCATGAAGGCCTCCTAACTCATCAGTGCAACAGCTCCGTGAACACAAAAAATCAAACAACCACAGAGATGAAACAACGGTTAGGTCTCGACAGCAAGAAACCACTGAAATGCTGGAGCAAAAGAAAACCAACAGTTAGACTCCGATGGGCCCGACCAGTGATAGAGCATCAGACACCAACCAACATTACCTTGAATTAGATCTCTCTAATTTTCAATAAGCCTTTACGCTGGAACTGTCAAAGAGTCTGAGGCCTGGCCCACCGGCGTGCAATTAAAGAGGGAAGCAAAGTTGTCAACCGAGATTGGGTTAACTACTATGCATGCAGCCTGTCGTATAACATTTATGTTGTACCCAATCTTTTTATATCGAAGAATGATTTGACCAAATTTGGTGCTGAAGTCATTGCGGTTATACATTTTTTCTGAATTCTTTTTCTTGCATTACATGCGAGATTAAGTCTAACAATCCTCGACCTTACTTCCGTCGCGATTGAGACCCATATGTTTTTCAGTCCGCACGAAGGCCTCCTAACTCATTAGTGCAACAGCTCCGTGAACACAAAAAACCAAACAACCACAGAGATGAAACAACGGTTAGGTCTCGACAGCAAGAAACCACTGAGCTGCTGGAGAAAAAGAAAACCAACAGTTAGACTCCGATGGGCCCGACCAGTGATAGAGCATCAGGCACCAACTAACATTACCTTGAATTAGATCTCTCTAATTCTCAATAAGCCTTTACGCTGGAACCGTCATAGAATCTGAGGCCTGACTCACCGGCGTGCAATTAAAGAGGGAAGCAAAGTTGTCAACCGAGATTGGGTTAACTACCATGCATGCAGCTTGTCGTATAACATTTATGTTGTACCCAATCTTTTTATATCAAAGAATGATTTTACCAAATTGGGTGTTGAAGTCATTGCGGTAACAAAACAAAAACAAATCAGCCACAAATGGTGCGCAATTGGTACCCATCGGAATACCCACAACTTGTTTAAATAACATAGTACCAAATCTTATGTAAATATTGTCAAGTAGAAAGATGATAACTCCACACACTTTCTGACATGACCATAAAGTATAATTTTTATGCTCTTCAGAAGTGAAAAAAAAGCATTTCTTACATTACATGCAAGATAGAACATTTCTTACATTACATGCAAGATTAAGTCTCACACCGCTGCAGTTCGCGCCTCGCTCGGGCCAAATGCAAGAAAAAGAGTTATGAAACGGAAGGCCAGGTGATTTTTCTTCGGGTACTCCGGTTTTAACCCACCTCTGATTAATGATTGGCTCGAAATAATCTTGAAAAGGCCGTAAAACAACAACTTAGAAAAAAGCATAGAAGACGGAAACGATATTCCTATATTTTCCCCATTAACCTTTTTTGTTCCAAATGGAATCTTCCTCCTTAAATATACCAGGAGTGCATTCCAAAATTAAGGGTGTCTGGTTGTGTTTTCTTCAAACACTATCTGGAAAACGGTTTAACATTTGGCAAACAGTGTATACCCTGATCAGACCCCGTTTCTGCGGCGTCTGATCTGGGCATGCACTGTTTGCCAAGTGCGCTTTTTGGGGTTTCCGGTACAAAAAGGGTTAACCCCCACTAACTATCCCTGTCTGGAGAATATTTCATCGTTTCAAATGTTTTCGAGACGTAGAAGTTCGGAAGTACGTGGGGACCTAGGCCGTTTCGTTTAACCCCGTTAAATTCCTGTACTTTAAACAAACGCTGTAAACAGTGATTAGACGCCGCGTCTGCTCTGGATATACACTACTTGCTAGTGTCCCACTACATGTGCCCAGTCCAGATTTTACGTTTTACACAGTGCTCACAAGGAGAATACAATCGCCGCTATAAATAACCGGTACCTGGATTTTGTACACGGTCAGCGAAAGTAACGTGGACAATAGTAGACTGTAAGCTTGTGTAGTTAGTGACTTTGGGTTGATTGATACTGAACAAAAATGCACTGTGACCATGATTGTGTACGGGAAGCCTCTTTACGGTCACGCTAGCTGCTTAGGCAAATAAGAATCTAAAACGAGCATCCTTTAGAAATAGTGAACAGACCAAAACAACCTCAATCCGAATAGACAGAAAAAGTTACTCAGGAAAGGCCACGAACAGCGGATACAGTCATCTCAAGCAAACAAAAGAAGAATATCTCCGACGTTGGTTTGACGCTTTGTGCTGCCATAGACATAGACATGTCTATTGCCATAGACATAGACATGTCTATGTCTATGTTGATGTCTATGGCAGCAAATAGACATGTGTTTTGTTTTAATGTCATTCCCTGCCGGGGCAGGGAATGACATTAATACAAAACACAAACATACAAAATTATACGTGTTCAAATAACATAAAAGCAATTAACATACATGTTGTAAAAGCTGTAAACGAACGGTCGGAACAGTCAGAGGAAAAATTGGGATTGGTGATAGGGCTTAAACTCTGGAGTTTATGATGGGATAGGGTTTAAACTCCGAATTTATGATGGGATAGGGTTTAAACTCACTCTGGAGTTTATGATGGGATAGGGTTTTAACTCCGGAATTTATGATGGGATAGGGTTTAAACTCTGGAGTTTATGAAGTGATAGGGTTTAAACTCTGGAGTTTATGATGGGATAGGGTTTAAACTCCGGAATTTATGATGGGATAGGGTTTAAACTCTGGAGTTTATGACGGGATAGGGTTTAAACTCTGGAGTTTATGATGGGATAGGGTTTAAACTCCGGTGTTTATGATATACAAGTACTTGCCCTCAGTTCTAATGCAGAGTCGCGTACAATAACAATAACAAATTGATCCGTATAGAGAAACCCTAGCTTGGGAGCGACTCATGACGGCCACAAATATTTATGTGTGAATGAATATAATAATGAATGAAGAACACATAATCCTACGTCAGTAGAGAAGAAAACTATCAGATAGGACATAGATTAAGTGAAATATGTGTCCTACAGGTATAAACGTTGCTGTGCAATTTTAATGTTTTAAATGTTTCCATGTAGTAGTGACCCTTTCTATACGGGGAAACATGGAAACCCAAATCAGACACCACAAAACGCTAATTCCAGTCCAGATTCTTTAGATAATCGTCTCACTCTGACCTCACAGCGATAAGAATAACGCGGCTGTTTTTCTATAAATAACCGTTACCTGGATTTCCTACAAATCAGTCACTGATACTCACTTGGACTTCAGCTGAGCTTTACAGTTTTGGGACCCAAAAAGGTAATTCAGAGAAAACCACGACCGAAAAGACAAACTATCTCAAGGGACCTTATGATGTTTTTTTTCGCACTTTAACCTTCCAGTCTACAGTGTTTATGTTATATCGAGCTTGCAGTTTACCTAACCGCACTGTTCCCGGACAAGCTTATACTCAACAATGGCGGTAGTCATATTTTGATGAAAGAATACTGAACTAACAGCACAATTATTTCGACAAATACTGACAACCGCTTTCCTGGAGAGAACTAGAAATGGTGTACGTAAGCACTATGCCCCTAACCACAAGCTTGCCCCTAAATGCCAAACTTTTCAAAGGGCCAAAAACTGAAGAACAAGATTTCATCCAACTTTTTCAGAATTTATACAGAAGTTAATCAGGTTATCTTCTTATCACTACCACTCCATTCATCAACTTTCAAGGCTCTAGCTTTTATAGTATTTTTGCGATATTTTGCTGGTAAGCTTTCATCCATTTTTTTTCCAAAATGCCATAACTCAGAAAAGTGGCATAATCCTGATGAGAAAAAGAAAAAATCATGTACGCTGTTTTTTTCATGTGAATTCCATATACAAAAAATTTCAAACCCTAGCATATATGGTTCTAAAGTTATGCTATGCATCACAAAGCATGCAATGTACAAATGGTCAAAGCTACAAAGGGCAATAACTCATGAAGTATTTTTCTGAATACGTTCAAAAGTTCATCAGGTCATCTATTCATCACTGGCAATACACACATGAATTTTCAAGGCTCTAGCTTTAATAATTTTTAAAGATATTTTGCTGACGAGATTAATTCCATTTTCTTCAAAGGACCTTAACTCAGGAAACGGGCATAATCCTGAAGGGAAAAAACACTCATCATATTTCAAGGCTCTAGCTTTAACAGTTTTTGAGATATATTGCTGACGAGATTTCATTCATTTTTTTCAAACGGCCATAACTCAGTAAAGGGTGAATAGCTGACCCGTATTGAGCCTGAAAACTTTTAAGGCTCTAGCGCCAGACGTGAAAAAATACGGGTCAGCTATTTTTTCATGTGAATACATATATGAAATTACAAAGCCCTAGTATACACGGTTCTTAAGTTATGCTATGCATCAAAAATCATAACGGACAGACGGATGCACGGACGGACGGACGCACAAACCTCCCAGAAGCAATATGCCCGTCCAACTTCTTCGAAGCTGGGGGCATACTTAGAAGGGCTTCCACAGTTATTATCCTAAAAAATAAAAAAAATACTTTTAGCATCTGACACTTGTGATAATTTTAATTTGATCATGCAGTTCTTTAAAGGGATGGCCCTTTATTAATATAAGTCACCCCTGAGTGATAGCCCTTTATCAATATAAGTCACCCCTGAGTGAAGAAGACTCTTCCATCACTGTGAAGTGGACTCTTCCATCACTGTGAAGAAGACTCTTCCATCAATGTGAAGTGGACTCTTCCATCACTGTGAAGAAGACTCTTCCATCACTGTGAAGTGGACTGTTCCATCACTACTGTGGATAGATCCATTGTCAATAAATATCTTTTCTTAAAAATCACCAACAGAAACACAAATAGTGTAGATTATGATGAAACGTCTCATTATGAGCCATCTCATCTGGATCTACACTGTTAGCATAGGGGCATGATCCGGGTGAGAAAAAATAAGCTCTTTTTTCCATGAGGAATTCAAATATGAAATTTCAATTAAGCATACACGGTTCTAAAGTTAATCTATGCATCAAAGCATGCAATGTGCAAATAACCAAAGTGACAAAGGGCCATAACTAACTATTTTCCGGAATTTAATCAAAAGTTAATCAGGTCATTTACTCATCGCTACCAATCTATTCATTAAAATTCAAGGCTCTAGCTCCAATATTTTTTTAGATATTTTGCGGACAAGATTTTATCCCAAAATTTTTAAGAAGGGCCATAACTCTTGAAAGGGGCACAATCTCGATGAGAAAAATACGCGTCAATTATTTTCCATGAGGAATTCAAATATGAAATTTCAAGACCTTAGCCAATGTGACAAAGGGCCATAACTCACAAAGTATTTTTCGGAATTAAGTGAGTTAAAAGTTAGTCAGGTCATCTACTCATCACCACCAATCTATTCACCAACTTTTAAAGGTGCATTATTGAGCTATCTGGAAAAAATGCTTCCAAAAATAAAATACATATAGCCGGTGTTTTTCTTTAAAACAAAACAAATGAATGCATTTTATGCAAAAATGCGAACAATTATGATGACAGGTAAACGAGTTTGAGAGGGATTCCCTAACTAGGTTTCGCACACTAGTTAGATCTATTTTTAGTTCGTGACAAAAATAGAATCCCCATATATGACGTTATGCGACGTTCATTTTTGGCCTTGTTTGCTTATGCCATGCCTGAATCGGAAGAAATATTACGCTGAATACCATGCCATATGTAACGACACTCAGAGACGATACTGTCGCCATGTATGTGTAAAGTGATAGATTTATTTTTAGAACAGAAATTCCGAACACATGTTCAGAGCTAAGGGTAAACACGAATGAAAACGACCATTTTCACAAAGTTCTGAAGCTGTATTTGGCTCCAAGAGTGTACACATGACAAAGGAGTATGCATTGAAGATAAAAAAAAAAAAACAGAAAAAAAATTGAGACCCGGTAGCTCAATAATGCACCTTTAAGGCTCTAGCTCCAATGGTTTTTGGGATATTTTGCTGACATGATTTTATCATTTTGTCCAAAGAGCAATAACTCTTCAAAAGGGCACAATCCGGACGAGAAAAAAAGAATACGCGTCAGCTATTTTTCCGTCAGGAATTCATATATGCAATTCCAAAACCTTAGCATACACGGTTCTAAAGTTATGCTATGTACCACAAAGCATACAATGTATAAATACCCAAAGTGACAAAGGGCCATAACTCACGAAGTATTTTTTCGGAATTTAGTCAAAAGTTTCTCAGGCCGTCTACTCATCATCACCAACCTATTCATCAAGTTTTAAGGCTCTCACTTCAATGGTTTTTTGAGATATTTTGCTAACAAGATTTTATCTTTTTTTTTTCAAAGGACAATAATACTTGAAAGGGGCACAATCCGGATGATCAAAAAGGAATCCGCGTCAGCTATTCTTCCATGAGGAATTCATATATGAAATTTCAAAACCTTAGCATACACTGTTCTAAAGATATGCTATGCATCACAAAGCATTGAATGTACAAATACCCAGAGTGACAAAGGGCCATAACTCATGAAGTATTTTTCGGATTCTACTGAAAAATTCATCAGATCATTTACTCATCACCACCAATCTATTCACCAACTTTCAAGGCTCTAGCTTCAACAGTTTATGAGATATTTAGCTGACAATATTTTCTTAAATTTTTTTCAAAGGGCAATAACTCTTGAAAGGGGCATAATCCCGATGAGAAAAAAATACGTGTCATTATTTTTCCATGAGGAATTCAATTATAAAAATTAAAAAACTTAGCCAATGTGACAAAGGGCCATAACTCACGAAGTATTTTTCGGAATTTAGTTAGTTAAAAGTGAGTCAGGTCATCTACGATTACTCATCACCACCAATCTATTCACCAACCTTTATGGCTCTAGCTCCAATGTTTTTTTTTAGATATTTTGCTGACAAGATTTTATCATTTTTTCCAAAGAGCAATAAAGAAGTAGAGGCAATAATCAGGAATCGATACAATAAACCCACAACTCCCATCAGAGACACCAAAGGGAAAGAAACACAAACATGAAGCAACAGACCCCAACGGAAACACCAACAGCGGAAAGCCAAAAGGACAGTTACTTTCCCACAAAATATCCAAAAGGCTATCCAAAATAAAATAATATATACGACACAAACGACACAAACACCCAAAGACAAACCATAACGAAAATAAACCGCGACAGAAGAACCGCCTTGGAACGGTCAGCGGAAACGAATTCCACTGGGGGTGGGTGGGGGTGGGGGTGGGGTTTAAATCGATTTTACGTGGCCACAATCCTCGCCCTTACTTCCGTCGCGATTAAGACAAATAATTTGTTCAGTCCGCAAGAAGGCCTCATAACTCATCAGTGCAACATCTCCGTGAACACAAAAATCAAACAAAACAAAGGTGAAACAGCGGTGAGGACTCGACAGCAAGAAACAACAGAAATGCTGGAGCAAAAGAAAACCAACAGTTAGTCTCCAATGGGCCCGACCAGAGACAGAGCATCAGGTACCAACCAAAGGGGAACAATCCGGACGAGAAAAAAGAATATGCGTCAGCTATTTTTCCATCAGGAATTCATAATTGAAATGTCAAAACCTTAGCATACACGGTTCAAAAGTTATGCTATGCACCACAAAGCATACAATGTATAAATACCCAAAGTGACAAAGGGCTATAACTCACGAAGTATTTTTTTCGGAATTTAGTCAAAAGTTAATCAGGTCATCTACTCATCACCACCAATCTATTCACCAACTTTTAAGGCACGATCTGGATGAGAAAAAAATATGCGTCAGCTTTATTTGTCCATGAGGAATTCTTATATAAAATTTCAAAACCTTAGCAAACACGGTTCTAAAGATATGCTATGCATCACAAATTTCAATGTAAAAATACCTAGAGTGACAAAGGGCCATAACTCATGAAGTATTTTTCGGATTTTACTCAAAAATTCATCAGGTCATCTACTCATCACCACCAATCTATTCACCAACTTTCAAGGCTCTAGCTTCAATAGGTTTTTTAGATATTTTGCTGACAATATTTTCTTAAAATATTTTCAAAGGGCAATAACTCTTGAAAGGGGCATAATCCGGATTAGAAAAAAAATACTTGTCAGCTATTTTTCCATTAGAAATTTATATATGGAATTTCAAAACCCTAGCATAGACGTTTCTCAAGTAATGCTATGCATCACAAAGCATACAATGTACAAGTACCCAAAGTGATAAAGGACCATAACTCACAAAGTATTTTTTTGGAATTCAGTCAATAGTTAATCAGATCATCTACTCATCACCACCAATCTATTCAGCAACTTTCAAGGCTCTAGCTTCAATAGTTTTTGAGATATTTTGCTTCAATATATTCATTTTTTTTTTCAAAAGGTAATAACTCTCGAAAGGGGCATAATCCGGATGAGAAAACAATTACATATCAGCTATTTTCCATGAAGAAGCCATACATGAAATTTCAAAACACTAGCATAAAATGCCAGTTACATGATTTTAAAGCGTAAACAAGGTTTTAAAAGACCATACAAAGCACGGTTTATTGCAAATTCAAGCTCTTGTGACTACCACTGAACTTTTCAAATTATTAACTTCACGTTTTACTGCCATCAAAGAACAAGTGATTAAATATTGCGACAAAGTCTTTGAAACATCAGGGAAAAATATGTTTTGGTCTATAAAAATTCTACTGAAGTTTTAAATAAATTGAAATCCAATCGTTTTCGTGCTTCAAGTCTGTCTACTTATGATTTTTCCACCCTTTACACTACACGTCCTCACAATCTTATAAAAAAAACTTAATGATTTAACTGAATGGACATTGCATAGGGCAGACTCCCTCTATCTTCCGTGTAATGTAAGAAATGCTTTTTTTTCACGCCTGAAGAGCATAAAAATTATACTTTATGGTCATGTCAGAAAGTGTGTGAAGCTCTCACCTTTCTACTTGACAATATTTACCTAAGATTTGGTACTAAGTTATTTAGACAAATCGTGGGTATTCCGATGGGTACAAATTGCGCACCCCTTGTGGCTGATCTGTTCTTGTTTTGTTAAGAAATAAACTTCATGATGTCCCTTTCCGTTGAAAACCAATCTGAAATCATTGAAGTTTTTAGCTCGACTTCTAGATATTTGGATGATTTAAATATTGACAATACCTATTTCGATGGTTTGATCATACAAATTTACTCACATCAATTTATTTATACAAAACAAATTATTCTGATACCGAGACCCCGTTTTTTGGATTTACATCTATCTATTATAGATGGGTTTGTTTCTTGCAAAATTAATGATAACGCGATGATGTTGATTTTGAGATTGTAAATTTTCCTTTCTTGGATGGTGATGTTCCTCGTGCGGCATCCTATGGCGTTTATATTTCGCAATTTATTCTAATTGCCAGAGTGTCTAGTCATGTAACTGACTTCAACGCTCGTAATAAATTGTTAACTGCTTAACGTCTTAATCAGGGTTATCGGTATCATAAACTACGCAAAGCCTTTTCAAAATTTTATAGACATCATTCCGATTTAATTTCAAATGTCAATATAGAAGCCTCCGTGGTGCAGTGGTTACGCTACTCGCCTTGTAAACCAGGGATCGCAGGATCGATCCCGGGCTTCTCCAGACTTTCGGATGAGTCTTTAAACCGAGGTCCCGTCTCCGTATGACCTTAGCTGTTGGTGGGACGTAAAACTAAAACTCACTCACTCACTCAAATGTCAATGCTGGATTTAATTCTCTCCTGCAACAAGGTCTATCTGAACCCGAATTTTATGGTGACTTAGAATATAAATTCAGAAAAATATATAAATGCAATGACTTCAGCACCTAATTTCGTAAAATCATTCTTCGATATAAAAAGATAGGATACAACATAAATGTTATACGACAGACTGCAAGCATGTTAGTTATCCCAATCATGGTTGACAACTTTTTCCCCTCTTTTATTGCACGCCGGTGGGCCAGGCCTCAGATTCTATGACGGTCCCAGCGTAAAAGCTAACTGAGGATTAGAAAGTATCTAATTTTATGTAACGTTGGTTGGTGCCTGATGCTCTGTCTCTGGTAGGGCCCATCGGAGTCTAACTGTTGGTGTTCTTTTGCTCCAGCATTTCAGTGAATTCTTGCTGTCGAGTCCTCAACGTTTTTTCATCTCTGTGGTTGTTTGATTTTTGTGTTCATGGAGATGTTGCACTGATGAGTTAGGAGGCCTTCGTGCGGACGGAACAAATTATTTGTCTAAATCGCGACGGAATTAAGGGCGAGGACTGTGGCCACGAAAAATCGATTTAAGCCTCCAATGGAATTCGTTTCACTGACCGTTCCAATGCGGTTCTTCTGTCGCGGATTATTTTTGTTAAGGTTTGTCTTTGAGTGTGTGTATGGCTTATATTAATTTGCTTGGATAGCCAATTGGCCATTTTGTGGGAAAGTAACTGTCCTTTTGGCTTTCCACTATTGATGTTTCCATTAGGGTATAGTTGTTTCGTGTTTGTGCTTCTTTCCCTTTGGTGTCTCTGATGGGAGCTGTGGGCAAATTGTATCGATTCCTGATCATTGCCTTCACTTCTATTTTTAAAGCACGGAGCTGAACAAGGTAAACATTAATCATGTATGACGAACTACTGACGACGGACGTATGGTAGACACTGGGTGGTCATCATACTCACTTGCTCAGGTGAGCTAAAATCCATTCACTGGTTTTGGAACAGAAGTTGTTTAAACTTCAAAACTTGGGGACTTATGGCGATCATAAGGTCCAAAGTAGGCACATTCAACAAAGATGGGGACATGAGGCCGACATAGCGGGTTTTACAAGTCATCCGAGTTTCTATCTTATATATAAGTTTCAGGAAGTTTCGATCAAAATAGAAGTGGAGGCAATGATCAGGAATCGATACAATCAACCCACAGTTCCCATCAGAGACACCAAAGGGAAAATACACAGACATGAAACAACAGACCCTAATGGAAACACCAACATCGGAAAGTCAAAATGACAGTCACTTTCCCACAAAATGGCCAATAGGCTATCCAAAATAAAAGAACACAAGCGACACAAACACCCAAAGACATAACAAAAATAAAACAGAGTATGGTGATGACAAGGTCCAAAATAGGCATTTTCAGCAATCAAGGGACCGTTTCTCTAAGATAAAAAGGCCATCGTTGCCAATTTTCGATCTCATCCCCCAGCCTACTTACCGTATGTAAGTTTCATAAAAATCCGATCAAAACTTAAAGCGCTACGGTTATGAAACGGTCAAGAATATGCATTTTCAGCAATCAAAGGGCACGTAACTCTACGATAAATAGTCTGACCGAGCCAGTTTTTGAACTGGTTAGAGCTTTGCTCCCTGACAAACTTATATGTAAGTAATACCCCAACCTGCTACAAGGCCAGCAGGCCTCGTCCAACTGTAATCCAATTAAAGTTGGACGCACCAGTGATGAAAGATCCTCACCCAATCACCCCTAGGCAAACAGAGCAGACCCGGATCAGACTGCTCCTGAAGGGGCAGTCTGATCAGAGTCTACACTGTTTGCCATTCCGTCTGCACCTTTTGAACTCCTTGCTGGATCGTGAAACAAAATAGTTATTTTTTTATTTTATTTTTTTTTTTTGGTTCGTTTTTTTTTTTTTTTTTTTTTTTATTTTTGTTGGTTTTAGAATTACAGCAAGTTCTCAAGGTGTCCGAACTTTTAGCATTTTACGGTATCGGATCCATAAATTCAGTGTGTGTACATTGCGAATCTCATGAAAGGGCTGAAGCTTTGCTTTTTCGCATTTTTGACATCGGAAAAGGAGAGTATTCTTATGCTTCGATTTGGTTTCTATTACGTTCAAAATTTAAAGTGATATGCATGAATTAACAAAAGGATTTTTTTTTCGTATAGCATATTTAAGAACATCGTATTTTTTAAAACTTCGAAAGAGAATCTAAACTCCGAAACTGTTCTAGTAAATTGTTCCACAATATGGCAACAGAAGGAAAAATAGCCATCAGAAGAGATGGCAAATCACCAGACCTAAAGCCAATGTGGCTTTCAGATGTTTCTACACAATAGAAAGTGCACCAGAATTAAAATACACCAGTAACTCCACAGTATATTGCTGCGACATCTGCAAGATTTTGTATATGTAAAGTTTATTGGGGCTATCCCCACATATGTTACTAAGGACGGCACATGATGAAGTTAGGGTATATCTGAAATGGTTGAAAAGTTATGGCAAAGTAGGTCAAAGGACAATGTCACAGGTAAAAAAAAATGTTTGGGTTGGAAGCCCTTGTCAGAAGGAACATAACGCCAAATATAAAAAGTAGAAGTAAAACAAAGATCAGGAATTGATACAATTAACTTACTCCACCCATAAAAGACACCAAAGGGAAAGAAATACAAACATTAAGCGACCAGACCATAATGGAAAACTAAACAAAGGAAGGCCATAAGGACAGTTACTTTCCCACAAAATGGCCATATGGGATAGACTCTATCTCAAATGCTTCAAAAGTTATGATGAAGTAAGTCAAAGGTCAAGGTCACAGGTCAAATTTTGTATTAGTGGGAAGCCCTCGTCGCAAGGAACATACATGCCAAATATAAAGGCTCTATCACAAATGGTTCAGAAGTTATGATAAAGAAAGTCACATGTCAAAGTCACATGTCATTTTCTTGTATGAATAGGAAGCCCTAGTCACAACGAACCTACATGCCAAATATAAAGGCTCTATCTCAAATGCTTCAAAACTTTTGACAAACTAGGTCCAAAGTCAAGGTCTTAGGTCAAATTTTTTTATATGGGTGGGAATACCTTGTCACAATGAACATACATTCCAAATACGAAGGCTCTATCTCATATTGTTCAAAAATGTGATAAAGTAGGTCACACATAAAGGACAAGATCACAGGTCATTTTTGTATGAATAGGAAGCCCTTGTCCCAATCAATCTACATGCCAACTATGAAGGCTCTCTCCCAAATACCTAAAAAATTATGACAAAGTAGGTCAAAGGTCAAGGGCATATGTCAAAATTTTGTATGGGTGGAAATACATTGCCACAAGGAACATACAGGCCAAATATAAAGGCTCTATCTCAAATGGTTCAAAAGTTACGATAAAGTAGGTCAAAGGTCAAGGGTCAAACTTTTTGTATGATTGGGATGACCTTGTCACAAGGAACCTGCAGGCCAAATATGAAGGCTCTAACTCAAACGGTTCAAACGTTATGAGAAAATGACCAACTTTTTTATTCGACATGACCCATATTCCAATTTGGTCAAGATATTGTCAAGATGATCATTCTGAGCAAGATTTTTGATAATTGGTCCACAACTGTGGCCTCTAGAGTGTACACAAGGTTTTTCTATGATCTGACCTTCTGATATACTGTCTGACCCAACATGGCCCATATTCGAACTTGAGCGAGCTATTGTCAAGATGATTATCCTGAGCAAGTTTGATGATGATTGGACCAAAACTATGGCCTCTAGTTCACCAGATTTTCCATGATTTGACCTACAGACCTTCTTTTTGATCTGACATGACCCATATTAGAACTTTACCGGAATATTGTCAAGATGATCATTCTGAACAAGTTCGATGATGATCGGACCAAAACTATGGCCTTTAGTGTTTTTCTATGATTTGACCTGCTGACCTACTTTTTGATCCATCATGGAACTTGACTAATATTGTCAAGATGATCATTCTGAGCAAGATTGATAATGATCGCCTCCAGTGTGTTCACAAGGTGTTTCTATGATTTGACCTACTGACCTACTTTTCGATCCGACATTATCCATATTCGAACTTGACCGAGATTTTGTCAAGATGATCATTCTGAGCTAGATTCATGATGATCGGACCAAAACTGCGGCCTCTAGTGTTTTCCCAAGCCCCCCAGTGGAAATCTTCCACTGACCGTTCCAAGGCGGCTCTTCTGTGGCGATTTATTTATGTTGTTGTTTGTTACTTACTGTGTGTGTCACTTGTGTCTTTTAATTTTGGATGGCCATATAGCCATTTTGTGGGAAAGTGGCTGTCCATGTGGCCTTCCTGTGTTTAGGTTTCCATTGTGGTCTGGTCGCTTGGTGTTTGTGTTTCTTTCCCTTTGGTGTCTTTTATGGATGGAGTAAGTTAATTGTATCAATTCCTGATCTTTGTTTTACTTCTACTTTGTCTATGATTTGACCTGCTGTTTGGGCTAGCAGATATACAAAAATTTCACATCTCTATCTTCATCCAGTGGCCAATTTATACATATGTTAGGTCTCTGCTTCATCTAGCAAGATTCCTGCTCTTGACTGATGCCCAGTCTCATATTCTTATATCAGTATACCTATTCTTCTTTAAGGTCAAGAATACGTTAAATGGACTCACCCATAGATTTCTTTTAAAACAAAAATCATCCGAGTACATCTATACACATTCTGCATCGATACATGCAATAAACAAGAAAAGATATGACACTGTATCATATCAAGTATCAGACGACAGGATTGTGATTCCATTGTACTAGTGTATGCAAAGGAAGAGAAAAAGCTATCTCATTATTAAATATGTTATATGAAAGTGTTATCCTTTGGAAGCAATGAATACACCACAGAATTGAAAAATATGGTGTGAACAAGTTTTTCGGGGCCAGACTATCTACTTTCGCGCAATTAGGCCTCATCAGTGACCCTCGAGTATTTTCAAAATTTCCACAATGGAATCGATGATTCAAAAGGACAAGAAAATATAAACTACACTATGATGGAGGGCAGGTAGACTTTTAACGGCAGCCACACATTCCCTTAACACCAGCTGTAGTGACGTTAATAATGTTCTATGAAAGGGTTTTCCTTTGGAAGCAATGAGTAGTAGTAGTATGATCATTATTATCGCCTTTATTATGTTAATTATGAAAATTATGTCTGTTATTATTATTAGTAGCTGTAGTATTCACTTTCCTACAAACAACATTGGCTAGTGTTTATCCTTTTTCTTTTCATCGCGTTAACAAGCTCGTGTAATACCCTTGTATATCCGGTTTACGTTACATTATAATATTTCAACCCATACCCTACACTTCATGATATTTTAAAGCCAAGAAACACAGCATTATTATGCGACATGTAAAGTAAATATGCTTTTTCTGTCATTTTCAATAAACTAAAATTATTTTGAAACAAGAGACATACTAGGAAATATTTCACGAAACATGATAAAACTAAAAATATTTCTATGGCTATATTTCCTTTGTTGTTTCAACTAAAGTGCTGTGGAAACATAAAATCACTTTTAGCAATTATAATCTCCTAAGTTTGCATGTTGACTAAAAGAGCAGAGAAAATGTGTATTGGTTCTAAAGATTAATTAGTTAAGGCACAGCGAAATGTACAAGTTGGCAAGTGTGAAATACATGACTTCCCATTGCAAAGAAAACATACAATATCCGTCCAATGATCTTTTAATATTATATGCAAAGTAATCAGAACCAATCTTTATGTTTCTCAAAGGATTCAAATGTTCACAATCAAAATGTGACACGCAAATTATTTTCTTGCAGAACTGCTTTTGTTGAGAATCGTGTGAAGAACGGTAGACGCTTCTCTGTAGTTAACATGTCTGATTTGACATGACAGTCTACAGATTTAATTTATCTAATTACTTGACATGCTGCAAACTGTAATATGCAGTACGTCGGTCAAACTAACCGCATGCTTAAAACTAGATTGAACGAGCATTATCCTAGAATGAGTAAGCCTAAGAAAACTGACACTTTCTTATACCGTCACTTTCGACGTACAGGTCATTCTGTAAATAACATTGTTATACAACCAGTGGAAAAACTTTATTACGATGCAAACTCTACATCTAGATTCAAAATAATCAAAAGACATGAAGCTGAACTGAAATGGATTAAATTTTTACAGACCCCTTTTCCACTGGGATTTAATGACAACATTTATCATGAGGGTAATATTTCCAGAATGCCTGATGCTCTGTCTCTGGTCGGGCTCATCGGAGTCTAACTGTTGGTTTTCTTTTGCTCCAGCATTTCAGTGGTTTCTTGCTGTCGAGTCCTCACCGTTGTCTCACCTCTGTGGTTCTTTGATTTCTGTGTTCACGGAGATGTTGCACTGATGAGTTAGGAGGCCTTCATGCGGACTGAACAAATTATTTGTCTAAATCGCGACGGAAGTAAGGGCGAGGATTGTGGCCACGTAAAATCGATTTAAGCCCCCCAGTGGAAATCTTCCACTGACCGTTCCAAGGCGGCTCTTCTGTGGCGATTTATTTATGTTGTTGTTTGTTACTTACTGTGTGTATCACTTGTGTCTTTTGGTTTTGGATGGCCATATGGCCATTTTGTGGGAAAGTAACTGTGCTTATGGCCTTCCTTTGTTTAGGTTTCCATTATGGTCTGGTCGCTTAATGTTTGTATTTCTTTCCCTTTGGTGTCTTTTATGGGTGGAGTAAGTTAATTGTATCAATTCCTGATCTTTGTTCTACTTCTACTTTGATATTTTCTCACTCCTGGAATGTCGAAAACGCAGAACTAGATCTCACGGCACCAGGAAAAATGGTAACTTTAAACGTAAATCACGTGCGTTTAAACGAAACAATACTAAGACTGAAGTGACTGTCAATTATATTATTAAATCATGGACGCCACTCTATGCTTTCATTTTTAAGTTCATTACCCGTTTCTGTTTTACGTCTTCTGGACACCGAGGCAAATAAATTCTACGATAGTTCTCATCAGTTATATGATGCGGCTCTCTTAACTAGAGGCTATACTCAGCATACTCTCCGTCCTTACATTGATTCTGAAATTAATCATAAACGCCATTTCTTCAAAATATCCTTCATTAATAAGTTTATGGATTTTATAGATTTGCCCAGTATCTTCCGTGAGAGATCGGTGCTTTCTTCCATTCCTGCTTATTTTCAAAATACTGAAACACCTATAATTTGCTATAAATATAACAAACCTGTTTGATCTATCATTTTTAATTTCAATAAACTTGTTTCAGATCTTGATATTGATACTAATACTCCTGATTCATGTGATTGTAAAAACTCAAAGTATTGCTATCCTGCTGCTGGTCATGTAATTACTGGCAATTTCAAAATTATGCCTGATTCTAGGATAAGGAATATAATTTCTAAAGGACCGAAATGTCGGTTTCCTTCTGAAATTGATTTCAGTAAATGTAGAGATGAAATCGCTGCTTCCTTGAATGAATTCGGTAATCGATGGTGTAAGCGAGAGTATGTTGAGCATAAAGCCCTTAACCCTTTACCACTCAGGGATTTTGTGAATTTCGCCGATTTTCACAGTGTTGCACCTGACAGCAACTTCAAAGTAGAAGTAAAACAAAGATCAGGAATTGATACAATTAACTTACTCCATCCATAAAAGACACCAAAGGGAAAGAAATACAAACATTAAGCGACCAGACCATAATGGAAACCTAAACAAAGGAAGGCCTTATGGACAGTTAACTAGCCATTGTTTCATAATGGATGGTCTGTTTTACACCAAACTCGGTATGAATGTTCATTGGGCAGTAGCCTTTCAAATGCAATCTTTCATGACTTGATCATTGTTGTCATGGTAAAGAGGGGGCATCTCAAAGTTGGCAAAAAGTGTACTTTCACGTGAATTTTTGACCACATTTTAATCTTCACACAGCTGTCAAGGCAACAATTAAGGTGTTTGGCACTGGCCATTTTCACGGTTTGCAGCATGTTTTATCAGCATCAATTTTAAGGCATTTTTGACCCCAGACACCCTCAGATATAAATTTTAGCGGCCGGTTGGGCCATACACCCAAAATTTTTCGGGATGTGAGGGGGGCGTTGCCCCCCTTCAATCCCCCCAAGAATATTTTTTAGTGGGGAGGCGCGCGAAAAAAAACAGGTCACTTTTTTGCCCAACAACTATCCAGGGGTAGAAATGCAGATTTTAGGTGCTTCTGGGGCTTAAAATGGGGGGGGGGGGGTGCAGACACGTAAAAACACGTATCTGAGTGGGAAAGGGTTAAGGAATGGAAACTTGGCATTTTAAAACTAGTGAATCAACGCATTTCTTCCTATTCTCAAAATACTAACTTATTACCTCCTAAGCCCAAGACGTCTTTACGTCATCTTAAACTAGGTATTCAAGAATTTCATAAGAAGTTTGTTTTGGCCCCTGCAGACAAGGCCGCTAACAACGTCGTCGTTGTGTGACGGCTCCACTATGTTAACACGCTTAAGCAGGAGCTTGGTGGTACTAAGGCCTATGAACTTCAGCCTTTAGCTGAAGAGAGAGCTATAGTAGATAAACATGCTTGTCTTTCAGCCACCAAGTTTGCTGTGTGTGTTACGACGGCCAAGACAAGCTTCCTACGCTATACTGGTTACCAAAACTTCATAAAAAAACCTTACAAAGCACGGTTTATTGCAAATTCTAGCTCTTGCACTACCACTGAACTTTCTAAATTATTAACTTCCTGTCTTACTGCTATTAAAACACATGTAATTAAATATTGTGATTAAGTCTTTGAAAGATCAGGAAGAAATCTGTTTTGATCTATAAAAAATTCGAATGAGGTTTTAAATAAATTGAAATCTAGACATTTTCGTGCTTCTAGTCTGTCTACCTACGATTTTTCCACTCTTTACACTACACTTCCTCATAATCTTATAAAAGAAAAGCTTAATGATTTAATTGAATGGGCTTTTCACAGAGAAGATTCTCTCTATCTTGCATGTAATGTCAGAAATGCATTTTTCACTTCTAAAGAGCATAAGAATTATACACTTTGGTCATGTCAGAAAGTGTGTGATGCCCTCACCTTTCTACTTGACAATATTTATATTAGATTCGGTACTAAGTTATTTAGACAAATTGTGGGTATTCCGATGGATACTAATTGCGCACCTCTTGTGGCTGATCTGTTCTTGTATTGTTATGAAAGAGACTTCATTTTGTCGCTTTCCATTGATAACCAATCTGAAATTATTGAAGCTTTTAGCTCTACTTCTAGATATTTAGATGATTTATTAAATATTGATAATACCTATTTTGATGGTTTGATCAGTCAGATTTACCCCCCTAGAACTTCAGTTAAATAAAGCAAATTCTTCTGATACCGAGGCCCCGTTTTTGGATTTACATCTATCTATTGTAGATGGATTTGTTTCGTGCAAAATTTATGATAAACGCGATGACTTTGATTTTGAGATTGTAAATTTTCCTTTTTTGGATGGTGATGTTCCTCGTGCGCCATCCAATGGCGTTTATATTTCGCAATTAATTCGATTTGCTAGAGTGTGTAGTCATGTAACAGACTTCAACACTCGTAATAAATTATTGACGGCTAAACTCCTTAATCAGGGTTATCGGTACCATAAACTACGCAAAGCCTTTTCAAAATTTTATAGACGCCATTCTGATTTAATTTCAAAATTCAATATTGGACTTAAATCTCTTCTGCAACAAGGTCTATCGGAACCCGAATTTTATGGTGACTTACTACATAAATTCAGAAAAATATATAACCGCAATGACTTCAGCACCCAATTTCGTAAAATCATTCTTCGATATAAAAAGATTGGGTACAACATGGATATTATACGACAGACTGCATGCATGGTAGTTAACCCAATCACGGTTGGCAACTTTGCTTCCCTCTTTAATTGCACGCCGGTGGGTCAGGCCTCAGATTCTATGACGGCTCCAACGTAAAGGCTTATTGAAAATTAGAGAGATAATGTTGGTTGGTGCCTGATGCTCTGTCTCTGGTCGGGCTCATCGGAGTCTAACTGTTGGTTTTCTTTTGCTCCAGCATTTCAGTGGTTTCTTGCTGTCGAGTCCTCACCGTTGTCTCACCTCTGTGGTTCTTTGATTTTTGTGTTCACGGAGATGTTGCACTGATGAGTTAGGAGGCCTTCATGCGGACTGAACAAATTATTTGTCTAAATCGCGACGGAAGTAAGGGCGAGGATTGTGGCCACGTAAAATCGATTTAAGCCCCCCAGTGGAAATCTTCCACTGACCGTTCCAAGGCGGCTCTTCTGTGGCGATTTATTTATGTTGTTGTTTGTTACTTACTGTGTGTATCACTTGTGTCTTTTGGTTTTGGATGGCCATATGGCCATTTTGTGGGAAAGTAACTGTCCTTATGGCCTTCCTTTGTTTAGGTTTCCATTATGGTCTGGTCGCTTAATGTTTGTATTTCTTTCCCTTTGGTGTCTTTTATGGGTGGAGTAAGTTAATTGTATCAATTCCTGATCTTTGTTTTACTTCTACTTTGACGTGTAACGTATGCTAAAGTAATTATAGTACCTAATAAAGGCTAGTGTATTGCATAGTTCGAGTAAAAAAAAAAGTTATGTTACCGAGCTCCTTAAGGCGCCAGGACCGTGCAATACTTAGAATCATTTGTATAGAAAGTAATGGCAATCCGGCGAAAATTGCCGAATATTCAAGCTTTATTGTCCAAAAATTCAAATTTACTGAGGGCTCGACAGCATGAAATGACAAATTCTGGAGCAAACGAAAACCAAGTTAGATTCTGGTGGGCCCGACCACAGACAGAGCATCAGGTGCCACCCGACCTTACCTAAATTTTAAGTAAAATAGAAGTGAAGGCAATTAAAGTTAAGCCTTTACGATATCTGAGGTAAAGTTTGGCGGCGACGTCATTTACGTATATTCTTTACTTTAATAGCAGCTACTTGAAGATAAATTAAAACTGATTTTCAGTATGATCGAAAAAGAGAGACAGGGAAGATAATAAAAAGAAGAAGAAAACTATGCCTTGTACAAAATAGAAGTGCAGGCAATGATCAGGAATCGATACAATAAACCCAAAGCTCCCATCAGTGACACCAAAGGGAAAGAAGCACAAACATGAAATAACTAGACCCCAATGGAAACAAAATGGCCAATTGGATATCCAAAACAAAATGATATCAGCGATACACACATTCAAAAACAAACCACAACGAAATAAACCCCGACAGAAGAACTGCCTTGGAACGGTCAGTGAAACGAATTAATCGATTTTACGCAGTTGAATGCAATCCTCGCCCTTATAAGTATACTTCAGCTCTTCAACATCGATTATGACACTCCATGTACATCTAGAATAATGGGTGCGGGGATGCAGTGGTAAAATATCGGACTTGGAGATCGAGAGCTAGCCGGTTCGACCGCGAAAGCGCCGGGTGCTGTGTCGTGACTCGTTGAGAAAGATACTTAATCCGTATTGCTTAGTATTGAATTCTACCCAGGAAGACTCGCCTAGAAAAGGGGCAGCACTGTTATCTTAAATTCCAGTGACAACAACCTGCCTAGAATGTCCGCTAGGGCGTATGGCAGTATATGTTTGTTTGATTGATTGATTGATTGATTGATTTGTGTTTAACGACACATCAACCCTTTTGGGTCATTTTGAGTCGTCCCCCAGAGAAAGTGAGAAAAGAGAAGAGCTTATAGAGATGAAGTGTGAGGGGCAGGGGAGAAAGAGGAAAATGAGTGGAAGGGTAGAAACAGATAAAAATTACACCACCACCCCCACACACACACAAACCTGTACCGTTACATGTTGCAAGGACAGCAGGCCTTGCCCATCTGTAAGCCTATCTCAGTTGGACGCCCCAGTGACGCAAAATATACATCAGCTTTGTCTCACCCAACCATCCCCTTAGTAAGAAAGAGAAAGAAAGCATACAATTTATCTACTGCACGCTTATACCCGCAACGTGGGTAAATCAAATGTATATTAGTATACAAACCCACCCACCCAAACATTTACGCACCTATAAACACACACACTACAGTTGGCATGGGTATTATTATTAGGTATAGACATAATATTTGGAGATATGACATTCATGAATAAAAGAGCAATCGCGTTCATAAAGTATATATCAGTACTTTCACCAAGTCTAAAAAAATGATTATGAAAGACTCTTTTATATTATCAAACAATTCATGTCGTTAAATTTAATACATTTTACATTGACATAAAAAGTGTATTTCATTTCGATGACATTGCTACTACTGCTTTATCTTTCTTCCAGTGTTTCCGCAAAGTAACTACCGGGTTCTATTCAAAGTTGAGCTACTACTTCAGAATAAGCCTATATGCACATCAGAAATCGTCAGAGCTTGTTCAGAATAAGTGTATATGCATTTATTTTGAACGCGTTCTGACGATTTCTGATACTTTTATCTGGGATACAACTCAATTAAAGTTCTAATTCAAACGTTTGTTTCAATATTTCTTTTAGATTTGTAAGTTTTCATTCATTCTTCACCTGAGATACGATTTTTTAGAATGGCATGAAACTTTTAGTTAAGTTTCTCTTCTATATCTAGAATTCTGAGTTAAGTGTCTTCTATATAACTTCAGCTTTCTTTACATTTGGTTTCTCCCCTGTAATTGAAATTACTTTAGCATTTCTTTTACTTAAGTTTCTCCTCTATATCTAAAATAACATGAACTTCTCTTTAAGTTCAGTTTCATCTCTATATCTAACGTGACATGAGCTTGTCTTTAAGTTAAGTTTCTTCTATATATGTAAAATGACCCGAGCCTTTCCCTGTGTTTAGTTCCTTCTCTACATGTAAAATGAAATGAGCCTTTCTTTAAAATAAAAGTGAAAGCAATGGTCAGGAATCGATACAATTAACCCACACCTCCCATCAGAGACATCAGAGGGAAAGAAACACAAACATGAAAGAATTAGACCTTAATGGAAACGTCAATAGCGGAAAGCCAAAAGGAGAGTTACTTTCCCACAAAATGGCCAATTGGCTGTCCAGAATAAAAAGATATAAGCAATTCACACAATCAAAGACAAACCATAACAAAAATAAACCGCGAGTGAAAAGAATTTCACTAGTTGGGGATTTTTCATCGTTTATTTTACAATATGACATTCTTATGTATTTAATGCATTTTAGAGTAACATTAAGTTTTTTTTTCAAGATTCCAATTAACCGTTTCCTCCTAAGATACGTCTTTTTATGTGTCTGACACCCCCCCCCCTTTAATTTAAGTTTCATCTCTACACCTCTATATCTAAACTGACCAGAACCTTTCTTTAAGTTACGTTTCTTATCTATATAAGCTTTCTTTATAAAGAGGATCTTACATGTGTATTCATGTATTATTGAATTTATAAAACGAATTGAGGAAAAGGGATAAAATGCGAGGCCTTTGCCTCGCATTTTATCCCTTTTCCTCAACTCGTTTAATAAATTCAATAATACATGAGCACGAATGCAAGATTCTTTTTATCATATGACATTTAAAACGCATTTGATTCACGATTGTTTACAAAAAATGTCAATATTCCGCAATTAGAAAACGCGACGTCGTTAAGGACGTCGTACATGTAACGTTATGGGACGTATCTAACTAATTTGCATATTTAATCCACTAGTGGATTATCGAAAATATTACATGGCGTTATTACACTCTCAGACGCGATGTCATGTGATAAATTTAGTTTCTTGTCTATAATTTTCGGACCGTCCATGCTTATAAACCCATTTGGTTTCATTGGGCGGCAGGGCTTGAGAAGTCATTTCATCTCAATGTCGGGTAAAAGTCCCACAAAATTGGAAGCAACGTCTCCAAACTAACCTTTACAGTATTGACGGGGACGTTAAACCTCAAATCAAACAAACAAACAAATACTCTATAATTTAAATGGTCAGAATTATTTAAAGTTATGTTTCCCCCCTATATCTAAAATAACGTGAACCTGTCGTTAAGTTAAGTTCCATCTCTATATCTAACATGACAGGGGCCTGACATTATGTTAAGTGTCTCTATATCTCTCGTATATCATATCTAAATTGACCTGAGCCTTTCTTAATATTGAGTTTCTTCTCAATATATCTAAAATGACATGAGCCTCCGTTTGAGTTTAGTTCTTCTCTATGGCTAAAATGACACGATCCTTTGCTTAAAGGCATTTATTCTTGATTATTGAGGACTATCATTTCATTACATAATATTATGTAGCCCTCAGTGCTGCTTTAAGAGTAGTCCTATGCCTGCACTAGGTAAGGGGCCTTCTTGGGGGAAAATCAATAATTGACTAACTGTTAACTGCAGTGTACCTTATTGATTCTCCTCTTTAGTGTCTCAGTCAGGGGATTCAACAGGAGCTACTAATCACCCTATTAAAGGCCGCCTTTGATCTGCTAGAGACAGTATATCACAGGGGGCAATAAAACAATTATGGACACACGGTGTGTCCTTCTGTCTAAGAATAAATGCCTTTAAGGTAAAATAGAAGAGAAGGCAATGATCAGGAATCGATACAATTAACCCACAGCTCCCATCAGAGACACCAAAGGGAAAGAAGCACAAACATGAAATAACTAGTCCCTAATGGAAACATCAATATTATGGTTTGTCTTTAGTGTTTGTATCGCTTATATTATTTTGCTTTTGGACATCCGATTAGCCATTTCATGGGGAAGTAACTGTCCTTTTGGCTTTCCGCTATTGATGTTTCCATTAGGATATGTTGTTCCATGTTTGTATCTTTCCCTTTGGTGTCACTGATGGGAGCTGTGGGTTAATTGTATCGATTCCTGATCATTGCCTTCACTTTTATTTTGTTTAATGTAAGTTTCATATTAAATTCATATGTATAAATAAAAATTAATGATTCTTGCTTTAAGCTAATAATGACACGTTTCTTTCTATATTCAAAATTGGAACGGTCAGTGAAACGAATTCCACTGGTGGTGGTGGTGGTGGAGGGGGGGGGGGTGGAGGGGGGGGGGGTTGGGGTCCTTAATAAATCGATTTTTCGCCCTTACTACCGTCACGATTAAGACAAATCAAGGCAGTTCTTCTGTCGTGGCTTATTTTTGTTATGGCTTGTGTTTGAGTGTGTGTATCGCTTATATTATTTTGCTTTGGATAACCAATTGGCCATTTTGTGGGACAGTAACTGTCCTTTTAGTTTTCCGCTAGTGATGTTTGCATTAGGGTCTAGTTGTGTCATGGCCACGTGTCACATTCAATGAGGGTGTCACGACGCCTTTCAACAAATTAAGTTTGACTATACACTTCAACAGCAAATTATGGAGCATGTTCAATCCGCTAAATATCTTGGTACCCCCATTATTGACGATCTTGATTGGGGTCAACATATCTCTGAGAGATTTACATCTAATGCAACTAGGACTTTAGGATTCCTTAGACGTAATTTGGCCTTGTACCTAGGCAGACAAACCGGCCCCGGCTCAGTTGGTAGAGTGTCCGCTCCGGGGAACGAGAGGTCACGGGTTCGATCCCGGGTCGCGACCTACCAAAGTCCTTAAAAATGGTACTAGCTGCTCCTCGCTTGGCACTCTGATTTACGGGGTAGAGCTAGGACTGGTCGACCCAGTGTCAGGATAATGTGACTAGGTGTGGTATCATGTAGTGTGTCTGGGACATGATATTCAGTGAGGCAGCACTATAAAAGTGAGCATTGAGCTCCCTGTCGCAACCAGACACCGTCGTGATATGACTGAAAAATTGTTGAAAGCGACGTTAAACCCGAATTCACACACACACACACACACACACACACACACACACACACACACACACACACCTAGGCAGACAAAGGATGTTGCATATAAAACATTGGTTCGCCCTCAACTTGAATATGCATCACCCATTTGGCATCCATATGTTAAAACTCTGATTCACCAGCTGGTGGAGAAGGTGCAAAGGACAGCTGCTCGATGGACCTGCAGGCGATGGCGAAATAGAAGTAGCGTCGGTGACATGCTTAAGGAGCTAGAGTGGTCGTCCGTGAGCAAAGTAGAAGTGGAGACAATGACCAGGAATCGATACAATTGACCCACAGCTCCCATCAGAGACACCAAATGGAAAGAAACACAAACATGAAACAACAGACCCTAATGGAAACATCAATAGCGGAAAGCCAAATAGACAGTTACAGGCCAACCTGTATTAAGCAAGCACCTAAGGGATAACCAAAATGTGCTTGCTTAAGACAGACGCTTGCTTAATACAGGTGAAATTTAATGGTTTTGCCTTTTTGGGGAACCAAATGCTTGCTTGCTTAAGACAGGTTGCTTGCTTAATAGAGGTGGCCACTAAGACAGGTTTTTACTGTACTGTCCCACAAAATGGCCAATTGGGTATCCAAAATAAAATAATTTAAGCGACACAAACATCCAAACACAAACCATAACAGAAATAAACCGCAACAGAAGAACCGACTTGGAACGGTCAGTGGTAACGAATTCCACTGGGGGTGGGTGGGGGTGGGGGTATGAGGCTTAAATAGATTTTACGTGGCCACAATCCTCGCCCTTATTTCCGTCGTGATTAAGACAAATAAATTGTTCAGTCCGCATGAAGGCCTCCTAACTCATCAGTGCACCATCCCCGTGAACACAAAAATCAAACAACCACAGAGATGAAACAACGGTGAGGTTTCGACAGCAAGAAACCACTGAAATGCCGGAGCAAAAGAAAACCAACAGCTGGACTCCGATGATCCTCTTTAACCGTCTTCTATAAGATACA
The DNA here is from genome assembly GCA_963580285.1 of Lucinisca nassula. Taxonomy (NCBI): domain Eukaryota; kingdom Metazoa; phylum Mollusca; class Bivalvia; order Lucinida; family Lucinidae; genus Lucinisca; species Lucinisca nassula. The sequence goes on along the minus strand of OY757025.1, from coordinate 54,925,842 downwards.
CTCTGATACTGTGTCTATTAATAAAGATATGTACTTGACCTCTTTAACAGCGTCAACCCAAACATGGGCATCAAAAGTAAAACAACTCAAAATATCGTAGGGACTAGTCCTATAGTGATGCCCTGAAGAGCTCCTTCTTTCCTAGAACTTTTCCTCAATGGAATAATCTTTCCTCATCTGCGGTAAATGCCAAGTCCGCAGAAGAGTTCAAAGCCCGTACAGTATAAGGTTGAGACTCAGAGGTATGCGTTTTTGGACACCTCAGTTATGCAGATTGTAAATAGTTTTAAGGACGCATCCAGTGACTTTTCTTTTTTTCAGGTAAATTCTAAATTTAGCCACCCAACCAACTGAGGAAAATGGCCACATATGACCGACTCCGTATAGATAGATAGATGTTTCCATTAGGGTCTACACTCAGTGGATATAAATGAGTTCCCAAAATGGTTGACAAGAAATTGGGGAAAATATGATCTGAAAGAATTGCAATTTTCTGCCTAATTGCTAATCATACTCAAATGCTAATTGGTCCAGCTAATTTTTTAGGATATATGTTTACATCAGCACTTATTACAATAATGATGTCATCAGTTGCCATGGCAACATCAGACAGCATACAAATTACACCTTTCCTTTGAAAAATCAGGGTAGGTGTACTAAAAGATTTATAAAATTATCAATTTCTTATCTTTTTAGATATAAATTGGTAGAAGTTTTGGCAAAATACTGGAAAACAATCTGATTGCGTATAATATTACTCAGAGACAACCCTTTATGAGAAATCTAACCTGCTTTCGGGTGGAACATAAATACGTCAACATCACTGAAAAGCAAATATTTTTGGTGATAGACACCAAGGGAACAGACAAAAAACGAACTTTGTTTTATATCTGATTTGAGAGATATTAAATCATACTTTCTAGAGAAAAAAAATGTGTGTATGATTGTATCTTAGTGGATTGAAGCAGCAAGGAGATCCAGGAAAAAATGGGCTTATTTGAACAGCCGTGCACTCTTTGCGCGCCATAAAGCAAGATAAAAATATGTTGTAAAATTGTAAAAAATATTGATAATTAAAAGCACTATTTTAGACTATATTTTTACACAAGACTTCATTTTTTGTATAATAATGTCCAATAAATTTGTCAATATCTATGGGTACCCCCATAAAGACTAACATCACCATCACTGATGATCTTGATTGGGGTCAACAAGTTTCAGAAATAACTTCAAAAGCAACTAGGACTTTAGGATTTCTTAAACGAAACTTGGCTTTTGCACCTAGGCAGACAAAGGAAGTTGCATATAAAACATTGGTTCGCCCTCAACTTGAACATGCATCACCCATTTGGCAGTCCTATGTTAAAACTCAGATTCAGCAGGTGGAGAAGGTGCAGAGGACAGCTGCTCGATGGACCTGCCGACCATGTCGCAATATGAGTAGCGTCGGTGACATGCTCAACGAGCTAGAATGGCCGTCCCTAGAGGCCCGTCGTGAGCAGTCCTCTTTAACCTTCTTTTATAAGATACATTCAGGTACAGTGGCCGTTAATAAAGACAAATACTTGACCCCTTTTTTCCTAGGACTAGTCTTCCCTCTTCTGTGGTGAATGCTAAGACTGCAGAGGAGTTCAAAGCCCGTACAGTGTAAGATTGAGATTCAGAGGTATGCGTTTTAGTATACCTCTGTTATTCAGATTGTAAATAGTTTTAAGGACTCATCCAGTGATTTCTCTTTTTTTTAGCTAAATTCTAAATTTAGCTACGCACCCAACTGAGGTAATGGCCAAATATGACAGACTCAGTATAAGAAGATAGATAGATAACATCCATCTAGACGTTTATCCACCGTTGATAGCTACATTTCCTGTATGAAAGAAAGATACTTCCTTTCAATGATTGTTTCTAAAATATTAGAGAGTGCGCCACTAATTTAGGTAGAAACTATGCAGCCTACTTTCTTGATGTTTCCATAGCAACTATTTTTCTGTCAGGGGTAGAATTACCCCACCCACTTCTAATAATGTATTAATTCAATTGGAAAAATGTAAACATATTTGGCTTCTCAGCTGTCCATCATACTAAAAAGACATCAGAGTAACCAAAATTATAAAGATTATAGGAGAAAATCTTAATCATTCAGAATAAGAAGAAATCTGTGAGCCAGCACAGAATGTTGGGGCCATTTTTAAAACCAAGGTACTCTAAATGAAGAATATACCAGAGCTATGCATGGCAAGATTTCTGCGACAAATTGCTATATTTGTTATTGGTAATGGATAAACAATACCATCTAGTAAACATAACATGCATAGGATCTTTTATTTTTTATCTATCTATCTATCTTCTCATACTGAGTCGGTCATATTTGGCCATTACCTCAGTTGGGTGTGTGGCTAGAATTTAGCACACAAAAAAAAAATAGTAATTTGATCTGGAAATGTAGTTACAGATTAACAGACATCACGACGTCAAACAGCTTTGGGAACTCATTTATGGCCACTGAGTATAGTTGTTTTATGTTTGCGTTTCTTTCACTGTCTCTGATGGGAGCTGTGGGTTAATTCTATCTATCTATCTTCTTATACTGAGTCGGTCATATTTGGCCATTACCTCAGTTGGAATTGTATCGTATTCCTGACATTGCCTTCTATTTAAAGTAGCATGATCTACTAATCCGGTGTTTAGTGACTCCTTAAGCGAAGGGAAATAAATCCGGCGATGTTAGACCTTTACGTCCGAGCGCTTGACCTGGTTATAAATAGAATTTGTTTACGTCAATTAAGGTAAAAATAATTTGCAACTGGGCTATTTGATTGGCAAATCAAGGCACGTGACCTTCTAAAATGGCGAAGGTTGACAGCTAAAAGGCTAACAGTATTTGTTTGCAGGAAGGGTGTGTTTTAACGCTTGTTCCAAACACTTCGTCTCGTTTTATGGTAAGAAAACATGTACTACTCTGTCATGGAACTAAAGAAACGCTCCCTACACTAATCATTTTATGTTGTTACCTGCATTTTTCGTATGTAAACAATGTCTGGCAATGCTTCACATGCGTTTTGGAAGGGCTGTCAAAATGTCTAACGTTATGTCCTGTAGATGTCATTGCTCTCTCACTTTTTGAGTTGTTATCCTGAAAGTTTAAAACGCCCTTGCTACTGGTTTTATGCAAGATTTTTTGTCAAAAAATTTACGAACCGAACCCCTATCCGTATGATAATGATCACTATGTAGCCTTTCATCCTGCAAAACTGGAGTGTTTGTAATATACACCCGCGAGTAATGGTCAATTGTGACCGATCGCAGTATCAGTAGAAAGGAAGAGAGTAAATGGTGTCTGCAAGTTGCCAATGATGGGTCTTTCAGGTCATGGTCTGTGAGTCGTTTTACCCACAAGTCTTTTCGCCCATGGGTCATTGCGGGGTGCATACATTTACCGGAAAGCACCAAAATACCGGAAAGCAAACCAAAATACCGGAAAGCACATATAAATACCAAAAAGCACTTTGTACTTGGGTTTTTTCTGCGGAGGAACATGTTAAAAATGAAATTTTGGCCTATGTATTAGATTTATATTGATAATTTTACCTAAAAAAAAACTTACGATGCAGTCTGGTAACATTGCGCACATAAGGTTTTGATACCTTCGTGTGACTTTGTTAAAGCCACCTTTCAAACAATCACAATCAGAACGATTGCAACACTTCCTTATCTACTTGCTGCAACAGAAATTGGCCTCTGATTTTTTAAGTGGCGGGAGATACAATTCTATGAAAAGGGATACCCATGAAATTTGTTTACCAGTTTTGTCGCCCAACATTGCGCACAATAAGTGTTTTGTGCTGGTTGAACACGAACGTTGACTGTAACAAGTTGTTCGTTAGATATTCTGCAATGTTGTTATATGCAGTAAATTTAGATACAAAACATTTGTCCCTTTAGCTATTTTTAAACTCAGTCTTGGGTTTGGAAATTTTCGGTCTTTTCGTATTTTGGCAAATTTGAAAAAATCCGCTAAAGTGTCACATCTGCCCGTGCAACCCCATGTTTTCAAGGTTACGTTAAAACTTAATGCAGATGCACAGGCAGTGGTGGTAGAAATTGTGAGGATTAAAGTTATTGAAAATGTGAATGCAGGTTGCGCAAAGTAAACGGCCGCGCAATGTTACCGGACTCTACTGTAAATATTTATCCCCCAATCCCTTAGGGTATTGTCAGAATGACATGCAAGTTTCAAGAATTACTAGCTGCTATCTATATCTATCTTCATATACTGCAGCAACCGTTTGAGAGTGTTGTGTGCAGTTTAAAGAACTTGGAACCGGACCGTTCGGAATACAATGGTTAAATAGTGTCGTCTTTGTGTTAGTTCAACACAGGGTGTCTATTCGGAGATCACCACCAAGTTACCATGTAAGGTTTACCAGGGCTTCCATTGCTAGAGCGGGGGTATTGTCTCTGACTAAATACGGTGTATAACACGTCTGTTCAAAAATTAACATGAAGATTTAGCTGTTTAGCGGGTAGTTGGGGCTATATAGCCCTTTCAAGATATTCACATATATCGAGCCGATCGTTTGGGTTGGCAAAATGGGAGAACCAGGAGAAAATCAGGCAGAACTTGTCTTTCACATATGCTTTTGAGCGGGATGCGAACCGCCAATTAAGCGAGTGGAACTCGGAGAAAAACCAAACAGAACTTGTCTCCTAGCGACTCTCTTGCCACAAATGAACTGTGCGAGGGCGCGAGCCACAGCGATTAGCGACCTATTGAGAAAGAGTCAGCATTCCTAACCACTAGGCCACCGAGACCCATTGAAATAAAAAAATAAAATTAATATGCCTAAATAAATAAATAAACAAGATGTGTTTGTGAAACACTAACATGTCCCCGGGCATGGTCATTTTTTATTCAAAGTTGCTCACAGTTCTAGATTTTTGTTTGTGTGGGAAGCCCTTGACACAAGAAACTTACATGTCAAATATGAAAGCTCTATCTTAAACGGTTCAAAAGTTATGAACAATAATATTTTTTCTTTAAAGTAGGTCAAGGTCACAGGTAAAAAAAATTGCATGAATGTAAGGAACCTACATGCCAAATATTAAGGCTCTATCTTAAACGGTTCAAAAGTTATGAACAATTTTATTTTTTCTTTTAAGTAGGTCAAAGGTCAGGGTCATGGTTCAAACATTTTGCATGAATGAAAAGCTCTAATCACAGGGAACCTACATGCCAAATATGAAAGCTCTATCCCAAACGGTTCGAAAGTGATGACAAAAAATGTTTATTTTTTTAAGTAGGTCAAGGTCACAGGTCAAAATTTTGTGAGTGTAAAGCTCTTGTCACAAGGAACCTACATGCAAAATATGAAGGCTCTATCTCAAACCGTTCAAAAGTTATGTCCAAAATGGTATTTTTTATTTTAAGTAGGTCAAAGGTCAAGGTCACAGGTCAAAATTCTTGGCATGAATGCAAAGCTTTTGTCACAAGGAACATACATGCTAAATATGAAGGCTGTATCTCAAACGGTTCAAAAGTTATGACCAATGTTAACTTTTTCTTTTATGTTGGTCAAAGGTCAAGGTCACAGGTCAAAAATTTTTGTGTGAATGTAAAGCTCTTGTCACAAGGAACCTACATGCAAAATATGAAGGCTCTATCTCAAACCGTTCAAAAGTTATGACCAAAATGTTATTTTTTTATTTTAAGTAGGTCAAAGGTCAAGGTCACAGGTCAATTTTTTGTTTTGCATGAGTGTTAAGCTTTTGTCACAAGGAACATATATGCTAAATATGAAGGCTGTATCTCAAGTTGTTCAAAAGTTATGACCAATTGAAGGCTCTATCTCAAACCGTTCAAAAGTTATGACCAAAATGTTATTTTTTTATTTTAAGTAGGCCAAAGGTCAAGGTCAAGGTCACAGGTCAAATTTTTTTGCATGAATGTAAAGCTTTTGTCACAAGGAACATACATGCTAAATATGAAGGCTGTATCTCAAGTGGTTCAAAAGTTATGACCAATGTTATTTTTTTTCTTTTAAGTAGGTCAAAGGTCAAGGTCAAGGTCACAGGTCAATTTTTTTTGCATGAATGTGAAGGTCTTGTCACAAGGAGCATTCAGGTCAAATATGAAAGCTCTATCTCAAACGGTTCAAAAGTTATTGCCAACGTTAAAGTTGTCCACGTACAAACCAACAAACCAACAAACCTACAAACCAACAAACAAACAGACATGGCAAAAACAATATGTCCCCGCTATCGCTACCGGGGACATAAAAACATTAATAAAATAAAATCACCTCTTTCTATATTCCCTTTATTTCCAAAGATAGAACATTTATCGGGTGGGGCATACTTACCATTGCATAAAATCGCAAGTTATAAATGTTCTATAAAAGGGTTATCCTTTGGAAGCAAGGAATACACCACGGAACTGGAAATATGGAGTGTACATGTTTTCTGGGCCAGACTAGCTAGTTTCGGCCAATTAGGCCTCATCAGTGACCCTCAGATATTTTCAAAACTCCACAATGGAATCAATGATCCCAAAGGACAAGAAAATACAATCTACACTATGATGTAGGGCAGGGAGACGTTTTACCGCCGCCACACATTCCCACACACCAGCTGTAGTGAAGTTAAATATGTTCTATAAAAGGGTTATCCTTTGGAAGCAAGGAATACACCACAGAACTGAAAATATGGAGTGCATATGTTTTCTGGGCCAGACTAGATAGTTTCAACCAATTAGGCCTTATCAGTGACCCTCAGATATTTTCAAAATTCCACAATGAAATCAATGATCCCAAAGGACAAGAAAATACAATCTATGCTATGATGTAGGGCAGGGAGACGTTTTACCGCCGCCACACATTCCCACACACCAGCTGTAGTGAAGTTAAATATGTTCTATAAAAGGGTTATCCTTTGGAAGCAAGGAATACACCACAGAACTGAAAAATATGGAGCATGCATGTTTTCTGGGCCAGACTAGCTAATTTCGGCCAATTAGGCCTCATCAGTGACCCTCAGATATTTACAAAATTCCACAATGGAATCAATGATCCCAAAGGACAAGAAAATACAATCTACACTATGATGTAGGGCAGGTCCAGAGAGGAACCATAGCTGTTCCAGATATGTTATATATTGCATTATATTGCATTTAAATATAATTTTCATATGTTTTCCAGTATGTATAAGTGCTTTTTGGTATTTATATGTGCTTTCCGGTATTTTGGTTTGCTTTCCGGTATTTTGGTGCTTTCCGGTAAATGTATGCACCGGGTCATTGCGCCCCTGTTCAGTGGAATAAGTTCCTGGTGTATGAATGTCGTTTGACATACCTTGGAGTGACAATCTCACACAACTTGAGATGGAATACTCATATTAGCAACAGGTTCATGCCCCAAGTCCACCAAGGAGGAATGCTACAAAACCCTCGTCAGGCCACAGACAGAATATGCATCCACCGACTGGGACCCCTACACCAAGGCCCTCACACATCGTGTCGAGATGGTACAACGCAGAGCTGCCAGATTTGTTTCTGGGGATTACCGCCGAACAAGCAGCGTTAGTACCATGCTCGACAGCCTGGGTTGGGAAAGCCTCCAAGACCGCAGAAGCCAAGCTAAGGCTGTAATGATGTACCAGATTGTAAACGGACTTGTTGCCGTCAGTGTCCCCACCTCCATACACCACCAAGGCGTAACTACAAGAGGACACTGCAACCGGTTCATCCCTCCTTTCTGCAGAACCCAGACGATGAAGGGGTCCTTCTTCCCCACGGCAGTCCTCATCTGGAACCAACTCCCTGACGGCCTTGTCGCAGCCCCCAGCTTGGAGACCTTCAAGTCTGTGATCGCCGCAGCCCACCACTTCTAATCCAGCTGGCGGTTTTTAACCTGTTTTTAAGTTTTGGACCCTCCCTCACACATGTACATAGTCACCATGGTGCGAGTATGCTAGCAGATTTGCAGCCCTGCACGACACAAGAAGAAGAAGAAGAAGAGGTGTACTAAGGCAAATAGAACGCTTGGTTTCCTGAGGCATAATCTTCATCAGTGCCCTCAGGATGTAAAAGAGGCAGCATATAAAGGTCTTGTTCGCCCAATCTTGGAATATGGTAGTTGTATCTGGGACCCCAGTGGAGTGGTCCTTAATGATGAAATTGAGAAAGTTCAGAATAGAGCTGCTAGATTTGTAATAGGCAATTACTCCTTTGAAACTGGGAGCATGACTGGAATACTTGGAAAATTAAAATGGGAGTCTCTCAAGAAAAGGAGAAAAGACAGTAGGCTAATCCTTTTATACAAAGGTCTAAAGGGTGCTTCCAGCATTCCAACAGATGACCTTGTTCCCCCAGCTAGACACTGTAGAAATCACCATTCGTTGGCGTTTCAGACCCTTAGCGGAAGAACTGACATTTATAAAGAGTCGTTCTTCCCCAGAACCATTAGAGATTGGAATGCCCTTCCCGATTTGATGATTTCGACAGCTGAAGGTGCTGATGATTGTGTAGCTAAATTTACCTCTTTGGTTAGAGCTAGGGACTAACTTCCCACATCACAGGTCCTGGTGTATGAATGTCATTTGACGTGTCACCAGTAACAATTCTGATTCACACTTTTGATGATTCTGATTCGGTGGGTCATTTCGCCCATATTTTTATTTAGGCCCTATGGGTTGAGTTAAGGGGTAGTGGTGATTACCAAAATACCGAAACGAAGCCGAAATACCGGAAAGCAGTCATTGACTATTTAAAATATAGGGAATGGATCCAGTTTTTATTTTTGGCAATAATTTTCAGCTTTGTTTAGGTATTTTAGTAAATGAAACGCATATAGGCATACTCAGACTTGCCTACCCTTTCGATTTGGTCGTAAGGCTTTCAATTTTCATGTCCAAATTATGACCACGGCCGAATTCCGTACGATTTCCGGTGTTTGTAAAAACCCTTAAAAAATCAGTAATTCGGCGCAATTATTTCGGTTCGGATAAGCGGGCATTGATACAGGAAGAAGTCAATAGTTGTCATTCCTGGCTTACTCCCGTTGCGAAATTAAATTTAATTGGCTAATGATAGGGAAGTGATCCAATCACAGTTCAGTTAACAAATTTGTTTCGGTATGAGTGGCAAGATGGATGCCTTTACAAAGGAAAAAAAAAACATGGGGAAAAAAGAAAAGCTGAAACGGCCGATTTATTTTAAAAAAATCTCAAGGAAGTGGGCTTATTTTGACCTCATATTGGATACCTTAAAACCCTTATGAATAAAATTTGAATCTTACAATTTTTTGGGTAGTGGGGTCTTACTATTTTCTGTCTCAAGGGGTAGGCAAGTCTGCATTCTGAAGACACAATTGGATGAATTTTAATGAAGTGGTCAAATCTGAAAATCACGTTAACATTGAAGTGAGATCGCAATAAGTCTGGGATTACATGTATTATGTAAAATATTCATACAGAGAATCGAAACATAAAAGAAAACTTTTTGAATGAGATAATAATCTTTTTACTCTATTTCATACGTTTCAACAAATAGTGAACTCAACTTAGCTGCAATTTTTAACGAACTTATCACATATGACATCAATTATATGACATTACAAAAACACACCTAAACACCTACTATACAAAAGATATTGGAAAATCTTACCACCAAAAAATGAAAGAAATTCTGATTTCCATATTTCTGCTCCAAACATAGATTGTGAGAACTCGTTAGAACCGCCTTGGTGAGGCGGTTCTATCTAGTACCCACAGTCTATGTTTTGAGCGGAAATAAGGATAATATAGTATACCCATGGAACCCCAGTTTTCCTATATAGGCCTGTTTTCATGAGGATTGACATCCCTTTCACCGCCCCTTTGAAAAATTCTGAAAACATTTTGTTTCCGGATAACTCATACATTTTAGATCCAATGATGTGAAACTTTACGTACTGTAAGACCATGATATGGAACAGTGCATATTATTTTGAGGTTACGGTCTGCCAAATATTACCAGAGTTATACCCCTTTCACAGATTTTTCTAAACATCCCATTTTGGATAACTCCTCTTACATTTACATCTGATGAAGCTGAAACTTTACGTATAGTTAGACTGTGATGTGGGGCAGCACATATTATTTCAAGGTTACAGTCCACAATTTATTGCCAGAGTTATGGCTCTGTTATTTTGAGGTTGTGGTCCACCAAATATTACCGAGTACCGACCATGACAGTTTGTTGGAGACAGGTAGTTTGAGCCATTAAGGGTTATTAATAGTGCCAGGTAAGAATACAGTAAAATTCCTATATAAAAACCACCTATTGAACTGTTCAGAAGTGGTCTTTAAGACCACATTTGAACAGTCCATAAGGTGGTCTCTGACCAGAGGACATTGTATACAGAACACACAGCGAAAGAATAACTGTAACCTGCCACATAAGCTTTTTAAAGCAGAATAAGTCTCAAGTTTAGGTGGTCATAATAGCGGAATTTCACTGTATGTGGAGCACATATTGTTCCTTGGTTACATTCCACAAACCCAAACTTGTAAAACTGTCAGTATATATATTGCTATCTTACTAATTGCCACGGGCATCACCCCGCTTGCGGAGCTCTTGTTGGCAACTTTGAGATGCCCCCTCGTTACCATGGCAACAATGATTTAGCCTAAAAAGGTTCCATTCAAAAGGCTACTGCCCAGTGAACATTCCTGCCAAGTTTGATGTAAAACAGACCTTTCATTAAGAAATAATAGTTATAATGAAGTTGCTGTCCTAGGCAACACTGAACATCAGCAAATTCACACTGTTAAAATCAGCGAAATTCACAAAGTCCCCAAGTGGGAACGGGTTAAATTACAATACAAACAACAAAAACACTACCCAACAGCCATGTCATAGCTAAGTCTATTTTTCTTCAATACCGATGTCTTATTGCAGTCAATTTGTCGTATCAAAGTCTATTCTGATTTCTTAAGAGTCTATATATACACTGGACCAACAATCATGTTGTACTAAAGTTATGATTATCATTCACAACACTGTACCAATAATCATGTCATAGCAAAATCTATTCTGTCTCAAACACAGATTTCATGAGAGTCAGTACTGAACCAACAGTCATGCCATAGCAAAATCTTTTCTGTCTCAAACACTGATTTCATCAGAGTCAATACTGAACCAACAATCATGTAAAATCTATTCTGTATCAAACACTGATTTGATAAGAACAACACTGAACCAAGAATCATGTCATAGCCAAATCTATTCTAAGAGCCAACACGGAACCAACAATCATATTGTAGCAAAGTCTATTATGTCCAAACATTATGACATCACTCACAACACTGGACCAATCATGTCATTGCAAGTTCTATTTTGTCTCTCAAACACAGATTTCATCTCAGTCAACACTGAACCAACAATCCTGTCACAGCAAAATATATTCTAAGAGCAAACACTGAACCAACAATCATGTTGTAGCAGAGTCTATTATGTCCAAACATGATGACATCATTAGCAACACTGGACCAACAATCATGTCAGTGTCTCAAACTCAGATTTTACGGGGCTCCGTGGCCTAGCGGTTAAGAGTGCTGACTCTTGATCATTAGGTCTCTCACCGCTGTGGTTCGAGCCTCGCTCGGGTCACACGTGAGACGCCAAGTTCTGCAACGGAAGGTCAGGTGGTTTTTCTCCGGGAACTCAGGTTTTCGCCCACCTCTGATTAACGATCGGCTCAATATGAGTGAAATAATCTTGAAAGGGCCGTAAAACCAAACCCCCCCCCCCAAAAAAAAAACAACTCAGATTTCACATCACTGAACCAACAATCAGGTCATGGCAAAATCTATTCTAAGAGCCAACACTGAACCAACAATCATGTCTCAACAAGATGGTACTTTCCGAAGTCAGCACTGGCCCAACAGTGATGTCATAGCAAAGTCTTTCCCAAAACTGAAGTTTAATCATAGTCTACACAGTCCAATAGTCATGTCATAGCAAAGTCGTTTCTGTCTTAAACATTTATTTCATCACAGTCAACACTGGCCCAACAATCATGTCATAGCCAAGTCTATTCTGTCCCAATATGACCTCTAATTGAAGTCAACACTGCCCAACAGTCATGTCATAGCAATGTCTATTCTGTCCCAACAAGACATTTTATCATAGTCAACACTGCCCAAGAATCATTTCATAGCAAAATCTATTCTGTACTGGTAAACCGCTTAGAGGCTCTAAGCCTGCCCAGGCAAAGCGGGGCGAGTCTGACCGTTTATGCTTATAAACCTTATTGGTTTCATTTCACGACAGGGCTTGAGATGTCAGTTCGTCTCAGTGTTGGGTAAAAGTCAAGAGTCCAAAAAATTTAAATTTTTATTAACTTATAATGTAAAATTTAGATTTAAGGCAGTCTGGGCGCCTAAAGCTAAACGCTGAGTCTGTACCCCTGATGATGTCTTATCACAGTCAACACTGTCCAACAGTCATGTCGTGGCAAAGTTTATTCTGTCCCAACATGAACTACAATCGTAGTCAACACTGCCCAACAGTGATGTCATAGCAAAGTCTATTCAGTCTCAATATGACCTCTAATCATAGTCAACACTGCCCAACAATCATGTCATGGCAAAGTCTATTCAGTAACAATCATTGAATTCATTAGATTTGTTTGTTTGTTTGATTTGTGGTTTAACGTCTCCGTCAACACTGTATAGGTCATTTTGGAGACATTGCTTCCAATTTTGTGGGACTTTAACCAGACATTGAGATGAAATGACATCCCCAACCCTGTCACCCAATGAAACCAATAGGGTTTATAAGCATGGATGGTCTGACTCGCACGGCTTTGCCTGGGCAGGCTTAGATCCTCTAAGCGGTTTACCAGTACTCCCGTGCTGTCCATTTCTGCGTGAAAGCATCCTGCAACCCATCTATTTCTTCAAGCTTCGATGTGTGGGGGCCATTGATTTCATTAGAGTCGACACTGATCCAACCATCATGTTATACTAAAGTCTGTTATGTTCGAACATGATAACTTATCATTCACAACACTGGACAAACAATGATGTCATAGACAAAATTTGTTCTGTCTCAAACAAATATTTCATCAGAGTCAACACTGAACCAACAATCATGTCACAGCAAAATCTGTTCTGTCTCAAACACTGCTTTCATCAGAGCCAACACTGAACCAAAAGTTATGTCATAGCAAAGACTATTCTGTCCCAACACTGATGTCTTATCATAGACAACACTGCCCAGTTATCATGTCACAGCAAAGTCTATTATTTCCCAACATAATGTCTAATCATACACAACACTGGCCCAACAATCATGTCATTCCAAAGTCTGTTTTGTCCCAACATGATTTCTTAATAACTGCTTATCACTAACTGGTGCACATCACTGTTTAACAATAATGTCATTTCAAAGTCTGTTTAAGTCCCAACCGGGTGTCTTATCATACTCAACACTTTCCGTCAGTTATGCCATTCCAAAGTCTTTACTGTCCCGCATAATGTCTTTTGACACACTGGACAACACTTTATCAAAAGTTATGCCATACCAAAGACCTTGATGTCCCACCATGATGTCTTATGACACACTGGCCAACACTTGCCCAACTGTTATGCCATACCAAAGAACTTACTGTCCCACCATGATGTCTTATGACACACTGGCCAACACTTGCCCAACAGTTATGCCATACCAAAGAACTTACTGTCCCACCATGATGTCTTATGACACACTGGCCAACACTTGCCCAACTGTTATGCCATACCAAAGAACTTACTGTCCCTACATGATGTCTTATGACACACTGGCCAACACTTGCCCAACTGTTATGCCATACCAAAGAACTTACTGTCCCACCATGATGTCTTATGACACACTGGCCAACGCTTGCCCAACAGTTATGCCATACCAAAGAACTTACTGTCCCACCATGATGTCTTATGACACACTGGCCAACACTTGCCCAACTGTTATGCCATACCGAAGAACTTACTGTCCCGACATGATGTCTTATGACACACTGGCCAACACTTGCCCAACTGTTATGCCATACCAAAGAACTTACTGTCCCACCATGATGTCTTATGACACACTGGCCAACACTTGCCCAACTGTTATGCCATACCGAAGAACTTACTGTCCCGACATGATGTCTTATGACACACTGGCCAACACTTGCCCAACTGTTATGCCATACCAAAGAACTTACTGTCCCACCATGATGTCTTATGACACACTGGCCAACACTTGCCCAACTGTTATGCCATACCAAAGACCTTGATGTCCCACCATGATGTCTTATGACACACTGGCCAACACTTGCCCAACTGTTATGCCATACCAAAGTTTTTACTGTCCCTTATCATACGCTACAGTGTCTATTCTTGATGTCCTATAATATACTCAACACTGGTCCAACAATCAAGTTATTTCGGCTTGAAGAAATAGATGGGTCGCATGATGCTTACAAGCAGTAGTACTGGTAAACCACTTAGAGGATCTAAGCATGGCCAGGCAAACAGTGTGAGAAGGACCGTCCATGCTTATAAATCCTATTTGTTTCATTGGCCACAGGGTTTGAGATGTCATTTCATCTCGATGTCAGGTAAAAGTCCCACAAAATTGGAAGCAATGTCTCCAAAACGACCTGTATAGTGTTGACGGGGACGTTAAACTTCAACTAAAACAAACAAAATCATGTTATTTCAAAATCTATTCGAGACGCTGCCCATCAGGGCTCGGATAAATAGATTGGGCTTCATGATGCTTCGAAATAGAGCTGAAACTGACTGCACATGAGTACTGCTAAACTGCTTAGAGGGTCTAAAATAGAAGTGAAGGCAATGATCAGGAATCCATACAATCAACCCACAGCTCCCATCAGAGACACCAAAGGGAAAGAAGCACAAACATGAAACAACAGACCTAATGAAACATCAATAGTGGAAAGCCAAAAGGACAGTTACTTTCCAACAAAATGGCCAATAGGCTATCCAAAATAAAATAATAAAGCAACACAAACACCATAACAAAAATAAACCGCGACAGAAGAGCCTGCTCACACAAAGTAGTATGTGTCAGACTGTTCCTGCATATTTGTAAACCCTATTGGTTTGTTTTGGTCGTAGGATTTGAGATATCAATTCGTCACAGTATGAGTAAAAGTCCAACAGTATTGGAAGCAACATCTCCAAAATGAACTAAATAGTCTTGACGGGGACAAAACAAACAAAAAGGAAGCCTATTCTGTCCCACCATGATGTCTTATTATCATACACTTGCCAACACTGGCCCAATCGGTTATATGTACTTATGTATATATGCCATACAAAAGTTTATTCTGTCCCAACATGATGTCTCATCATACTCATAACTGGCCAAATAATCATGTCATTCCAAAGTCTAGTCTGTCCCAACAATATGTCTTACCATACTCAATGCTGCCTTTCAAAGTCTATTTTGTCCCAACATGATGTCTAATCATACACATTACTGGTATTTCCTGCATATCCATTCTAGCAATATCTGCCACACCCACAACTGATTTTCAGCCAATCAGATTACTTGATGCAAATTACTGCAACAAATTCATAAACTGAATGACATACAATGAAGATTCAGAAGCCATCTGATCTGGATCTACACTGTTTGAAAAATAAGGCATATCCGTGCTCAGCAGGACAAGGGTTAACATACTTAATGCTGCCTTTCAAAGTCTATTTTGTCCCAACATGATGTCTAATCATACACATTACTGGTCTTTCCTGCATATCCATTCTAGCAATATCTGCTCTTAAGTTTGATTGTTTGTTTGCTTCGGAGTTTAATAGCCCAATCAACAGTATTTAAGGTCATTTACTTATCCACACTTTCCTGGGCAGGCTTATACATAAGCTGTTTAACCAGTACAGGAACATTCTTTCGCCAGACACTGACAACTGCCCTTCTTGAATCAGCGGAAGGGAGAGAATGACCGTAGAAAAGATTTTATGATCGAAGTTGCCAATCCTGGCAGGTATCAAACCCCCGTCCTCCTGATCACCAGTCAGATTCCTGCTCTTAAGTAACAGTATCAGTAAATGAAATGGTTCTGAATAACATATGCCCATCTGTACGATTTGGATGCTAATGCATACAAATAGTATCTAAGGAAAGGCTTACCCTGCTAATGTTTATTAATGGGTATGAATAAGTTGAATGTGAAACTGTCTCTGGCAAAGTTTTTCATATAGAGCTCCATTGGCATCATTTGCAATGTTAACCCTAATCTTGCTGTTCACGACAACCCCTATCTTTGCAAACAGTGTAGATCCAGATCAGATGGCTGGATCTACACTGTTTGGCATTCAGCTTATGAATTTGTAGCAATAAATTACATCAAGTAATTTGATTGGTTGGGAGACAGAAATGGGTGTGGCTTAAATGAATACCGGTAATGCCATAAAGTGTGGACATACTAAGGATCAGAGCAATGAGTGGCGGCCACATGTACATGGATAGTCAAAAGATACCTCCCATCCCAGATTTACCCTTATTATTATCTGACAGTTCAGATCCTTGTCATACTTGTTCACAAACATGAACAAGAAGCCTCTGTGGTGCAGTGGTTATGCTACTCGCCTTGTAAACCAGGGATCGTAGGATCGATCCCAGGCTTCCCAGGATCGATCCCAGGGATCGTAGGATCGATCCCAGACAGCACTGAACGTGATATCTCGTCAGATGCCCCCATCCAGGGGGGCTTGGAGAGACAGAACAGGATGCATGGTGCTTCCACGAGCTGAAACCGACCGAACTGGAGTCCTGGTAAACCTCTTAGAAGGTCTGACCCTGACCAGGAAAAGGGGTGCTTGTCTGACCACTTCTTAAGCCCTGGTCATTTCTTTGGGCAGTAGGGCTTGAGATGTTATTTCATCTCATTGCTGGGTAAAAGTCCCGCAAAATCAGAAGCAACATCTCCAAAATGACCTAAATAGTGTTGACCGGGATGTGAAACATCAACACAAACAAACAAGATAAATGGCTCTATCATCATGATTGATAAAACTCACTTCTCTTAAAATTGGTCAAAATTTGACATTGAATTTTCTGACATTTCACAATTTTACTGCAGGCAGCCATTTTGTATTGGTCACATGATTTACCCTGTATCCATCCATTCCATCAGAAACCCTAACAGAGCCATCAAATTGCCCTGAATCCAATTTTAATCCTCCGCCGCAAAGCAGAGCGGGGATTATAGGAATGGCCTTTGTCCATCCGTCTGTCCATCTGTCAGTCCCTTACACTTTCATGTCCACTCCATATCTTCTGAACCCTGCGCTAGATTTTCATTAAACTTTGGTCAGTTATTCGTCTCAGCGAGCTGATTGACAGAACTCATACACCTGTGGACACAAATCCGTTCAAACTTTGATGAGCTTCATTTCATTTTGATCTGATGTTTCATTCAATATTTCCTTATGCTATGTTCCCACTATCACGATTCGCGCCACGATTGCAATCGTGCTCTTAATCGTGGACTAATCTTGGTGATCCTATCAGATCTTATCAGATCTTGAGGTCAGTCGTGGCAATCGTGTTAATCGTAGAAGATTTTTGAACAGTTCAAATTTTTTCCACGATCAACACGATCGATTTCAAATCGGGATTATCGTATCACATGGTATTGCATCGTAACAAAGCGCGACGGATCGCATCTAATCGTGCTTCCAAATCGCGGTGATCCGGGCCAATCTTGGACAAAACAAGCACCGCGTTCTGTTGAGATGTGTTGCGATCTCACAAGATCTGTCACGATTTGTTACGCTCTGTCGGGTCCCATTGCTCAAGACCTGTCACGAATGACTCGTGATCAGATGCGAGATGATACGAGTAAATGCGATTAGATACGATTAGGCTACGTTTTTATACGAACGTTCACGATCTATTACGAGTTCTCAAGATTTAATGTGTCTCATTCAGCGATCTGCTCATGAGTGAGTGTATTTCAGATTTACGCCCCACCAATAACTAAGGTCATACGGAGACGGAACCTCGGTTTCTAGACTCACCCGAAAGTCTGGAGAAGCCCGGGATTGATCATGCAATCCCTGGTTTATACAGGCCTTTGCTAGAATTTTAAAGCATTTGAAAGATGCCACCCAAGGGTAATGGAAGCTAAGAATGGAAAAGGCAAGCCAGAGAAATTGCCACATTGTCATCATCCGCAACTCCTAACATCATCAATGGTTCGGGGTCAGTGTTTATGCTGTAAAAGTTCAAGAAACAATTAAGTCCAAGGTCAGTCCGGCTGTATATATACCATTCGAGGTCAAGTCGTAGCTCAAATCGTGATCGCCATCGATCATGATCATGAAAAACATTGAGACGACAGTCGTATGCTATCGTAACGGAGCGCATCGGCTCGTGATGAACGTATAAGAACGTATCTGCACGTATCAGATTGTCCCAATTCGGGGTACTCGATCGTGATGATCTTTCCAGATCGAGACCGAGTCGTAGACTCGATCGCAACAATCCTATCGGAACGCATTTGGTCGTATCTGAACGTGAGAGCAGACCGTGAATGATCGTGATACCTGAAATTGACAAATCGTGATTGGATTGCATCCCAGCGCAACGTATCGTACCAGAACGTATCGACTCTCATCACCTCGTATCCAAACCTGAACTTTCAGAGAATATTCCACGACCAGCGACGAATGGCCAATCGTGGCGTTCGTAATGGATCGCACGACAGTGGGAACCTAGCATTACATCCTATCAGTCACCTGCAAGACAGAAATAAATTCAAAACACAAAGTGTTGTACATTTAATTGTAGACCTTGCACTGTCCAATCAGAATACATCTGGAATGTCAGTCAGATCTAAAAATGGAAAAAAGAACTTGCCACAATAAGACCAATCAATGTATATTTCTTGATCCAGTTTTAGACTACTTTGGTGATCGAGTTTTAGACTACTTTGCTTGTCAAACTAGCTTGATGCAAAGAGATTCATTGAAAGGTACTTCATCAGAGTTTAAACGCTTTTGTTTCCACAGGTATAAATGAACCATGCCGACTCAAGGTCAAGGTCCCAGTTAACGGTCACGATTTTGAAACTTGGAATTTTGTGTCCGTTCCATATCTCCTTTACCCTTGGAAGGATATTCATTAAACTTTGGTCAAATATTCTTTTCAGTGAGCTGATGTGCAGAACTCATAAATGAACCATGCCGACTCAAGGTCAAGGTCACATCTAAAGGTGAAGAGTTTGAAACTTTGGATTTTGTGTCCTTTCCATATCTCCTTTACCCCTGCAAGGATTCTCCTTAAACTATGGTCAATTAGCCCCCTCAGTGAGCTGATGTGCAGAACGCATAAATGAACCATGCTGACTCAAGGTCAGGGTCACATTTGAAGAGTTTAAACGCTTTTGTTTCCACAGGTATAAATGAACCATGCCGACTCAAGGTCAAGGTCCCAGTTAACGGTCACAAGTTTAAAACTTTGAATTTTGTGTCTGTTCCATATCTCCTTTACCCCTCAAAGGATTTTCATTAAACTTTGGTCAATTATTTCCCGCAGTGAGCTCATGTGCAGAGTTCATAAATGAATCATGCCAACACAAGGTCAAGGTCACATTGGAAGGTCACGAGTTTGAAACTTTGAATTTCGTGTTCGTTCCATATCTCCTTCAGGGCTCAAGCTAGAGGGCGACTCAGGCGAAGAAGTCGCCCTTTTGGGGCTCACTTCGCCAACTTTGGCGGTGAAAGCGAAAAAAACTTCGCCCTGAAATTTCGCCCATTTTTTTTTTTTTTGGTGTCTTCCTTGTGAACAGTAACGGTAAACTGACAAGGTGACGATAATCCTTCGATCCACTAGTGTCAGAAATCTCGGTAATTACACTGAACAAAGCTAACTGTTTATTCTGCACTTCGTGCCAGTTGCAGTTTGATACTGTTAACCGTTAGCTCATGCCGCTCGAGCCACTTGTAACACGTTTAGTAGTCTTGTACTGTCATAAATCTATCTCGGTTGATTGCACAAAGTTTTTATTGCAATAAGAGCCAAATAAGATTACACAAGATTATGTAACTTAAACAGGTATATTTGTACCGTTAGCTCGTGCCAAAGTCCGGGTGCGGACGTACTTTGTTAAGTACTGTTGTAAAAAACTTGTATACAGTAAAGATTATTCCGACCATTGGCATTGACACTGCATTAGGATTTAATAATTTTTAAATAAAGATGGTTTATTTGTTTCGCCATTGATTTCTTTGTACATTACTTTTGCATCCATCAATTATTTTTTTATGGACAACAACAAAAGTAGGTAGCAATTTTTTATTTTGTAAGTGAAAATAATTATTACTTGCCGGTAAATATTCAGTAATTATCCAAATTCATAAAAAATAACTGATTTTCATCTAGCGAGGTTGTTCCCCCTTGTTTCTTTAGTCTGTTTTAAAATACAATTGTTTGTTTGTTTGTATTGGAGTTTTACGGCCCAGTCAACACTATTTAGGTCATTTTTGAGCCGGTCAGTCTACCTATCAACACTTTCCTGGGCAGGCTTATACGTAAGCGGTTAACCAGTTCAGTGCACATTCTTTCGCCAGAAACTGACAACTGCCCTTCTTGAAGTAAAATTACCATATTAAGACCACCTTTGGTCCCAAAGATGGTCTCTGATCAGGGGTCACTGTATGCAGAAAACAGAAAGAATAACTGCAGCCAACCAAATAAGCTTTTTAAAGCAGAATTAGTCTTCATTTCAGGTGGTCTCAATAGCGGAATTGATTGATACCCCTTTAAAACACACTTTTCTCCAAATAGGGGTTAACAGGAGAACTCATGACATTGTTGTTGTTCGGCGTTAAGCCGCATCCACTTCTCCCTAAACCCAGCAAACTTCTCCCTATTTTCCCAGGAGGGAGAAGTCACTTCTCCCAAATTTTTTGGGCTAGCTTGGGCCCTGTCCTTTACCCTTCAAAGGATTTTCATTAAACTTTGGTCAAATGTCCCCCTCAGTGAGCTGATGTGCAGAACACATAAATAAACCATGCCGACTTAAGGTCAAGGTCACGCAGTGAGTTGAAGTTTACAAGTTTGAAACTTCGTATTGGTTTCCATTCCATATCTCCTTTATCCCTGGAAGGATTTTCATTGAAGTTTCATCAAATATCCCCTCAGTGAGCTTTGCAGAACTCATAAATAAACCATGCCATCTCAATGTCAAGGTCACAGGTGAAGGTCATGAGTTTGAAACTTTGAATTTTGTGTCCGTTCCATATCTCCTTTACCCCTGGAAGGATTTTCATGAAACTTTTGTGAAATATACCTCCTCCGTGAGCTAATGTGCAGTACCCATAAATAAACCATGCCAACTCAAGGTCAAGGTCACAGGTGAAGGTCACAAGGTTGAGCCTTGAAACAAAGTGTGGCAGGAGATTTGGCTGTCTCTCAGACTGCTTTCTTGTTGCAATAATATTTTTCCTTTTTCTTGTTAGCTCACCTGTCACGTAGCGACGAGGTGAGCTTTTGGGATCACTTTTTGTCCGTCGTCCGTCGTGCGTGTGTGCGTGCGTAAACTTTTTCTTCAAATGACATCTCCTCCTAAACCAGTGATTGGATTTTAACCAAACTTCACAGGAATTATCCTTAGGTGGTCCCCTTTCAAAGTTGTTCAAATGGTTCCGGTCCATTGCACATCTAGGTCACAGGATTTAAAAATAGATTTTTAAAATGAAAACTCTAAAAATCTTCTTCTCTGAAACCGCAAGGCCCAGGTCTTTGATATTTGGTGTGAAGCTTCATCTAGTGGACCTTTACCAAGATTGTTCAAATTATGGCCCTTGGGCCAGAAATGCCCCCGCCCCGGGGGGCTTTGGGTTTACATAGGCTTATATAGGGAAAATCTTTAAAAATCTTCTTCTCTGAAACCACAAGGCCAAGGTCTTTGATATTTGATGTGAAGCTTTACCTAGTGAACCTCTACCAAGATTGTTAAAATTATAGCCCTAGGGCCAAAAATGCCCCCGCCCCGGGGGCCTTTGGTTTTACATAGGCTTATACAGGGAAAATCTTTAAAAGTCTTCTTCTCTGAAACCAAAAGGCCAAGGTCTTCGATATTTGGTATGAAGCTTCATCTAGTGGACCTCTACCAGGATTGTTCAAATTATGGCCCTTGGGCCAGAAATGCCCCCACCCCGGGGGCCTTTGGTTTTACATAGGCTTATATAGGGAAAATCTTTAAAATTCTTCTTCTCTGAAACCACAAGGCCCAGGTCTTTGATATTTGGTGTGAAGCTTTACTTAGTGGACCTCTACCAAGATTGTTCAAAGTATAGCCCTGGGGCGAAAAGTGCCCCCACCCCGGGGGCCTTTGGTTTTACATAGGCTTATACAGGGAATATCTTTAAAAATCTTCTCTGAAACCACAAGGCTCAGTTCTTTGATATTTGGTGTGAAGCTTCACCTATTGACCTCTACTGAGATTGTTCAAATTAAAGCCATAGGGCCAAAAATGCCCCCGTCCCTGGGGTCTTTGGGTTTACATAGGCTTATACAGGGAAAATCTTTAAAAATCTGCTTCTCTGACATCACAAGGCCCAGGTCTTTGATATTTGGTGTGAAGCTTCACCTAGTGGACCTCTACCAAGATTGTTCAAATTATAGCCCTAGGGCCAAAAATGCCCCGCCCCGGGGGCCTTTGGTTTTGCATAGGCTTATACAGGCGAAATCTTTAAAAATCTTCTTCTCTGAAACCGAAAGGCCCAGGTCTTTGATATTTGGTATGAAGCTTCATCTAGTGGACCTCTACCAAGATTGTTCAAATTATAGCCTTAGGGCCAAAAATGCCCCTGCCCCGGGGGCCTTTGGTTTTACATAGGCTTATACAGGGAAAATCTTTAAAAATCTTCTTCTCTGAAACTGCAAGGCTCAGATCTTTGATATTTGGTGTGAAGCTTCATCTAGTGGACCTCTACCAAGATTGTTCAAATTATAGCCCTGGGGCCAAAAATGCCCCCATCCCCGGGGCCCTTTGGTTTTTCATAGGCTTATATAGGGAAAATATTTAAAAATCTTCATCTCTGAAACCACAAGGCTCAGGTCTTTGATATTTGGTATGAAGCTTCACCTAGTATAGCCCTTGGGCCAAGAATGTACTAGAGACACTGATTCTCAGGTGAGAGATTCAGGGCCCTCTGGGCCCTCTTGTTCAAATATAGATTGTGAGTGCTTGTTAGAACTCCCTCAATGAGGTGGTACTAACGAGACCTCACAATTTATGTTTTTGAGCAAAAATAAGGGATACCCCATAAACCCCACTTTTCCCTATTTCACAGACTTTTTATCTCTAATCCTGCTGTTCACGACAACCCCTATCTTTGGAAACAGTGTAGATCCAGATCAGACGGCTTCTATGTAAGAATAAATTACATCAAGTAATCTGACTGGTTCAAAGTCAGAAATGGGTTTGGCTAAACTGAATATTCATGATGGTCAGATTCTGACCAAGTGTGTGCACTGAATTGGTTAACTGCTTTAGCTGCATGTTAAAAACTGCTCCAGAAAATTGGCTCAGTTTTGACTGGGCAGACATTTTCCAAACCATAACCATAATCATGGCCTAGTGGCTAACTCTTGTCCTGTTGGACCAGAATCTGCACTTCATTTTACAAACTACATGTGTGTGAGTGAGTGTTTGAGTTTTACCTCCCACCAATAGCTAAGGTCATACGGAGACGGGACCTCGGTTTAAAGACCTGCCGAAAGTCTGGAGAAGCCCGGGATCAGTCCTGCAATCCCTGATTTATAAGGCGAGTAGCGTAACCACTGCACCACGGAGGCTTATACTACATGTATGTACAGACCAGAGGCCATCTGATCAGTATCTACACTTTTGTGACTTTGTAGGAATTGAGCACATCAAGTAATCTGACTGGTTGAAAGGCAGAAATGGGTGTGGCTGAATATAAATTAATTATTTAAGAGGTCTGCCACACTTATGGTTTGAGCCTAGCTCGGGTCACGGCTGAGAGGTGAAGGGAAATTCAGGGTGTGTTTTTAGAGGTACATGTACTTCTGAAGTGTGTGTGTGTGAATTCGGGTTTAACGTCGCTTTCAACAATTTTTCAGTCATATCACGACGGTGTCTGGTTGAGACAGGGAGCTCAATGCTCACTTTTATAGTGCTGCCTCACTGAAGTATCATGTCCCAGACACATTACATGATACCACACCTAGTCACATTATCCTGACAATGGGTCAACCAGTTCTAGCTCTACCCCAAAAATCTGAGTGCCAAGCGAGGAGCAGCTAGTACCATTATTAACGACTTTGGTATGTCACGGCCGGAGATCGAACCCATGACCTCCTGTTCCCCGGAGCGGACACTCTACCAACTGAGCTATCAGGATCAACAGTGTTTGTCATTTAGTTTGTGGATTTAACGAAGAGGGGATTCTAACAAGTGCCCACAACATGTTTCAAGCAACAAATGAAAATTATCCATTGATTTTCCTTGTTACCGATCCTTACCTGGAGCTGTGTTCTTAATAATAAAATATCTTGAAAGGGTCATAAATTTGTTTGTTTTGGAGTTTAACGGCCCAGTCAACACTATATAGGTCATTTTTGAGCCAGTCAGTTTACCTATCAACACTTTCCTGGGCAGGCTTATACGTAAGCGGTTAACCAGTACAGTGCACATTCTTTCCCCAGAAACTGACAACTGCCCTTCTTGAATCAGTGGAAGGGAGAGAATGACCGTAGAAAGATTTCATGATCAATCTCCACGAAAGAATGTTGCCGACCCCGGTGGGAGTCGAACCCGCATCCTCCTGATCACCAGTCAGACGCGCATCTGACTGAACTACCGAGGCCGGCAAAAACGTCATAAAACGTTACCACAAAAATCTGAAAAAAATTGGACACCTTAAGGACTTGCTGTAATTCTCCTAAATTTTTGACAAACTTGTTTCACGATCCAGCAAGGTGTCCAAAAGGCACAGATGGAATCGCAAACAGTGTAGACCCTGATCAGACTGCTCCTTCAGGGTCTGCACTGTTTGCTTTGGCCTATCTGTCCCAATACAATTAGGATAGTTACGGTAATAAAAACAACATAAATATCCTGAATGACAGTAGGCATGTACTTTTATATTTTCCAAAATGGCAAAAACGTGGTTGGAATTGTCAGCTGAAGAAGATGTCATTAATGGCGAATAATGTACCACATTCTGTCATGAAGCTAGAAAAAACAAGGTTATAATTCCATCTGAAAAATGGATGACACTCTGTACTTTTCCTGAAGGAAGCCTTATTTCCCATTGTATACTAGTGGACTCTTCCATTGCTATATGTTAGACAAGTCCATTTGTCTAATAAAGGGTGTCAGGTATATTTTTCCGTTTTTATTCTATTTTAGACGGAAAAATCTGTTAGCAAATAGTGCTGGCCCTGATCAGACGCCGCATTCTGCGGCGTCTGATCTGGGCCTGCACTGTTTGCCAATGTACCCCTTTAGAGATTTCCCCGCATACAATGGATTAATTGAATTTGAGGACATCTTTATAGCTTCGAGGCCTGAATTCTTGAAGAAACCGGCAAATATAGCTTCCAGATGCCATAAATAGCTCCGCCATTATTTTCCGTCCTTATAATTTGTCAATCTTATATCACGTAGACCAGGCAACAACAGGACCGCAGTTAAGGCGTAGGAGCCGAGACACAGCCAGATATGTCAACGTCAACGAAAGACTCATAGATCAGGTTTTGCATTCGCAATCAAATTACACATACCCGCAGTCCGATCAGAGCCTTTGCTAGACACACAAGTCTTCTACCATGGATCAGTTACTGTAAAAATCTAAAAACTCGGACACCTTGAGTACTTGCTTTAATTCTCCTAAAATTTTAAACAAATTTGTTTCACGATCCAGCAAGGTGTCCAAAAGGTCCAGCCAGACAGAATGGCAAACAGTGAAGACCTGCATCAGACTGCTCCTTCAGGAGTGATCTGATCTAGATCTGCAGTGTTTGCATCTGTCCCAATACTTGGGATTATATGGTACATGTATATTTTATGAGAAAGTTTTTTTTTTTAACCCCCCCCCCCCCGGTTTTGACCCTTCCCCTCAAAGGGTAATTGGTAAACAGTGCAGGCCCAGATCAGACGCCACAAAACGTGGCGTCTGATCCGGGCCTACACTGTTTGCAAAAAAGTTCAGCCAATTTCCAAATAAATATTTTGAAAAAAAAAAACACAACCTGACTCCCCTAAATTTTGATTATGGGCTTGTGCTGTATGTAAAGAGGAAGATTCCACTGGGTACAAAATGGGTTAACTCATACAAGACAATTGTCGTCTGCTTTGTAGTCTGCTGTTTACTTTAACCCTTAAGGCAACAAGAAAATCTACATCTGAAAATGTCTGCTTATGTGGTCTGCTTAATTATTTTGCAATCTTAAAATCTTTTTAAGAATATTTTTGCATACAGTCAAACCGTGTGGGCCCAGATCAGACTGCTCCAACAGGAGCAGTCTGATCTGGGTCCAAACTGTTCGGAAAAAATACTTTTTAGGTTACCACCAGACGGCAAAGCAGACAACAATAGCATTGATTGGCATTTTATGGGTTAAAAGTCATTTTTGCAAACAGACCCAGATCAGGGTCCACACTATTTGCCTGTATGCAAATATATGTTTGAAACATTGGCAAAAAATAATTGCAGCAGACAACAAAAACAGATGACATTCTGATGGCACCCTTGTGCTGCTGAATATTTAAATATGCCAGACCTACTACTGATTATCAACCAATCAGATTACTTGATGCAAATTATTGCAACAAATTCATCAACTGAATGACAAACAATGAAGATGCTGATCAGATGGCTTCTGAAGATGGCTTCTTCAGAAGCCATTTGATCTGGATCTACATTGTTTGAAAGATAAGACAGATCCGGGCTCAGCAGGACAAGGATTAAGGTTTAAGTGATTAAGTACACTGAGCATGGCCAGTATGAAGTACAAGGTGAGCTTTTGTATATATGGTTTGACCACAATGTGGAGCAGAGCATTTTGTTTCAAGGTTATGGTTCACAAAATATTAATAGAGGTATGCATCTTTGGTTTAAAGTTTAGCACAGTACCAGCACCACCACCCTCAGTGACCTTAGAAATTTTATGTTGAAGTTTTGGGTTAAAGTTTTCTATTGCTTTATATCTCTAAAACCACTTGATGTTTTTTGTTACTTCTTGGATTGATGTTACATATTGATCTAAAGTTTTGCACACTATCAGCCCCACCCCATCATTGACCTTGAGGTCAAGGTCATGGACTTAGAGATTTTATGTTTCATCTCAATGTCGGGTAAAAGTCCCACAAAATTGGAAGCAACGTCTCCAAAATGACCTTTACATTGTTGACAGGGATGTTAAACCTCAAAACAAACAAACAAACTATTGCTCTATATCTCTAAAACCACTTGATGGATTTAGTTACTTCTTGGACTGATGTTAAGTATTGGTCTAAAGTTTTGCACACAACCAGCTTCCCCCCCCCCCCCCCCCCCCCCCCCCACACACACACACACACTGACCTTGAGGTCTTAAAGTCTTAAAACAAGATTTCTGCTACAGTGGTACTTAGGGGTACTATCTGGTTCTATTTTAATTGCTGCAGTCTGTTGAGCTGTTTTACAGAAGAAAAATTTTATTTTTTATAACTTGCCCTCATCCAACTTAGGCCACCAAAGGCGAGCTATGTTGTCTTCTAACAACTTGTTATTTGTAAAAATGGTTTCTGTTTGAAATCTTCTGAAAGATTAGTAGAACAGATTCATATTTTGTACACCGGTATATAATCATAAAATGTTAAAAGTTTGATTTCCGGTAAAATCCACCAGTTATTAGGGCCCCGCACTGAAAGTGTGGGTGCCCTATAGTAATCACTCTGTCCGTCCGTCTGTCTGTCTGTCTGTCTGTCTGTCCATCTGTCTGTCCACAAATTTCTGATAGCGCTGCCGGGGCCCTAGTCAGTTTCACTAACAGCTCTAGTTATGAGAGTTATGACCCTTTTTCAACTTCATTTTTTATGTGCAAAAATGATTTTTGGTCCTATCTTTTGAAAAGATTATCAGGTTGGATTCATACAGAGTATAAAATAATAAAATATTGATCAACTTCAATTTGGGGTAAAATCCACAAATTATTATGGAGTTATGGTCCTTTTTCAACTTCATACCATCATTTTCAGGATATTTATAGTTTAGAAGAATGGTTTACACATTATATATTTTTGAAAAGATCAGTAGATTTGATTCATATTTAAAATACAGGTATATACATGTATATATAATCTTAAAATATTGGTTTGATGTACATTTTGGAATTGTTATGCAAATAACTTCTTGTTGAAAGCAAATGCTTGTTTTCAGTGAGGATGCCCCTGGGCGAGAGCCTCTGTGTCATACTGGCACATTTGTAGCTAAATTTTTTTTTTATAAAAAAATGAGGCTTTCCATTCCATGTGAATCATCTTCTGGGCAGATGATTCACATGTAATGTCAAGCATCATTTGTTGCTGAGAAAAAATAAGAGACAATAAAAACACTCTTTTTTGTTGAGGTTTCTTAGAAAATCAGGCTTGACATTTCATGGGCATCTCAGGCCTTACTGAGGAGAAAAAAAGAAACAAAAATTTGTAAAAGTTTTCTGCTATAGCCTTGATTGGCATTTTAAGGGTAAAAAACAAATATGCTTGCCATCCCTTATGCATGACATGGTGCGAAATGATTTGTTTGTTTGATTTGAGTAACGTCCCCATCAACGCTGTATAGGTCATTTTGGAGATGTTGCTGCCAATTTTGTGGGACTTTTACCCGACATTGAGATGAAATGACATCTCAAGCCATGTTGCCCAATGAAACCAACAGGGTTTATGAGCATGGGCGGTCCGACTCGTAACCCTTTGCCTGGCAGGCTTAGATCCTCTAAGCGGTTTACCAGTACTTGTGTGCAGTTGGTTTCAGCTCTGCGTGGAAGCATCATGCAGCCCATCTATTTCTTCAAGCCTGATTGGCGGGGGCCGAAGGTGCGAAATGATAGTTGCATCCACAGTCTCAAGGGCAATTTACTCTTCCAAAAATATTTTGTCTTGCATGTTAATAGGGGTCTACTTATAAAGGAAAGAATTTGCCCTTCAGGGGCACATTCTTTCCTTTACAAGTAGACCCCTTTTCCAGAGGGGCTGAATTTACGGGAGAGCAAACAGGAAGTGACAAAAGTTGTCCCTCTTTGGCAGATTAAGATGGGAGGGGTATCTCCAGGTGTATCTATTGCTCTTAAATTGTGACTGAAATGTTGTCTTAACAGTATGTTTGTGCCAGGATTGATTCCACTTCTTTTGGTTTTTGCAGGAAAATTGATTATTACCGAGCTTGGCACTTGTGGAAGCTATTCTGGGATATAATAGGACAGCTTTGATATAGACTGGTGCTGAAACATACTTTCAGGCTATTTATAGCTATTGGACTGGTTCACAGAAGTTGTTCCAGCAATAGGTTGTTTTTAAAGACATCATGGCTGGAGATCCCATGTGATTCTGAGGTTGGACCATGTCTTCTAGTAATTTCAACTGTAAGTATTATTCTGATCTGAAATTTGAGAAAAAAAAAGAAGGAAAATGAGGCGTAATGAATATATTTTAGGTATAAGTTTCCTGGTTTCTCCATTAAAAGGCATATTTCGGGTACTTGTTAGAATTACCTTACTGAAGCTGTTCCAACCAGTACCCGAAATATATGTTTTAAGGAATTCTTATTTAGGCTACACAATAATGTTCCTTTTTCCATGAAAAAAAAAAACAACAACAAAAAATCAGGAAAATGAACTCTGAACTTATCCTTGTTACACCTTATTTCCCTGGGGGATCTGTGTCTATTTTACTGTAACGGAGACATCTTTTTCAATTTAATACACCACAACCTCATTATAACACTATTGTTGGGGTCCAAAGCAGAAAAAAACGTGTTACTTAAACAACCGTGTTATATCCAAACAAAAATGTATATATTATACAGAAAAAAGGCCATTTATGGTCATTTTTCTATATAATCTATACATTTTTCGGATCCATCTTGAAACCATGTTATATCCTTAACCGTGTTATAATGAAACATATTATAATGAAGTTGTGGTGTACTGTAATTATTGAACAAATATTTTTGCAGCTTGACTATATCTTTTAGTTTGCACCCACATAAAAATGATGTTTTTCATACCCCAAGAACTAGCGGTTTACAGATGCTTCAAACATAGGTTGTGGGTGCTCATTAGAACCACCTCATTGATGTGGTTCTAGTGAGTACCCACAGACTCATCACGAAAACATATTATTTTGACCCCCTGAAACCCAACTTTTATAAGTGAAACTCCTGTTTACAGGGGTATACATTATTTTTAGCTCACCTGAGCTTGAAGTGCTCAAGATGAGCTATTGTGATTGGTCTTTGTCCGTCGTCTGTGCATTCATCATCAACTTTTGCTTTAAACGACTTCTTCTTAAAAACTGCGGGACAAATTTTGAAATAATTTCACAGGGGGTGACCCCCTACCAAAATTGCTCAAATCATTCCACTCTGGTGAAAAAGATGGCCACCAAAGCTGAAAATAGAAAAACCTTTAAACGGCTTTTCCTCCTTAACCATTGTATGGATTGTGAAACTCACAGGAATGTTCCTGAGGGACCCTCTACCAGAATTGCTCAAACCGTTCCACTCGGATGAACAAGATGGCCGCCAGAGCTAAAAATATAAAAACCTTTAAACGACTTCTCCTCCTTAACCAGTTTATGAATTTTGAAATAATTTCACAGGAATGTTCCATGGGTGACCCTCTACCAAAATTGCTCAAACCATTCCACTCACTTGAACAAGATTGCCACCAGAGCTAAAAATAGAAAAACCTTTAAACGACTTCTTCTTAACCAGTAGATGGATTTCGAAATAATTTTACAAGAATATTCCTTGGGTGACCCTCAAACCAAATTGCTCAAGCCGTTCAGCTTGGATGAACAAGATGGCCACCAGAGCTAAAAATAGAAAAAGCCTTTAAACGACTTCTCTTTATCCAGTGGATGAAACTCGAAATAATTTTACAGGAATGTTCCTTGTGTGACCCTCTACCAAAATTGCTCAAACAGTTCTGCTTGGATGAACAGGATGGCCTCCAGAGCTAAAAATAGAAAGAGCTTTAAATTACTTCTGCCCCTTAACCAGTGGATGGATTTTGAAATAACTGCACAGGAATGTTACTTGGGAGACTCTCTACCAAAATTGCTCAAAGAATTCTGCTTGGATGAGCAAGATGGCCACCAAAGCTAAAAATAGAAAAAAAACGTTAAATGACTTCTTCCTTTCAGCCAGTGGATGGATTTCGAAATAATTTCACAGGAATTTTCCTTGTATGAACTTCTAGCAAAAGTGCTCAAACCATTCCACTTGGATTAACAAGCTGGCCACCAGAGCTAAAAATAGAAAAAAACCTTCAAACGACTTCTTCTCCTTAACCAGTGGATGGATTTCTAAACAATTTAAAAAGGAATGTTCCTTGGGTAACCCTCTTAACAAAAGTGCTCAAACCATTCTGCTCTGATGAACAAGGTGGCTGCCAGAGCTAAGAATGGAAAAATCTTTAAATGACTTGTGTTCCTTAACCACTGTATGGATTTTGAAATAATTTCAAAGGAATGTTTCTTGGGTGACCTTATACCAAAATTGCTCAAACAGTTCTGCTCGGGTGAACAAGATGGCCAGCAGAGCCAAAACTAGAAAAAAACGTTTAAAGGACTTCTTCTCCTTAACCAGTGGATGGATTTTGAAATAATTTCACAAGAATATTCCTTGGGCAACCCTCTATTAAAATTGCTCAAACCATTCTTCTTGGATGACCAAGATGGCCGCAAGAGCTAAAACTAGAAAAACCTCCTTGGGTCAACCAAAATTGCTCAACATCTCTACTCCACCCTGTATTACCTACAATTTCATTTGTACAATATGGATCAGGTGAGTGATCCAGGGCCATCATTATTTCTGCCTTAAATCATAGTTTGTGGGACCAGTCCCTGGGTACTAATCAGAACTGCCTTGGCGAGGCAGCTCTTACGAGTTCCCACAATCTATTTTGAAAACTATCAAAAACTTTTATCTGGAAATGTTCATTTTTTATGCTAGAATTTTCAATATATTTGAATTGGCGTGTTTTCAAAATGTGTGTTTGAGCGAAGTTAAAGAAAATATTGCATGTCATTGAAAACCCCACTTTTCCCTATGTAAAGTAGAATTTACACGGGTGTTCATTAATGTGATGTCCCATGTCTACATGGAGAAGCTTTGGTTCAAAAGGCGTCCATTAAGTACGGGTACACAGCAAATACTATGATCAGGGGCCAGTTTTTCAAAATAAACAATGTCGTTAGTTAACTTTTATCATTTAATATGGCAATTATGCTAATATTTTTGCAGCAAAAATGACACCATATTAGATAATATACTTGCTAGAACAGTTAACAATTTGACCACTTACAAGCTCGTTAAGCAAACACTGCTTTGAACTACAACCCCAGACTGTGCTGATGTGCAGGCTGATCTAAGGTTTTCCTCGGCTCACATGGTCGAAGATACGTTTTCCCAAAACATGGCTGATATACATTGTATTGAATACCACAAGAAAGTATGTCTTTGGGGCTTAGCTCTATATTCGTTGGTGTAATGATTTGATATGGAGTTTAATGGCCTAGTCAACATTGTTAAGGTCATGTCAAGTTGGTTAGTTAACTTAACCACACTTTGCCAGGGGCATGCTTATACATGCACAGAATCAATTAACCTCCTGAGTACAGTGCACTGCCAGAAACTGACAACTAAGGCTGACACGATTAATCGTATGATCGATTTATCGATCGATAAATTCCACAAAAATGATTATCATATCTGATTTGCTTTTAATCGATTACTTGATAGGTACACTTTACTACCCAAAGTTATGCCTAAAATAGATGGATGAGTGGCAAACAGTGCAGACCCTGATGAGACGCCGCATACTGCGGCGTCTCATCTGGGTCTACACTCTTTGCTCAGGCCTGTCTGTTCAAATATACATATGGTAAAGTGGAACATATGGTAAGAATCATGCTCAGACAGAAAGCCAGACAGGTAAAATTATGACAACAACCTTAGCGATTACTAATCGATTATCGATCGCAATGACAGGACTGATAATCGATTATCTTTTCAGCTCCGATTAGCCAGCCCTACTGACAACTGCCCTTCTTGAATCAGAAGAAGTGAGAGAATGACTGTATAGAAATGATTTCATTATCAATCACCTCTGTGATATTAAAGGAGTAATGAGGATAATTATAACTCTTATTCTGCTGAATAATTATGTCCCCCCACCCGAAAGGGAGGGGGACATATTGGTTTTGGTGCGGATCCTGTCGGCGTTGGCGTTGCCTCTTGTCTGCACTCTATCTCCTGAATGGATGGATGGATTTTGATTAAACTTACACAGATACACCATTGGGAGGGGGAAAAGTACTGATTAGATTTTGGTGACCTTGACCTAATTTTCAAGGTCACATGGCTGAAACCATTGTCAAATTTTACACCAAAAAAGCTTGTCTGCACTCTAACTCCTGAACCAATGGAAGGATTTGGTTCATACTTGATACATTATATCAGTGGGATGGTCTTAAGAACTGATTAGCTTTTGGTGACCTTGACCTAATTTTCAAGGTCACAACGGGAGTTAGACTTTTAAAAATTGGTTTGTCTGCACTCTTTCTCCTGAACCAGTGGATGAATTTTTATCAAACTTGGTACATTATATCAGTGGGCTGGTCTTAAGAACTGATTAGATGTTGGTGACCTTGACCTAATTTTCAAGGTCACCACGGGACTTAGACTGTTGAAAATTGCCTTGTCTGCACTCTATCTCCTGAACCAGTGGATGGATTTGGTTCAAACTAGGTACATTATATCAGTGGGCTGATCTTAAGAACTGATTAGATTTTGGTGACCTTGACCTAATTTTCAAGGTCACAGGGCTGAAATAATGAGTGTGGTGGGGGGACATCTGTTTTCTTAGAAAACAATTCTAGTTTAATTTGCCACACCCATTTCTGATTATCAGTCAGTTAAAATGATATAATTCTTTGGTTCAGATTCACAAACTGAATGACAAACAGTGTAGATCCTGACCAGATGGCTTTCTTGAAGCCATCTCATCTAGATCTACACTGTTGACATAGATAGGGGTTGTCGTGATTGAACAGCAGGATAAGGGTTAATGGATAGTTCCCCCAATTTTTGTTTGAAACATTATTATGTTGTTGGTACTTGTTAGAATCGCCTTGATGAGAGCAAGTACCTACAACTTGTTTTTATGTAGAAATAACCCTTTTTACCTTAATTGTCATCATTAGTTTTTGCCTGGAGCTGTGCTTCAGTGGTATGATGGAGGTGGGGTGGGGTGGGTGGGGAGTGAGCAGTCCAGGCACAGTTAAGTATGTTACAAGATATTTAATGTTTTCTCAATAACAAGCCAAGGATCCATAGAAGTGCTAGCTGATCTGAACCTTTGCTGGGCCTACATATTTTATAGTATGTTTCTGGTAATATAGGTCATTTGAAAATTGATTATCAATATTATTACACCTGTAGAGATGTACTGCAAAACTGAAAGATTGCTGCTTTTGAATAGGAAGATTGGCCTTCAGAAGTGCAGTTGTTGTATCACATGAGATCACATCTATGAGCTTAATAATGCTGTTATTACACTTCTCAATTAAAATATTTAAACCTTTAAGCAAGCTAGTATTGAGCGGCTGCATCAGGTTCTACACTGTTAGTGTATCTGTAAATGATAAATACAGTAAACTTCCTTTATTAAGGCCACCTTTGGGACTGTTCAAAAGTGGTCTTAAGACCACTTTTGTACAGTCCCAAAGGTGGTCTATGACCAGAGGACATTTTATACAGAAAAAATGAAGAAAGAATAATTGTACACTTCTAAATAAGCTTTTTAAGTTTAAAGCAGAATATGTCTTAATTTTAGGTGGTCGTAATAGCGGAATTGTAGGTTCTATAAAAAGGTTGTCCTATGGAACACAGAAATGAAAACTGTCGATTACCGGTATACAAGTTTTTAGCTCACCAGAGCCGAAGTCACCAGGGGAGCTTATAGGATAGGCAGTTGTCCGTCCTTGTCTGCGTCATCGTCACTTTCAAACGACATCTCCTCTGAA
Organism: Lucinisca nassula; assembly: GCA_963580285.1. NCBI lineage: Eukaryota > Metazoa > Mollusca > Bivalvia > Lucinida > Lucinidae > Lucinisca > Lucinisca nassula. The sequence goes on along the minus strand of OY757025.1, from coordinate 54,890,527 downwards.
GCCACTGGGCTGATTTAGCCCAAATTTCATCTGTAGCATCCTTGGGCTGGGGGATTGATAGTTTGTGTTTTTAATGAAAATCGGCTCATTAGTCTGGTTGCTATGGCAACTTAGAGTTTCCATAGACTTATAATGGGGAAAATAAAAAAATGGCATTTACTGCCAAACCTTTGCAGATATTTTGACAAAACTTTTAGAGAAATATTCCTTGAGTGAACTTCTTTTAGCCACATGCTTTTATGCCAACCTGGGGTTCCCCCAGGGTTGCCGGGGCCATGCCCCATCCCTCAAGTGCATAAAAGGCCATATATCTCAGAAACCATTCAGATCCCCACCCATAAACCACATAATTATATTCTTTTTTCTTATGATAAGACGCATTCATTGACACCAACCTGAGGGGTCCCCTGGGATGTGCCGGGCCCATGCCCCACCCCCTCCACTTCATAAAAGGCCCAATATCTCAGAAACCGTTTAGATCCCCACCCCAAAACCAATAATTTCTTGTTTCTTATGATAAGATGCATTCAGTGCAACCAACCTGGGCGTCCCCAGAGATGTGCCCGGGCCATGCCCCTACCCCCTCCACTTTGTAAAAGGCCCAATATCTCAGAAACTGTTGAGATCCCCACCCCAAAACTGTATATATTCTCGTTCCTTATGATAAGACGCATTCAGTGATACCAACCTAGGGGTCTCCAAGGGTGCGCTGGGGGTCATGCCCCAACCTTCCACTTCATAAAATGCCATATTTCTCAGACACTGTTCAGATCCCCACCCCTAAGGCATATTTATTTGTGTTCCTTTTGATAAGACTCATCCAGTCACACCAACCTTGGGTGTATTTGTGCTAGGGCACCAACTTGGGTGTCCCCTGGGATGTGCCCGGGCCATGCCACACCCTCGCCACTTTGTAAAATACCCAGTATTTCAGAAACCATTTAGATCCCCATCCCTAAACCATATATACTCTTGTTCCTTTTGATAAGACACATTTAGTAATACCAACCTAGGGGTCTCCCAGGGTGCACTGGGGCCATGCCCAAACCCTCCACTTCATAAAATGCCATATATCTCAGAAACTGTTCAGATCCCCACCCCTAAGGCGCGGACCGTCCATGCTAATAAACCCTATTGGTTTCATTGGGCGACAGGGCGTGAGATGTCATTTCATCTCAATGTCGGGTATAAGTCCCACAAAATTGGAAGCAACGTCTCCAAAATGACCTTTAAAGTGTTGACGGGGACGTTAAACCTCAAATCCAACAAAAACCACCCCTAAGGCATGTATATTTGTGTTCCTTTTGATAAGACTCATTCAGTCACATCAACCTTTGGTGTATTTGTGCTAGGGCAATGTTTGATGCCATGGCCCACCCCTCCACTTCATAAAAGGCCATATATCTCAGACAGCATTAAGATCCCCACCTCATAATCATATTATATTCTTGTGATTAGACTCATTCAGTCACACCAACTTGGCGGTCCACAGGGGCCATTCCTCTCCTCTTCACTTCATAAGAAGGCCTCATATCTCAGAAACTGTTCAGATCCCCACTCCTAAACAATATATTTTCTTGGTCCTAATGATAAGACCATTTGAGGACAATAATCTTGGATTTCCTGATGTCTGCCAGGGCCATGCTCCAACCCCTCCACAGCTTAAAAGGCCTTATATCTCTGGAACTGTACACACCCCCACACCCCTAAACCATATATATTCTTGTTCCTTATGATAAGACGTATTCAGTGATACCAACCTGGGCTCTATTGGATCCTTGTCCCTAATATTTCAGATACAGAGTCCACATGGAATGGGGGTTCATTTGGGAGCCTTTGTAATCGATAAATTGAAACCAAACATGGCTGCCAGCGGCCCCTGCCCATTGGGGCTTGAAAAAATAGATGGGCTGCATGATGCTTCCACGCAGAGCTGAAACGGACCCGCACACAAGTACTGGTAAACCTGCTGGTCTAAGCCTGGCCAGGCAAAACGGTGCGAGTCAGCCCGTCCATGCTTATAAAACCTATTGGTTTCATTGGGCGGCAGGGCCTGAGATGTCATTTCATCTCAATCTCGGGTAAAAGTCCCACAAAATTGGAAGCATCGTCTCCAAAATGAACTTTACAGTGTTGAGGGGGACTTTAAACAGCAAAACAAACAAACATGGCTGCCATTGGGCAGTGCCTGCCTGAACTCTGGTGAGCAAAGTGGACCATGGGCCTCTTGTTTTTTTCTTGGCCAGACTGGCTAGTTTCAACCAATTAGGCCTCATCACTGACCCTCAGATATTTTCAAATCAATGATCCCAAATGACAAGAAAATGAGAAGATATGACCCAGATTATGATGAAGGGCAGAGAGAATTTTTATGGCCAGCACACATTCCATTCACCCTTTGTATACTAGACTCTTCCATTGCTATATGTTGGATATGTCGTTTTGTCATATAAGGGGTATCAGGCCTATTTTTTCATTTTTATTCTATTTTTGATGGAAAATTCTGTTAGCAAATAGTGGCGGCCCTGATCAGACGCCGCATTCTGCCAAACTACCCCTTTAGGGATTTCCCCACATGCAACTAGGGTTAACACCAGCTTTGATGAAGTCAAATATATTCTGTAAAAAAGGTTATCATTTGGAAGCAAGGACTAAACACAGAAATGAAACCTGTGGAGCCCAGTCTTGTGAGAATTTTTAGAGCGAAGAACAATTGAGAACTGAAGGAGCAGTCTGATCAGGGTCTACACTGTTTGCCATTCTGCCTGCACCTTTCGGACTACTTGCTGGGTCTCAAATCAGACTTGTTACAATTTTAGGAGAAATACAGCAAGTCCTCAAGGTGTCCGAAGTTTTAGGATTTTTACGGTACATCTGATCAAGCTGAAACTTGTTTTATAGTCAGACCATGATGTGGAGCAGTGCATATTGTTTTGAGGTACTTGACTTGTACAATGTTCTACATCTTACTTCTCACAGGTGTTTTGTTTGTTTGATTTGAGGTTTAACTTTCCCGTCAACACTGTATAGGTCATTTTGCAGACGGTGCTTCTAATTTTGTGGGACTTTTACCCGACATTGAGATGAAATGACATCTCAAGCCCTGTTGCCCAATGAAACCAGTAGGTTTTATAAGCATGGATGGTCCGACTCGCACCACTTTGCCTGGGCAGGCTTAGATCCTCTAATTAGTTTACCAGTACTCGTGTGCGATCAGATTCAGCTGTGCGTGGAAGCATCATGCAACCCATCTATTTCCTCAACCCCCCATGGGTGGGGGTGGCTGCCACAGGTGTATGATGCCCACTTGCAGAGCTTTTGTTTTCTGGACTTCCCTGTTTACCGTATTTACCTCAAATACTTGGATGCCTCAGCCCCTTACCATATGTGTTCTAAAATTTGAACAAGTACAATTTACTACATAATGTTGTGTCTGAAAATAGCTGAATGAGTGGTGTCTAATCTTGGTATACACTGTTTGCTTGAGCCTGTCATGTAGATACAGTAGGTATCTAAAACCTTGCTCCCATGTCAAGTTTAAGTATCTAAGTGGCTGCATGATGCTTCCACGCAGAGCTGACACCGACCCAAACGAGTACTGGTGAACCACTTAGAGGATCTAAGCCCGCCCAGGCAAAGCAGTGTGAGCCCATGCTTATAACCTCTATTGGTTTCATTGGGCGACACGGCTGGAGATGTCATTTCATCTCAATGTCTGGTAAAAAGTTCCACAAAATTGGAAGTAACTTCTCCAAAATGATCTATGCAGTTTTGTATGTTTGTATTGGAGTTTAATGGCCCAGTCAACACAGTTAAGGTCATTTTTGAGCCGGTCAGTATACTTATTCACACTTTTCCTCGGCAAGCTTATACGTAAGCGGTCCACCAGTACAGTGCGCATTCTTTAGCCAGAAACCGACAACTGCCCTTCTTGAATCTAGACCTATGCAGTGTTGATGGGGACGTTAAACTTCAAATCAAATAAAAGTGGCTGTCCCTTTGTCAGTGTTTTATAACGGTCCAAAGGCAGACAATTCACATGAAATGTCAAGCCTTATTTACTCTAAAAAATAATTGAAACAAGAAATATCTTTAAAAAAGATATGCGGCGTAGATTTAATTGGAAGGTTGTTTAGAAACCAGTGCTCTAGCTGAAGTGCACGACCCGCCGGATGCTTTTAGCTTTATGAGTGTTACCATATATGGGTATGGCGGCCATTTTGGTCATGTGACCTGGACCTAAAACGGTTCCCCCAATAAATGCGCCTTATCGTAAGGAGCAAAAATATATCTAATACTTTAGTACTGTATTCTGAATCGTTTGCAGGATAAAATGAATTCTCACTTTTCCAATACAAAAGCATATGTGTCAAAGTTTGACCTAGGCACAAAGAAGGTCAAGGTCAACCCAGGGTCACCATTTTAGCAATTTATGGGCCTACGTCCCAGATGTTATTTATCAAGTTTCATGGAAATCTGCCAAGTGGTTCTGGAGAAGACTATTTTGAAGGGTTTTTACCATATATGGCTTGGCGGCCATTTTGGTCATGTGACCTGGACCCCATGAGCAAATTTTGGTTTCCTCTATCCCATAGAGGCTCCATATGAAATTTGACCTTAATCGGCCCAACGGTTTCCGAGGAGAAGCAGTTCGAAAATTTTCACATTTTTCGACTCGGCAAGGCTATACTAAATAGAATGTAATATTTCGCAAGTTCATTGTCTAGACCTCATTGATACTATCAGTATGCCAAAAATTGTTTAAATATTCCAAGGGGTTAAGTCACTATCACCAATTTTCACAAACGGGTTACGGACGGACAGACAGACAGACAGACCATATATGGCTTGGCGGCCATTTGGGTCATGTGACCTGGACCCCATGAGCAAATTTTGGTTTCCCCCATCCCATAGAGGCTCCATATGAAATTTGACTTCAATCGGCCAAACGGTTTCCGAGGAGAAGCAGTTCGAAAATTTTCACATTTTTTCGCCTCGGCGAGCCTATACTAAATGGAATATAATATTTCGTAAGTTCATTGGTTAGATCTCATTGATATCTATCAGTATTCCAAAAATTGTTTAAATATTCCAAGCGGTTAAGTCACTATCACCAATTTTCACAAACGGGTTACGGACGGACAGACAGACTGACAGAATGACACGGTGAATTTAGGGCACTCTTAGAAAATCAACCGACTTCAGTCGGTCGCTTTTTCTGCGGGTCATGCAATATGAGCTACAATAGTGACAGCAACAATTGTCTAGCTATGAACTGGTTTACTGTATTCAAACAATTCAGATGTCACGCGAGGAAAAATAGCTTTGCAGAGGGCGGTGTCCCGCCTGTTTGAGCTAAGGTCAATGTAAAAGGTCAAGGTTAAAAACATGACCTCATTTCAAGAGCATATGATCTCAAGTATATGCACAACAAATAAGAAAACGTTATCATTTACTGTTTTTGAACACAAATTCTAGGGTTAACATTTCGGGTTGTCGCTATGGTGAACGTAAACGCATAGGCGGACGAACAAACGTCCGAGCAGACAAACGGACGGAAACTTGATCTTATGTGCACCTAATTAAAACTCAAATTACACTTATTCATTTTCAGAATTTATATAACAGTAATGATATTCGAAAATGTCCATTTTGTGTTAAAATGGAGGACATAAAGTATGCTGAAGACAAATGATACACTGCAACTTTTATTTAGCATATATTGTAAATTAAACATCTGTCAATTTGTAATGCGATTATTACATGTTTTTGTCATGCTATATCTCTTTATTGGTTTCATTGGGCAACAGGGCTTGGGTGTCATTTCATCTCAATGTCGGGTAAAAGTCCCACAAACTTGGAAGCAACGTCTCCAAAATGACCTACACAGTGTTGATGGGGACGTTAAACCTCAAATCAAACAAACAATTCCTTTCGCAGAAAATTCTTCCTTTCGCGAAATGGTTCCTTTCGCTATATAGACCAACCACGTGAAATTAGGTCAAAATAGCTATTCACCGCAGCAGTTACAGAATTCACTAGAAACACAATTATACATATGACGAATGGTCATCAAAGGACAAGACGGTGAGCAAGCCGAAACTGTATATATTTTTCATTCATGTCTCACATAAAAAACGAAACATTTCCTAGGTTAAAACTTCAGTAAACTGTCGTACTTTTGAGTAGATTTATTTATGCAAATCATTGACCAATGAAATGGTCATCTCCTTGGACATGTGGTTTTATTGACCAATGGAATAACGAAAAATGTAGGACAAAAGCAAAACCATAACGGCTACGCCGTAAAAAAAAAGAAAAGAAGATTTTTGTCTGCCCAGCAGACAATCCACATGTCATGTCTAGCATTATTTTCTCTGAAAAATAGTTGAAGAAATTAAATTGACATCTGCTCTAAAATTTTCCTTGGTGCTTCATCTTTGTGCTTCATCTGCATCGGGAATATTCATTGTGCTTAACCCGTAGCCTGCTGAATAATTTTATTAGCCACACCAATTACTGACTATCAGCCAATCAGATTACGTGATATGATGTTCAAAATTCATATAAACTGAATGACAAATAGTGTAGATTCAGATCAGATGGCTCAGAAGCCATCTGATCTGAATCTACACTGTTTGCAAAGGGAGGAGGTGTCATAAGAGTTAAAGGGTATGACTGGCCACTGCCCATTGGGGCTTGAAGTAATAGATGGGCTGCATGATGCTTCCACGCAGAGCTGAAATCGACCCGCACAAGGGTACTGGTAAACCGCTTAGAAGATCTAAGCCTGCCTAGGCAAAGCGGTGCTAGTCGGACCATCCATGCTTATAAACCCTATTGGTTTCATTGGACGGCAGGGCTTGAGATGTCATTTCATCTCAATGTCGGGTAAAGGTCCCACAAAATTGGAAGCAATGTCTCCAAAATGACCTTTACAGTGTTGACAGGGACATTAAACCTCAAATCGATCTAACAAAATAAAGGGTATGAATATGGTTTCTTCTGGATCTACACTGTTTGCAAAGGTACGGGTTGTCGTGAACAGCAAGATAAGGGTTATAGGGCATGTAAACAGTTTCTTTAGAAGCTATCTGATCTGGATTCACACTGTTTGAAAAGGTAGGGGTGTCATGAACGGCAGGATAAGGGTTAAAGGGTAGGAATATGGTTTCTTCAAAATCCATCTGATCTGGAACTAGACTTTGCAAAGGAAGGGGTTGTCGTGAACAGCAGGTTAAGGGTTAAAAGGTCAAGTTTATTAAGCCATTGTATACTGGTGGACTCTTCCATTGCTATATTTTGGACAAGTTCATTTGTCATATAAGGGGTGTCAGGCCTATTCTTTCGTTTTTATTCTATTTTTGACGGAAAATTCTGTTAGCAAATAGTGCAGGCCCTGATCAGACCCCGCAGAATGTGGCGTCTGATCACGGCCTACACTTTTTGTTAACAGAATTTTCCATCAAAAATAGAATAAAACGAAAAAATAGGCCTGGCACCCCTTGTATGACAAAGGGACTTTTCCAACATATAGCAATGGAAGAGTCCACTATCCCTGCATGCAATGGGTTAAGTACAAGTACATATAAGTCTTCAGCGATCATACATGTGTTGTTTTTTTTTTTAGAATTCTTTTTAAAGTAACACACACGTTTTTTACCACTTGTCATCATCAAGTCCTTATCCTGTAAAACATACATTTTCTATTTCTGTCTGAGCTATTTCCTCCTAAGATCAGAGAAACCGGGTAATCAGGGGGAGTACAAGATGTCTACTTTTGAGATATTTTTCTCAAATTATCCACAGAAACGTATGTTGTTGGGTACTCATTAGAATCACTTCATGGAGGCAATTCTATGAAGTTCACAAATGTTAGGTTTTGATGTGAAAGTAAGAAAATTATCTCAGAATTGTGAGAAAAAACTGATTTTATTGGTTGTTGTTGAGTGCATCCTGGTCATTTGTTTGCGAAAATGGAAGTTGCTCTGCAGTGGCATGACTTCTTTTTTTTCATTAATTAGAGGCATATTGATTATAAACGTTAAGTCATAGTACATTAATTGCCATAAAAATATATGGGTAGTTAGATATACAAACAGTGCAGACCCAGATCAGACTGCTCCAGAAGGAGCATTCTGATCAGGGTCTACATTGTTTGTCATTTAACAACAAGTATATGAATATTAAAACTTAAATATCACAAGGAAGTATGGAATTAACTTTTTGAATTTTAGAACATTTACGCCAGCGCATGCAGTTATTTACATATTCGTGAAATGTCAGCAAGGAATAAAAGTAAAATATAAGTCTTTTTAAGACAAAGCCTCATGTCTGCAGATTTTCCAGGAAAAGGGAAGTTCAGAGAAGGCAAAGTAAAGTACAGTAAAAGTCCGCTATTAACCCATTTTGTACTGGAAACCCCAAAAATGGGTACCCTGGCAAACAGTGCAGGCCCAGATCAGACGCCGCAGAACGCGGCATCTAATCAGGGCCTCCACTATTTGCTAAGAGTGCATCCAATTTCCGAATAAATTTTTAGGAAAACACAACCTGACACCCCTAAATTTTGAAATGAACTCCTGTTATATATAAGTTGGAAGATTCCATTTGGTACAAAAAAGGGTTAAGGAGAATGGATACACCTTCAGGGGAGGAAACTCATTCAAAAGTATTTTTGTCTCCCATACTCTTAAAGGAAATAATTTGCCCCTGAGGAGCAAATTCTTTCCTTAAAGTGTAGTTCCCTTTTTCAGCAAGACTGAGCTATAGAAAAGCAAACAGGAAGGCTCGAAAGTTGTCTCCTGTTGAAAAATAGCAGAAAAATGTGTAGGTGTTGCCATTCCCCTTAAGATGACCTAAAATTTAGACTAATTCTTCTTTTAAAATACATATATGAAAGGTCTCAGTTTTTACTTTTTTGCATTTTCTACACCAAATGTCCTCTGGTTAGAGACCACCTTTGGGATTGTTCAAAAGTGGTCTTAAAGACAACTTTTGAACAATCCCAAAGGTGGTCTTGATATAGTACATACAGTTTCAGATTGATAGGTCACATCAAAAAGGGACATCTCATATGAGACCGTGTAAAATAAACGTTGGCTAAATGACTGCTTTATGAACTTGACTGGGAAGTATTTATAGGCTTCCAAGCCTACAAGAAGATTTTTTGTTTGAAGTGAGGTTTTACATCCCCATCAACACTATTTAGGTCATAATGGAGACATTGCTTCCAATTTTGTGGGACTTTTTACCTGACATTGAGATTAAATGACATCACAAGCCCTACCGTCCAAACAAACCAATAGGGTTTATATTATTATACCAACTCGCAACAGGCATAGACATTCTAAGCAGTTTACCAGTATTCATGTGTGGTCGGTTTCCGCTCTGGGTGGAATCACCATGCAGCCCAATCTAGTTGTCCAAGCCCCATTGGGCTGGGACCACAAGCCAAAGAAGATTCCTGTGAAAGTGTGATATACCTATAAAGCCCTAGATAAGGTGTGATAAGGATACTTGAGGGGTAGATTTTCTTATTTCTCCATTAACATTTTCGGCACCCTAGTTTGTCTGTTTGGAGTTTAACGGCCCAGTCAACTCGGTACCCTAGTCGCATAATCGTGACTGCCTAGCAGAGCACCCAAGTCACATTTTTGCGACCTGCAGTACCTATGATTCCGCCTTTTAGATCAACTAATTAAGGGAAATAACTAGCTCAAGTATGTTGCAAACTGTCAGGTAAGACCTGTTTTGGGCAAAAACAAGTTTTTACTTTAAAAAAGATAAAGTTTTTGATAGAATCTTTACATGATTCAAGTGGTAAAAATGCCAATGACTGAAATAAATTTGGCACTGGGAGTTATGTTTAGAAATCAATTTGGTGCTGAAAGAGTTAAACCTTGTCTTGTGAACTCTTGTTAGAATCAACTGAGTCAGGCAATTGTAACCCACAATACAGTAAAATTCCGCTCTTAACCCTTATCTTGCTGAATATTCATTTAAGCCACACCCATTTCTGTTTATCAACCAATCAAATTACTTGATGTAATTTATTGCTACAAATTCATAAACTGAATACCAAACAGTGTAGATCCTGATCAGATGGCTTCTTCAGAAGCCATCTGATCTGGATCAACACCGTTTTCAAAGATAGGGGTTGTTGTGAACAGCAAGATAAGGGTTAAGACAAGCTGGAATTTAAAGTAATTCTGCTGTTAAACTTTCAGTTATTCTACTTATGCTTTCAACACCCATTGCCCTCTAGAAGACACCACCTTCGGGACTGTTCAAAAGTGGTCTTATAGACCACTTTTGAACAGCCCAAAAGGTGGTTTTAATGTAGGAATTTTACTGCATATGTTTCAACAAAGAAATAAAGAAAAACTAACCCTTGCTTCTCGTCAGTCACAATTCATCCTTATCTGGAGTTACACACAGAGTTATCTTCTCTTCAGTGGTCGTATAGAATAGTCCCAAACATGGTCTAAATACAGGAATTTGACTGTAACATGTACTATATGTTTCAGACAAGAAATCAAGAAAACTAACTCTTGCTTATCCTCTTCATCCTTATCTGGAGTTATGTTCAGAGTTATCTTCTCTTGTATTTCAGACCAAGGAGTAGGAGGTAGAAAGCTGGATTATAAAGGTAGTGTTGATTCTGGATTTCAAGAGCCAATAGGTAAGACCACTTTATTGCAGAAACAAGCTTCAGATCTTAGCTCTTAACTCTTCTCTTGTTGAATATTCAGTTTAGCCACACCCATTTCTGATTTTGAACCAATCAGATTACTTGATGTTATTTATATATTCCTACAAATTCATAAATTGAATGTCAAACAGTGTAGATCCTGATCAGATGGCTTCTTCAGAAGCCATCTGATCTGGATCTACCCTGTTTGCAAAGAAAAGGGTTATCGTGAACAGCTGGATAAGAGTTAAGATGCCAATCATAACAACTGTTGTCTGCTTTGCCGTCTGCTGGTTACTCTGAAAGTCATTGTTGCAAGCAGTGTAGGCCCAGATCAGACTGCTCCATGCAGGAACAGTCTGATCAGGCTCCACACTGTTTGCATGCATGCAAAAATATGTTTTAAAAAAGTTTGTAAGAAGATCCAGCAGATAACATAAACTAATAAGATGCAGTATTTCTAGGCAGCTTAAGGGTTAGGAGGGCCTCGTGACAGATAACCCTTTTTGTGAGAAAAATCCCAAAATGGGTCTTTAGCAAACAGTGCAGACCTAGCACAGATAAGATACTTCAAAACATCAGTAGTTTTAACATTTTTCTAATGAATTTCCTTAGTTTATTGTCACCCCTGCTGTAAGCGTGGTGTGTCGCCCCTGCTGATAGCATGGTGCGATATAGGAGTCCAGTTTTCTGTCCATTCGTCCATCTGTTGGTCAAGCCATCAACATTGGCGACAACTCTAGCCTTCACCCAAATGGTCAGGTCTATTTCAAAGCTTTACTAATGATACTTGGTACAAATTTGTATCTAGGGGTGGCAACTATAATGCAAGCGGCCACATTTGACCTTGACCTACATTTCATGGTTCACTGATTTTGTGGACTGTTGCATCATCCCTGGTGTTCACCCTAATGTTCAAGTCTGTTTCTCAAGAACTATATGAGCTTCATTAATGATACTTAGGAACGGCAACTTTTATGCAAGCATCCATGTTTGACCTTGACCTAGATTTCATTGTTCCGTGACTTTGTGTCCCACCAATAGCTAAGTTTATAGGGAGACAGGACCTTGGTTTAAAGACTCATCCAAAAGTCTGGAGAAGCCCGAAAGCAAACCCGGGTTTGTGAGGCCTGTAAGTTTCACTGTAATCAATAATTGTCTTGTCATCAGCTTTGATTGGTTTGACTTCCGTATTTACCCTAAATACTCAGAGTTTTTGGACACCTCAACTCTTTACCGTACTTGTTCTAAAATCTCAACAAGTACAATTTACTATCTGTTGTTGTGTCGATGAGTGGCAAGTGGTGATGACCCTGATGATGAGACAATGCGTTCTGCAGCATCTCATGTGGGTCTATACTGTTTGCTTGGGCATGTGTGTCCGAATACTTAAATGATAAATACGGTAACATGCCTCTATAGGTTAACCCTTTTTGTACCAAATGGAATCTTCCTCCTTATATATGGGAGGAGTCCATTTCAAAATTAAGGGGTGTTAGGTTGTGTTTTCTTCAAAATTGGTTTGGAAAATGGCTGGGCTTTATGCAAACAGTGTCGGTCCTGATCAGACGCCGCGTTCTGCGGCATCTGATCTGGGCCTGCACTGTTTCCCAGGGTACTCGTTTTGGCGTTTCCGGTACAAAATGGGTCAAACCTGTCGTACTTCAATAGGTTCTGCTTGAAAATGTACTTTTTCTGTTCGATTAGAGATGATAGCAACCAACAATCTTTTACTGTTTATTAGAGCCCGAGCGGTCAGATAAATTAACTCAAAAATCCTTTAATACCGCTTCTGTTTCCAATACCGATAGAGTCTGCAAGCATGGCAGAGACTTGATAATCTATTTATAGAATGCTCTGTCCCAGTAGTATGCTGGTTGTTGTTAAGAGCGGATCAATGTTACTATAAATAGTAGCGAGTTATTGACATTTTCTGACTGTCTTCTGCTACCGAGGGTGAGATGCTGGTTTTGCCCTGATAAGGTGCTATTTATAGTAGCATGGTATTGATCGGCATAAGCTCTGATTCCAGCGTGAGCTTTAAGACTATGTGCGACCAGTGGAGGCACAGATAAGCCTGCACAAATGTGCAGGCTGATCGGTGCCTCTGCTGGTCACACTCTGGCAAGTTCAGGATCTGCTGACACTCAGTAAAGAAAAGATAACTCTTGTCAGTTTAAAAGAGTTGCAATATGATCAGACTCTGCACTGGTTGTCGTAAATTGTAGTTTTTCGTTACGTGGCTCGGTGTATAAACAAGATTGACAAAGATTGCGTCTCTGATGGAGGCTTTTGGTGACCTGCAGGAAAAAAATATCCGTGCAAAAGTAACTGGACTTGTGCTTTTGCGGAAATGCGGTCAAAGTGTTGCAAGATAATTTACGTCAAACAGGTGCAGGAAGAAAGTTATGCAATTTCATCTGCTGTACATTGACGACAGTGATACTGATAAATATTTACTTTTGGATTAATTTTTTGCTGTGTTGAGCGGTACATGTAACCAACCGTACATGTAACATTGAGTGCAAATCTCGGTCAGAAAAAGAATTGGTAAGAACTGTTTACCTTTTTCATTTGTTAAATTTAAATGAAGAGGACCCTCGTTATAATGACAGTACAGTAAAATTCATGTATTAGTACGACCTTTGGGGCTGTTAAAAAGTGGTTTTTAAGACCATTTTTAAACAGTGACAAAGTTGGTCTCTGATCAGAGGACACTGCATGCAGAAAACAGAAAGAAAGAATAACTGCAACCTACTTAATAAGCGTTTTAAAGCAAAGTTAGTCTTAATTTTAGGTGGCCTTAACCCATTTTGTACCAGAAACCCGTTAAAGGGTTCCCTAGCAAACAGTGCAGGCCCAGATTAGACGCCGCAGAATGCGGCGTCTGATCAGGGCCTACACCGTTTGCAAAAAGTTCAGGCATTTTCCAAATAAATTTTGAAGAAAACACAACCTGACACCCCTAAATTTTGAAATGGACTCCTGGTATATATAAGGAGGAAGATTCCATTTGCTACAAAAAGGGTTAATAGCGCATTTTCACTGTATTTGTTACCCAACATTTTACCCTTATGAGAAAATTGCTGCTATATACAGTAAGTTAATAAAGGATCATTTTTCCGCCAATAACTTCCAAGAAACAAATGTTGTGGAAGAAACAAATGTCGTGGACATTTGTTAGGATTGCCTCGCGCCTGTTTTAAACATACAGTAAAACCTGTCATAGTGGCCATCTCTATTAAGCAAGCAACCTAAAGCAGCCATGCTTTTGGTTCCTGATAACGGCAAATGCATTAAGATTCACCTGTAGTAAGCAAGCACCTGTCCTTAGCAAGAACATTTTGGTTATCCCTTAGGTGCTTCCTTAATACAGGTTGGGCTGTAGATCCTGAGTAGTATTGTACACAGACACAAATTGATAGATGAGGAGAAAAAAAAAAAAAAAAAAATAGAATAGCTGTTTGATGGTATTATTTTTCTTTATAAATTATATGATCATTTTACATTATAATCTGTACATTTCGTTAACCATATTTACCGTATGTATTCGGATAGACAGGCCTGAGCAAACAGTGTTGACCCTGATGAGATGCTGCAGAGTGCGGCGTCTCGTGTTCGAATAGTAGGGTAAATCTGGTAGGTTCAGCTAGATTTTGAAAATCTTGTAACATAGTCTCTGCCACAATTTTTCATCAATTTCTTGATGCAGTATTGCTTAGGATGTACCAAATGGAATCTTCCTCCTTATATATGACGGGAGTCCATTCCAAAATTAAGGGGTGTCAGGTTGTGTTTTCCTCAATTTTTTTTTTTTGACAATGGCTGAACTTTTTGCAAACAATGTAGGCCCTTGTCAGATGCCGCATTCTGAGGCTTCTGATCTGGGCCTGCACAGTTTGCCAATTACCCCTTTTGGGGTTTCTGGTACAAAATGGGGTAAGTAGGTTGTAAGGGTGTCAGATTGTGTTTTCTTCATTTACTTGGAAAATGTCTTAACTTTTTCGCAAATAGTGTGGGCCCTGATCAGATGAGAATGCGGCATCTGATCTTGGCCTGCACTGTTTGCCAATTACCCGTTTTAGGGTTTCCGGTACAAAATGAGTTACAGGGGATGACTTTGATATAAGCAAAAGCTTACTGTCAGACCCTGTTAGTTGCTGTTGTAATTGACTGTACATGTCCATTATTTTTGACAAATAAATACTGTTTAAACCAAAATGAGTTAAGCGCAAAGTAAAAAAAAAAAATTTGTTTCCCCTGGAAAGCCCACTTTTCGCGATAGAAAGTGGGTTCTACAGGGGTGATTGATTGATTGGTTTGCCCTTAAACATCCCTGTCAACACTGTGTAGGCCATTTTGGAAACGTTGCTTCCAATTTTGTGGGTCTTCGTTTGATCTTGACTTTCATGGTTCTGAGACTTTGCACCCCACTCACAGACAGGACATAGCCTTCAGGGGAATTCTTGCTTTTAACAAGGTTTACAAAAAAATTTTGGACTTCAAACAAACAGTGTAGATCCTGATCAGACACTCCATTATGGCTGGTGTCAAAAAAGTATCTTTTTCTGCTATCTCCACAGAACAATTTCCCGATTGGCAAGTTCTACCTTGTTCAAAAGTTTTGTAGACAAATTAATGCAAAATACATTGCAGTGCCTGCAATACTTGGCAGATGAATTCAATTTCTAACTATCAGATTTTGGCACGAGTAAAGTTTATTTCAAACAGAACTGTACATTTCCCAGTTCTAGTCAAAGTGTTGATAATTTTCTGGATTCGAAAGGCCCTGGCCCCCATTCCCTGGTCAAGCACTTTTAATCAAATAGCTCATTAGCAACCAAAACATTTACTGCTCTAGCAAGTACAATAACTAATTAGTATTTTTTGCTGAAAAAGTGTGAGCAGCTTTTGCATATGCATGCTCACATTTTTTAAGCAAATATATTAGTGTATTGGCAAGAGCTTATTAGAGGAGACTGGTCTTGTGTGCTACTTGGTATTTGTTATACTTGTTTGTTTGTATTGGCCTTTAACAGCCCAGTCAACACTATTTAGGTCATTTTTGAGCTGGTCAGTTTACCTATCCACACTTATCCAGGCCAAGCTTAAACCTAAGCAGTTAACCAATACAGTGCATATTCTTTAGCCTGAACTTACAAATGCCCTTCTTGAATCAGCAGAAGCGAGAAAATGACCGTAGAAAAGATTTCATGATCAATCTCCAAGAAAGAATGTTGCCGCTCCAGGCAGGTATAGACCCCGCATCCTCCTGATCGCCAGTCAGACGAGTATCCGACTGAGCTACCGAGGCCGACATTTGCTATTCTAGAAGATCAAATTGTTAATGACATATTAACCCTTATCTTGCTGTTCACGACAACCCCTATCTTTGCAAACAGTGTAGATCCAGATCAGATGGCATCTGAAGAACCCATCTGATCAGGATCTACACTGTTTGACATTCAGTTTATGAATTTGAAGCAATAAATTACTTCAAGTAATTTGATTGGTTGATAGACAGAAATGGGCGTGGCTTAAATGAATATTCAGCAAGATAAGGGTTAACTTAACCCTTGTCCTGCTAATCCCGGATATGCCTTATCTTTGAAACAATGTAGATCCAGATCAGATGGCTTCTGACGAAGCCATCTGATCAGGATCTACATTGTTTGCCATTCAGATTGTGAATGTGTTGCAATAATTTGCATCAAGCAATCTGATTGGTTGATAATCAGTAGTGGGCGTGGCTTAAATGAATATTCAGCAAGATAAGAGTTAACTTACGATTACTAGCAGCTTCACTGCTGGCACATTTTTGCATTTTTTGACTCGTGTGATAGTGATGTTTAATCAGTATTGGCATGGCAAAACCCCTGCGATCAGTGACAGCAATTCAAGACTAGCAAAAATCTATCTTCAGGCATGGTGTTTAGTCCATTTTGTACCGGAAAACCCAAAACGGGTAATTGGCAAACAGTGCAGGCCCAGATAAGATGCCACAGAATGCAGTGTCTGATCAGGGCCTAGACTGTTTGCAAAAAAAGTTCATCCAGTTTCCAAATTTTGAAGGTAACACAAACCTGACACCCCTAAATTTGGAAATGGACTTGTGCTAATTTTAAAAGTGGAAAATAGGTCCCCGCCCATAGGGGCTTTGAGAAATAGATTGGGTTGCATGATGCTTCCATGCAGAGCTGAAACCGACCCAACACGAATACTGGTAAACAGCTTAGGGGTCTAAGCCTGCCCAGGCAAAGTGGTGCGAGTCGGACCATCCCTACATATTAACCCTTTTTTTTGGGGGGGGGCAGTAGGGCTTGAGGTGTCATTTCATACCGATGTCTGGTTAAAGTCCCACAAAATTGGAAGCAACATCTCCCAAATGACCTAAATTTTGTTGATGGGGACCTAAAAACCTGATTCAAACAAATAAAAGTGGAAGAATCTGGGCATGAACTATATGGATGGACAGGTTGTTCTTAGTCTTTCAGCTCGGAGAAAATGTCCGAAGATAAGTTTTCGCTTAGCACGGCCAAAAATCATGTGCTAAATTTAGGAACCTAATCAGAATTGATAAGAAGGTTTTATAATTGAATCTGGATGCAGAAATCATGGGTTGGTAAATATGTTACAAGAGGGATGCAGTTTAGATACTTTGTTTTACAAAATCTCAATAGTTTTCAGTAGTAACCGTTATCTTGCTGAATATTCATTTAAGCCACACCCATTTCTGTCTATCAACCAATCAAATTACTTGATGTAATTTATTGCTACACATTCATAAACTGAATGCCAAACAGTGTAGATCCTGATCAGATGGCTTCTTCAGAAGCCATCTGATCTGGATCTACACTGTTTCCAAAGATAGGGGTTTTCGTGAACAGCAAGATAAGGGTTAAAGATTTTTGGGGCCTGAATGGTGCCGGGGTATGTTCTGATGGTAACTAGCATTCTGTGGTGTCTGATCTGGGCCTGCACTGTTTGCCCGAGTCCTGTTTTGTGGTTCCTCATATAAAATGTTACCTTTATTCTTCTGTGGATTGCTTTCTGCAAACATAGTTTTTGGTTTGTTTTTGCTTGAAGTTTTACGAGATGCATTCATTTAATGTTGTCATTGGGGTTCTGCCGTGAGTGAGGGTATGTTATCCCATTCACCAAGCACACACTTGTGAGCAGGTGCATTGTAATGGATAGGATACAGGCCTCTTAAATCGGTTGATTGTCAGAAATTTGAACAATGGGTACATTGCAATTGAAAAATACCACATTCAAAACTTTTGCGGCCCTTCTTTGGCAGTAACCGGCCTGCTTGTTATTGATGCGTCTCTGCAGCTAAAAATAATGGACCCAGGTTTCATCACCTGAATAAAGCTCTGAAATTCTACTTTTGTCAAATGTTTTGTACTTCTTCAAAAGATTTTTTGCTTTTTACATGGGTGGATGTTTGTTCTTTGGTCAAGAGAAGAGATGCGGGACCCATCGTGCTCAAACCTTTCTGAGTTTCAACTTTATGAACTGTCCCCGATGAAACAACAACACTATCAGCAGTTTCTTTCACCCTGAACTGTGCATCTTGTTTGACCATATCTGCCACATCTGTAACATTAGCTTTTGTAGCAGCTTTTCTTGGCTGGCCGGGATGGCATTCATCTTCTAGGTCAATTTTACTAATTGTACCTTTCAATTTTTTATGCCACCTGAAAATTGATGTTTTAGAGACAACAGATGTCCCATGACTGTGTATGACACAGTTCACTATGTATATCACAGTGAAACTGAAACATTCAGACCAACACGATCCTTAACCCATTTAGTACCAGAATCCCCAAAACAGGTACCCTGGCAAACAGTGCAGGCCCAGATCAGACGCCGCAGAATGTGGCGTCTGATCAGGGCCTCCACTGTTTGCATAAAGGTCAGCCATTTTCCAAATAAAATTTGTAGAAAACACAACCTGAGACCCCTAAATTTTGAAATGGACCACTGCTATATGTAAGGAGGAAGATTCCATTTGGTACAAAAAGGGTTAATGGGGGCCCTTCAAAGCTTGTTGCATACAGTATGGGTTGAGTGTATATGACTTAACCAACTTGAACTTTCAATTACTTTTGAAAGACTGAACGGATTAGACCGAAATTTCAGCCTATTACCCCATGAAATCTCCGCAATTTCCATGTGCTCGATCCTTACATGCGGTATGATGGCCCCTAAGTGACAAAAATTAAATGAACGCCCCTCGTAGCAGAACATTTTAACAAATGACTTTTGAATTGGAACGAAATGAGCCCAGATTTTTGTCCACACATTTCTGTACCAAAAAAAATCTCAACCAAATGAGTTTGTTTGATTTGAGGTTTAACATCCCCGTCAACACTGTATATGTCATTTTGGGAGACGTTGCTTCCAATTTTGTGGGACTTTTACCCAACATTGAAATGACATCTCAAGCCCTGTTGTCCAATGAAACCGATAGAGTTTATAAGCATGGACAGTCTGACATGCACTGCTTTGCCTGGGCAGGCTAAGATACTCTTAAGCGGTCTACCAGTACTTGGTGCAGTCGGTTTCAGCTCTGCGTGGAAGCATCATGCAGCCGATCTATTTCTTCAAGCCCTGATGGGCAGGGGCAGACAATTGTTTGTTTGATTTGAGGTTTAACGTCCCCGTCAACACTGTAAAGGTCATTTTGGAGACGTTGCTTCCAATTTTGTGGGACTTTTACCCGACATTGAGATGAAATGACATCTCAAGCCCTGCCTTCCAATGAAACCAATAGAGTTTATAAGCATGGACGGGCCAACTTGCACTGTATTGCCTGGGCAGGCTTAGATCCTCTAAGCGGTTTACCAGTACTCATGTGCGGGTCGGTTTCAGCTCTGCATGGAAGCATCACACAGCCGATCTATTTCTTCAAGTCCTGATGGGCGGGGGCCGACAACCAAATTAGTACTTGTTGTGTGAACAAAATTTAATCCTGACCAGTTGGGTAGGGATCAGGACCCTAATGTTCATAGCCTTGTTAGCTTAACGAGGTTGTTAGTGCTCAAAATGTTAACTGTTCTCAGAGCAAGTATAGAAAATTCTTTTTTTTTTGCTGAAAAAAAGTGAGTAGCTTTTGCAAGTGCAAAAGCTACTCACATTTTTTTTTCAGCAAAAATATCAGTGTATATGTCATATTAACCCATTTAGTACCAGATATCCCAAAACGGGTAATTAGCAATCAGTGCAGGCCAGATCAGACGCCACAGAACGCGGCATCTTATCAGGGCCTACACTGTTTGCAAAAAGTTCAGCCATTTTCGAAATGAATTTTGAAGAAACCTCTACCTGACACCCCCCTAAATTTTGAAATGGACTCCTGCTATATATAAGGAGGAAGATTCCATTTGGTAGAAAAAGGGTTAAATGATTGAAGTTTTAACAATATTTTTAGCATTGAACAACTGGGCCTATGTCTATTAGTATGGAAACATCTGGGCTCAGTTGTTCAAAGCCTCATTAGTGCAATGAGCTTATTAGTGGTAAAATTATTGGCTGTTCTAGCAAGTACAATATCTAAAATTTTGTTAATTTTGCTTAAAAAAGCTACTCACATATTTTCAGTAAAAATATTAGTATATTTGCCCTATTGAATGAATAACGACATAGTTTTGAACAACTGGCCTCTGGTGTTACAGCATATAATATTGCTCCTTTCTGCACCTTTATCTTGGTGCACATCTCTGATTATTTTGCTGCATGGATTTATTTTGTCAGAATATATAATTAACGTTTATTACAAGATGATAAATTATTTAAACAGCTTCGGAGCCTGTATTTTCATTTTTCACCATTAATTGCTTGGGTGCGGTTGACTATAATTAATGTAATTATTAAACACATTGTCGGTCCTGAGCAGACCCAATCAACCTGCTCGATAAAATTTCGCCAAAAACACCAAACACAGAACAGCATACAGGGGCGTAACTAGGAGAAAATAATTTGTTTGCAAACCAAGAAAACGTTAGAACTAATGATCCTGTTTCATAACCCTTTTTGTACCAAATAGAATCTTCCTCCTTATATATAGCAGGAGTTCATTACAAAATTTAGGGGTGTCAGGTTGTGTTTTCATCAAAATTTATTTGGAAAATGACTGAAATTTTTGCAAACAGTGGAGGCCCTGATCAGACGCCACATTCTGCGGCGTCTGATCTCGGCCTACACTGTGTGCCAGGGTACCTGTTTTAGGATTTCCGGTACAAAATGGGTTAATCGTTTACCAAATGGGTAAATCGAGCCACTGAGCTTACTCTCAGGAGGCATAACGAGATACTTTTAGACATCTTTTAGGTGTTGTATAATGAAAATGTATACTGTGTGAACTCATTAGAATCGCCTCATCGAGGCGATTCTAATGAGCACACACAGCATACATTTGCAAGATAAAAGACTAAAATCTCCTTAATTATCCCGCACTATTTCTTATGTAGAGGATTTTGCTAGGGACTCAAGAACGGGTTTGACTCAGCCATAGTAAACAAGCCATCGGTGTTCGATCCATCGAAGTTCTACTGTATGAGGAAGGCTCTCAGAATTGTACCTGTTCACATTGAAAAACCTTGATACTTGTATTACTATGACTACCACTGAGTAAAAAACTTAAAGCTGTCAAAAATAGACTGTCAAAAAAGATCTTTGAAACGGTGCCAAATGATGCAATTCCTCTGCAGAATTTCATTTCTTAACACTTCGACTGCTTACCAGGACTAGCAGACGGACAAAGGGATCTTATGGGTGTCTGAAAGTGCTAACTTTTCAACCAAACAAGATACAGACGTCATTCAGATATCATTGTGGGGGAAATGTGACACATGACTAAATTTTTATAGCAATTGGTAATCAAACCATCGATGATTCGATTACCTAGAGGAGCAGTCTGATCTGGGTCCACACTGTTTGCAAAAATGAGTTTTAAAGTAACTGGCAGACGACAAAGCAGAGGACAGTTGTTTTCATTCCCAAATATTCCATATTTACCCTAACCCTTAAGATGCTCTGAAAATGTCGTCTGCTAATGTTGTCTGCTGAATTTTTTTGCAAATGTTTTAAAAAAATATTTTTGCTTACAGGTAAACAGTATGGACCCAAATTAGACTGCTCCTAGAGGAGCAGTCTGATTTGGGTCCACACTGTTTACAAAAATGACTTTTGCAGTAACCGGCAGACGACAAAGCAGATGACAATTATCGTGATTGGTATCTTATGGGCTAGGTATTCGGACATCTCAGCTTCCTAAAATTTTAACATGTAGAATTTACTACTCGATGCTGTGTCTAATAAAAATAGCTGGACGAGTGGAAAATAGTGTAGACCCTGGTGAGATGTTGCGTTGTGCAGCGTCACATCTGGGTTTCACTATTTGCTCAGGTCAATCTGTCTGAATTTTGTTTGTTTGATTTGAGGTTTAAAGTCCCCGTCAGCACTGTAAAGGTCATTTTGGAGACGTTGCTTCCAATTTTGTGGGACTTTTACCTGACATTGAGATGAAATGACATCTCAAGCCCTGCCGCCCAATGAAACCAACAGGTTTTACATCTGTCTGAATACATAGAGTAAATACGGTACCTAGTGTTCTAAAATCAGACATTTGCTCACAGTGTAATATCAGATCAGATACCCCAGAATGGAGCATCTGATCAGGATTTACACTGTTTGCTTTCAGTGCAGGAATTTAAAGGTATAGGTCCAGGTTCAGGATCATTTTTTAACCCTTTTTGTACCTAATGGAATCTTCCTCCTTGTATATAGCACTGGAGTCCATTTCAAAATTAAGGGGTGTCAGTTTGCATTTTTGGAAAATGGCTAAACGTTTTGCAAACAGTGGAGGCCCATGCTGCAGCGTCTGATCTGACCTGCATTGTTTGCCAGGGTACTAGTTTTGGGTTTTCTGGTACTAAATAGGTTAAACTTATTTACCTGGTGATAGTCCCCCGCCCACCGGGGCTTGAAGAAATAGATTGGGCTGTATGGTGCTTCCTCACAGAGCTGAAACTGACCACACACTAGTACTGGTAAACCGCTTAGAAAGATTAAGCCTGCCCAGGCAAAGCAGTGTTAGTCAGACAGTCCAATGCATATATGCCTTTCAGTTCATTGGGTAGCAGGATTTGAGATGTCATTTCATCTCAGTTGTGGCTAAAAGTCCCACAAAATTGGAAGCAGTGTATCCAAAATGACCTAAAAAGTGTTGACAGGGACATTAAACCTCAATTCAAACAAACAAAACCTCGTGAGCAAATCAGGCCAATTTTTTTTTTCCTTTTCCTACTAGCAACAGGCAACAACCAAAAAATCGGACCTGGATAACAGTTTTTGTAATAAACCTTAAATATAAATGTAAGCATATTTTAATTTCAGCATTCGATAATGTGTCAAAGTGTATGTATTTGGAGATTCCCAAACTGTTTAGACCCTGATCAGACCTGCCCATTTACAAGAAGTAGGAACACTCTGATCCTGTGACATGCTCAGTCAGGCAATTCTGCACCAGTTTCTACATATAATTTATGGTACCGTAAAACTCCCAAAATTTTCAGACACCTTAATGACATTTCATGATCCAGCAAGGTGTCCAATAGGTACAGACAGAATGGCAAACAGTGCAGACCCTGATCAGACTGGTCTTGAGGAGCAGTCTGATCTGGGTCTGCACTGTTTGTTTAGATGTGTCAGCCCCAATACTTTGGATTAATTTGGTAACTTCTGTTTAGCTGCAGACTCCATAGAACACATTATTTACCTTGAAGAGGCTGTGATCAAAAGAGTGTCTTTCCATCATTTATATTTGACATTTCTACATGAAAACATTTCATTTTTGGTACCCATTAGAAAACCTTACAGAGGCAATTCAAATGAATATTCAAACAAAATATTTTGTGGTGGAAGATGAAGAAAATATTCTGAAATTTTATGCTTTATTTGGAGCCCTGAAACAATATATTATCTACTCAGTTTTTATCTAACAATACTCAGTCTGTCTATCACTACGGTAAATATTCAGTGAGTATTAATAAACATTCACAGTGGGCTGGGCTAGCCTGAGCAAATGTGTCCAACCAGATCAGACAGCACCTGTAAAGGAGTCTGATCAAGGTTGATACTCTTACTTTTAGGCCATTTTTGGCAATTTGGTTAAGTTTAGGGTAATAACTGTAAAAAAGGCAAGGTGTTCCAAATATTTACTGAAATTTCGGTAGCTGGTGAGTATGTGTATCTAGATTTTCAGATATTTTTGAGGATGAATTCTAGTGAACTTTCAGTTATTTACAGTTGTGATTTTTTTTCAGTGTAATTTGAAATAGTGATACGGGTTTATATGAATGGAATTAAGTGTTATTAGGTACATGAATATTCAACAGGAACAGGTGAGATCACACTCTCCCCACCCCCACCCACCCTACCAAACAGCTGTTTGTAGCTTGTAAACATATGCAGTGGTTATAAGCCTTGATGTGAGTCTGCTAACAGTTAACTAAGGTCATATAGACAGGCCACTCGTACTGATTACCAGTCAAATTTTGTACTGGAGATCCCTGACATGATGGCTCAGGCTTAAGGGGCTCTTACACTGTCACGATTTTGGCCACGACTCACCACGATTTTTAAAATCGTGGTAAATCGTGAACAACGTCGTAGAGAAGTCGGCAGAGAGATCTTGAGGAATCCTTGTTGATCGTGATAGTTCGGGAGTGACCACGAATGTTTTGGACATGTTCAAAACATTCGTGACGAGTCGGCATCATTTTTCAAATCGTAGCTCAGTCGTGAGCCGTCGTCGTGGTAATCTTGGCCAATCGTGAATAATCGTGACTGAATTCTACCACGATTGAGCTAAGACGAGACAAGATCATCTACGACGCCTCTACGATTCCGTTGCGACTGCCCTACGATCTACTACGATATCACGACGACTGCTCACGACAATGCAAGATTCACCAGGAATGCACTACGATTGATGACGACGCTAGCACGATTTATCCCGACGAACACTTTTATATACCCAGATCGTTATATATATCCTGACGAATCGGGAGAAGTCTTGGTTAATCGTGAGAAAATCGTATCGAATCCTCCATGACCGTACTGAGTCTTTGAATCATCGTGCCAATTCGGCCTTGGTTGTGGGATAGTCAGAAATTGTGTATGATCGTCTGATATCTTGAAGCAGTCGTGGTGCAGTCGTAGAAGAATCCTAGAGGATTGTAACTGACATCGTGGAGGATCGTTGTAAATCGGCTCCATTGTGTACAGCAATCGTGATTGTTCGTAGAAGTGTCGTAGCAATGTCGTGAGTATTCATAGGGTAGTGAAATTGGAACCGTGTATGCCCCGATTTGCCACGATTTTCAAGGTCCCCATTGGTCGCGGACAGTCGTGGACAATCGTGGTCAAAGTCGTGACAGTGTAAGAGCCGCATTACCAACCTGTTCAGGATTATTGACTAAAATCCCTAATACAGGCCTCTGTGGCCTAGTACTCTTTAATCATTAACCCTTGTCCTGCTGAATATTTTAATCTGCCACACCCACTACCAATTATCAACCAATCAGATAACTTGATGCGAATTAATGCAACAAATTCACAATCTGAATGGCAAACAATGTAGATCCTGATCAGATGGCTTCATCAGGAGCCATCTGATCTGGTTCTTCATTGTTTGGAAAATAAGGCATATCCGGGATCAGCAGGACAAGGGTTAAGTTTGGTATCGCTGTGGTTCCAGCCACACTCGTGTCTCATGTGAGATGCCAAGTTCTGCAATGGAAGGTCGGGTAGTTTTTCTCTGGGTAACCCACCTCTGATTAATGATCTACTGGAAATAAGTGAAATAATCTAGAAAGGACTGTAAAACAAAAACAAAAAGAAAACTAGATCTGCAGTCGATGTTATACCATCGCAAATACCCGCTTCTTCTATTAATAACACTAATGACTATGTATTAGCTAGCCAAAACTACATGTAAGTTAAAAAAAGTTGCAAAGAACATTCTAACTGATAATCAAAGTTTCAGAAGTGTAACTCTTATAGTTTAGAAGTTATGGCAAAGTCATACTTTTTGACCTTTGACCATGGGGTTATGTTGAGGTCCACCTAAAGTATCCCAATTTATTCTATATTCCAACAGCCATCCAATAACCAAGTTTCAGAAGTGTAACTCCAATAGTTTAGAAGATATGGCAAAGTCATACTTTTTGACCTTTGATCTTGGGGTCAAGGTCACACCAAAAGTAACCTGACATATTCTATATTCAAAGGACCATCCAATAAGCAAAGTTTCAGAAGTGTAACTCCAATAGTTTAGGAGATATGGCAAATCATAATTTTTTACCTTTGACCTTGGGGTGATGTTGAGGTCAAGGTCACAAAAAAGTTGCCCACTGCCATCTACATTGCATGTACTATCCACATGCAAAGTTTCAAAAGTGTAACTTCAGTGGTTGCAGAGGAGATCCAATCACAAGAAACGTGACGGACAGACGGACAGACAGACAGACGGACGGACGGACTGACGCCGGAGTGAACTGTGATACGAAAACAATATAACAGATTTTTCTTCGAAAAAGCGGGTATAATAATATTGATAAGAGCAAACATGTCCCAAAGATGGTAGATGCCACTCTTCAAAGACTCAGTGGTGAAAGGGTTTAATATTTGAGACATAATCAGAGCCAGGCCAAGTAAATCAGTTGGATCTGGATCCAGCTGGTTACCAGGTCATTGGCTCGATCCCCAGGTCTGGCAACCTTCTTATAGAAATTGATGCTTTTCTGTGGTCCTTCTATCAGAACCAGAATTGTTACTGGTGACACGTCAAATGACATTCATACACCAGGACCTTCCAGTGATTCAGTAAAGACAGTTAGTTCATAGCAACAGAAAAGCAGTTCATAGCAACAGAAAAGGTGTCTGTATACCGGCTAAATTTTGATATAACAACTATTTCAATGGTATGAGTGTGGTTATTCGGGTTTAACGTCGCTTTCAACAATATTTCAGTCATATCACGACGGTGTCTGGTTGCGACAGGGAGCTCAATGCTCACTTTTATAGTGCTGCCTCACTAAAAATCATGTCCCAGACACATTACATGATACCACACGCAGTCACATTGGTGAGGTGATTCCAACAAATGTCTACAACATTAATTTCTTTAAGTAATTGAGGGGAAAAAGCCCTTCAGTACAGCACAACCTCATCATAACACTGTTTATTATAACGCGGTCATGGATAAAAGACGGTTACAAAATTTGACTGGTCTACTTAACGGAAACATGCCTATTCAAATATATTAGAAATTTTACCACCAAAATAGGATTTTTTTTTTTCAGATGAAAATTCTAATAATGTTTTCATATTTCTGCTCAATCGACCCCGCCCATCGGGGCTTGAAGAAATAGATGGGCTGCATGATGCTTCCACGCAGAGCTGAAACCGACCCGCATATGAGTACTGGTAAACCGCTTAGAGGATCTAAGCCTGCCCAGGCAAAGCGGTACGAGTCGGCCCGTCCATGTTAATAAACCCTATTGGTTCATTGGGCGGCAGGGCTTGAGATGTCATTTCATCTCAAGGTCGGGTAAAAGTCCCACAAAATTGGGAGCAACGTCTCCAAAATGACCTTTACAGTGTTGACGGG
The DNA here is from genome assembly GCA_963580285.1 of Lucinisca nassula. Classification (NCBI taxonomy): domain Eukaryota; kingdom Metazoa; phylum Mollusca; class Bivalvia; order Lucinida; family Lucinidae; genus Lucinisca; species Lucinisca nassula. The sequence goes on along the minus strand of OY757025.1, from coordinate 54,863,153 downwards.
GACGCTAAACCTCAAATCAAACAAATATTTCTGCTCAAAATATTGATTGTGGGTAGTCGTTACCTCGCAGAGGCAGTTCTGAGTACCCACAATCTATGTTTTAATCAGAAATAAGAAAAATAATACATGTATATACCCTACTCCTGTTTAGGCCCCCGCCCATTGGGCTTGAAGAAATAGATGGGCTGCATGATGCTTCCACGCAGAGCTGAAACGGACCCCCACACGAGTACTGGTAAACCACTTAGAGGATCTAAGGTTGCCCAGGCAAAGTGGTGCGAGTCGGACCGTCCATGCTTATAAACCCAATTGGTTTGACTGGGCGACAGGGCTTGAGATGTCATTTCATCTCAATGTTGGGTAAAAGTCCCACAAAATTGGAAGCAGCGTCTCCAAAATGACCTAAACTGTGTTGGCTATACTAAACCTCAAATCAAACAAACAAACCCTACTCCTGTAAATCCCAGTTTTGCTGAAAGAAAGTGAGATTTGAAGGGTTCAAAATTACAAAGGCATGTTTTCGTGATGTAGAACTAAGGACAAAAGAGTCATATCGGAATCACTCATATGGGGCCAAAGATTTTACTGCCATGACTGGATCCATAGCCTGTTGTCACAGGTCATCCATTTCCCTCACTCGTTACTTTTTCATTGGATTGTTTGTCTGTTATACTGCCAGACCTACATTGCTATTGTTCAAATGACTATCATTGACCAACAGATAGAGAATAAATTAACCCATATATGACATGAGAGAACTTACCATTAAAGTCCTAAAAATTCTGACACCTTGAAGACATTCCCTTGAAGACATTCTCCTGAAATTTTAACAAATTTGTTTCACGATCCAACAAGGAGTCCAAAAAGGGCACATGTAATGACAAACAGTGTAGACCCCTGATGAGGAGCAGTCTGATCTGGGTCTCCACAGTTTGCTTAGGCCTGTCATTCCCAAAACTTTGATCATTATGGTTCCATTCCATTTCCAATATTAGGGATGTCAGATTTGTTCTGTTTGTTAACAGTTAAACAACAATTCTTATATTTGAAGTAAACAGTGTAGAACCTGAGCATACACTACTGCACTGCTTGCCAGTTGTGCATTTTAGGGCATATATGGGTCCAGGTAAAAGTTTTCAGTATTCAAGTTCAGGACCATTTATTCCAGCCTTTCACTCAAGAGACAGTCTTGCACCAAAGAAGTCAGGGTTTTGAGGTTGCACTACAGTAAAACATTGGTCTTTATGAAAGCTGTGCTTGCTTTGGACAGAAATGAATATTCTGCAGTTTCTGATTGGATATCGTCCTAAAAGCCATCATTTTTCTGAAAAGTCTTGTTTATTAGAAGTTTTTGCTTTTATAAAAAGCAGCTGATTTAAATAGAAAGAAAATTGTGCTGGCCTAGATTTATTCCCTGCAGCGTGATTTTGTTGACATTGACTGACAAAAAGCCCAAAATATGCTGCACAGCCCCCCCCCTAGTTCCCTAATTTTTTTAGCTGCTTCTGGAAGGGAAATGGGCTTCATGTCAAATATATAATAACCTGTTCAGTACCAGAAACCCTGTAAGGGGTACCTTGGGAAACAGTGCAGGCCCAGATCAGATACTGCAGAATGCGGCGTCTGATCAGGGCCTACACTGTTTGCAAAAGGTTAAGCCATTTCCCAAATAAATTTTTAAGCGAACACAACCTGACACCCCTAAATTTTGAAATGGACTCGCGCTATATATAAGGTGGAAGATTCTATTTGGTACAAAAAATGATAATATGCTTATTATGGAATCATTAGACTTGTTGAAATGTAGTAGAACATTGAATAAGCCCCAATTTACATTTGTGAGTAAATGGGATTTTTTTTTTTAGTGTAGTTCCATTGAGGGAAGCAAAATCTTCCCTTCTTGTGACTTCTTCCGAGTAGCTTCCCTTGAGTCTTCAGCTAACTGAGGTCACTCTATGATGGGAAAATGAATAGCAAGCTGGTGTTTGTTTATTTCCTAACCCTTATCTTGCTGAATATTCAGTTTAGCCACACCCATTTCTGACTTTGAACCAATCAGATTACTTCATGTAATTTATTCTTACAAATCCATAAACTTCATGTCAAACAGTGCAGATCCTGATCAGATGGCTTCTTCTACACTGTTTCCAAAGGGTTGTCGTGAACAGCAGGATAAGAGCTAATATTCTTGAAAATCATAAACTGTGTTTGAGATCTGGCAGCATGTTTCGTAAAGTCCAGGTTATAAACAAGTCTGCTAATTCTCTTTTCCTGACCAGAAAATATGTTAAAGATGTGGTATTAAGGGGATTGGGTATAAAAGATGTGTTTGTTTTGTTTTTGGAGTTTATCAGCACAGTCAACACTATTTTGGTCATATCAAGCCAGTCAGTTTACCTAACTACAATTTCCTGGGGCAGTCTTAACCAGTGATGCTTCCATGCAGAGCTGAAACCGACCCGCACACAAGTACTGGTAAACCGCTTGGAGGATCTAGGTCTGCCCAGGCAAAGCGGTGGGAGAGTGGGACCGACCATGCTTATAAACCATATTAGTTTCATTGGGCGACAGGACTTGAGATGTCATTTCATCCCAATGTTGGGTAAAAGTCCCCCAAAATTGGAAGCAATGTCTTCAAAATGACCTTTACAGTGTTGACAGGGATGTAAAACCTCAAATAAATAAATCAATCAATCAATCAATCAATCAGTCAGTCAGTCAGTCAGTCAGTCAGTCAGTCAGTCAGTCAGTATCATCTAAGAATAGCGGAATTTATGGCAAACAATGTAGACCCTGATGAGATGCCACATTCTGCAGCATCTTGTCTGGGTCTACACTTTGCTCAGGCCTGTCTGTCCGAATATGTACGGTAAAATACGGTACCCATTAGAACTGTAGGAAGAAGTATTTAATGTTTATTACTGTATTTTCCCCAAGTACAGTGAAATTCTGCTATAAACCCTTATCTTGATGAATATTCATTTAAACCACACCCATTTCTGTCTATCATTCAATCAAATTCTTGATGTAATTTATTGCTACAAATTCATAAACTGAATGCCGAACAGTGAAGATCCTGATCAGATGGCTTCTTCAGATCACAATGTCCTCTGGTTGGGGACCACCTTTTGGACTGTTCAAAAGTGGTCTTAAAGACCACTTTTGAACAGTTCTAAAGGTGGTCTTAACATAGGAATTTTACTATATTCAGACACCTCTCCGAACACGTATAGTGTATACAGTAATTAGCACAGATTACTGCAGTGTCATTAATTTTATGTCTGGCTGGGAAATTATTAACATTCCTTATATAGTAGATGGTTAGAATTCTTCTCTTTAATGTGTCAAAATAAAATAATATATTCAAAATGAGCCTTGAACTGCGCTTTTATGTAAATATTATTTATGTTTTGTTTCTAAAATTGATTACCCTTAAAGTGCTCATTATATTTGAGGCGGACAACATTTTATATTTTTTCTTACCTTTTAGAAAGAGTTAGTGACAGTTTATGTGCATTATTTTCTGTAAATAAGCCTTGACATTTAATGTGAATTGTCTGCTAAATGTCTCTTCAAAATGACCTATACATTGTTGACGGGGAGGGAGGTTAAACCTCAAATCAAACCAAACACCAGTTATTGACTATCTACCCATTAACCCTTATCTTGCTGTTAACAATAACTGCTTTCTTTGCAAACAGTGTAGATCCAGATCAGATGGCTTCTGAAGAAGCCATTTGATCAGGATCTACACTGTTTGGCATTCCGTTTAAGAATGTGTAGCGATAAATTACATCAAGTAATTTGATTGGTTGATAGACAGAAATGGGTGTGGCTTAAATGAATATTCAGCAAGATAAGGGTAAAATTACTTGCTATTTTTTGTTTGTTTGATTTGAGGTTTAACGTCCCCGTCAACACTGTAAAGGTCATTTTGGAGACGTTGCTTCCAATTTTGTGAGACTTTTACCTGACATTGAGATGAAATGACATCTCAAGCCCTGCCGCCCAATGAAACCAATATTGTTTATAAGCATGGACGGTCTGACTTGCCGTTTACCAGTGCTCGTGTGTGGGTCGGTTTCAGCTCTGTGTGGAAGCATCATGCAGCCCATCTATTTCTTCAGGCCCCGATGGGTGAGGGCTAAATCTTATTTGGTATATTCACGACTACAAGTAGCACTTAACATGCTTAACCCTTTCCCCCCACCAAATATATAGTGAAAAGTTCATGAAATCTTTTCTATGGTCATTCTTTCCCTTCCGCTGATTCAAGAAGGGCTGTTGTCAGTTTATCACGCCGTTTAACCATTAACCGCTTGATGCTTATGACCCACAAAGAGGGTTGACGCGTCGTTAAACACGAAATCATCATTATCATCATCATCATCATTATCATCATCATCTGTTGTCAGTTTTTGGCAAAAGAATGTGCACTGTACTGTACTGGCTAACCGCTTATGTTAAGCGTGCCCAGGAAAAGTGTGGATAGGTAAGCTGACCGGCTCAAGAATGACCTAAATAGTGTTGACTGGGCCTATAGACTCCAACACAAACAAACAAGCCAAATGGAATCTTATATACAGCATAAGTCCATTTCATAATTTAGGGGTGTCATGTTGTGTTTTCTTCAAAAACTATTTGGAAATTTGCTGGAAATATTGCAAATAGTGTAGGTCCAGATCAGACGCTGCATTCTGCAGCATCTGATCGGACCTGCACTGTTTGCCAACTACCCGTTTTGGGGTTTCCGGTATAAAACGGGTTACCAATGCACCCTGTAGTAGAAAAAACACTGTATGGTGCATTCTTTGAGATACACCCGACCTTAAATGATCTTTTTTGCTATTGATGGCTTAGTTGGCCATGTTGGTGGAGTACGCACTGCACATGCCCGGAAAGAACTGAGTGCCAGTACATACCTTACGGTTTCTGTTATCCGAACGGCAGAAATTCTGGAATTTGTATACTCATCAAATTTTATTGGACTCATTTACTCCTACAATTTCATGATTTTTTCATACAGCAAAATGGAATTGTTTTGTTTGATTTGATTAATGCCCCCGTCAACACTGTATAGGTCATTTTGGAGATGTTGCTTCCAATTTTGTGGGACTTTTACCCAATATTGAGATGGAATGACATCTCAAACCCTGTTGCCCAATGAAACCAATAGGGTTATATAAGCATGGATACTCGCACCACTTTGCCTGGGCAGGTTGACACATACAGTTAATACTCTTTAGGTCATTTGGAGTCAGTCAGTTTAACAAAACACACTTGATATACATAGTGATTAACCAGACAGGCAATGATGGGTTTATCCTCCTGTTGACGACAACCCCTACCTCTGCAAACAGTGTAGATCCTGATCAGAAGCCATCTGATCAGGATCTACACTGTTTGTCATTCAGTTTGCAAATTTGAATGAATAGATTACATCAAGTAATTTGATTGGTTGAAGTATAAATGGGTGTGGCTAAATTAATTTATGTTGGGGATAAGGATTAATCATTGTGAGGTCCAGCTACATTCTTTTGAGGTGACTTAACCCTTATCTTGCTGAATATTCATTTAAGCCACACCCATTTCTATCTTTCAACCAATCAAATTACTTGATATAATGTATTGCTACACATTCATAAACTGAATGCCAAACAGTGCAGATCCTGATCAGATCAGAAGCCATCTGATCTGGATCTACACTGTTTGCAAAGATAGGGGTTGTCGTGAACAGCAAGAGAAGGGTTACATTAATATCATGAAATGTTTTCGAACATTCTTCCCTTTGCACTGATTCAAGAAGGGCAGTTGTCAGTTGATGGAAAAATAATTAGATATATATATATTTGCTTTGAAGGATTAAGCTTGCCCTGGAATGGTGTGCTTAGGTCAACCCACTGGCTATATATTAATATGATCTTAATCCTTATCCTGCTGAATAACTTAATTAAGCCACACCAATTTCTGACTGTCAACCTATTAAAACCCTTGCTATGTTTATATTCAGTTCACAAACTGCATGACAAATCGTGTGGATCCTGAGCAGAAGCCATCTGATCAGGATCTACACCATTTGCAAAGACAGGGGTTGTCGTGTATGTGTTCAGCGGGATTTAAGGGTTAACAGCATTGTCTGGGCTTTTAAACTGCAAACTGACTAAGGGTGACACGATTAATTGTATAATGGATTAATCGATCGATAAATTCAACAAAAATGATTATCATTTCTGATTTGCTTTTAATCGATTACTTGATAGGTACAATTTACTACCCAAAATTATGCCTAAAATAGCTGGATGAGTGGCAAACAGTGCAGACCCTGATGAGACGCTGCATTCTGCGGTGTCTCATCTGGGTCTACACTGTTTGCTCAGGCCTGTCTGTTCAAATATACATATGGTAAAGTGCAACATATGGTATGTCATGCTCAGAAAGAAAGCCAGACAGGTAAAATTATGACAAAAACCATAGCGATTGCTAATCGATTATCGATTGCAATGACGGGACTGATAATCGATTTTATTTTCAGCTCCGATTAGCCAGCCCTAAAACTGACATTATAAAAACTCTTACTATCAAGAAAATGATTCAGATTCTTTGTATGTTTTTTCCTTCCTGAAGAAAAAAAGCAATAAAGAAATATAAAGACTATATAGAAAAAGATTACATTGATCTGAATTATTTTGATTTTGAATTTTTTTCTCCTCAAAAATAGCATCTTTATCAGCTGTGTGTCACTTGAACATTTTTACAAGAGGTTTTAGATAAAATATAAATATTGACCTCATCTATTTTTGAACATTGAAGGCTAACCCATTTTATCCAGATGGAATTCTTACCGTAAAAATTTTAAAAGTAAGGAACCTGGAAAACTTGCTGTTGTTCTCTTAAAATTTTAACAAATTTGTATCCCAATCCAGCAAGGAGTCCAAAAGGTGCAGACAGAATGGGCAAACAGTGTAGATCCTGATCAGACTGCTCCCTGAGGAGCAGTCTGATCTGGGTCTGCACTGTTTGCTTTGGCCTATCTGTCCCAGTATTTAGGATCATTATGTTAAGCTTTTTTCCATTGAATGGCTGTTTTCAAGTTTATGGGTGTCAGATTGAATTATTTATAGAAACATACTTAGAAAATAGATGAACCATTTCTCATTTCTTTTTGCAAACAGTAAATGCCCTGAACGGATGCACTGTACTGGTTAACCGCTTTTACCTATATTAGCCTGCCCAGGAAAAGTGTGGATAGGTAAACTGACTGGCTCAAAAATTACCTAATAGTGTTGACTGGGCCATTTACCCTTGTCCTGCTGAGCCCGGATGTGCCTTATCTTTGAAACAATGTAGATCCAGATCAGATGGCTTCTGAAGAAGCCATCTGATCAGGATCTTCATTGTTGGCCATCCAGTTAATAATTTGTTGCAATAATTTGCATCAAGTAATCTGATTGGCTGATAATCAGTAGTGGGTGTGACATATTTAAATATTCAGCAGGACAAGGGTTAAACTCCAATACAAACTAAACTAAATGTTCTGATCAGAATGTTACCTCTGATCTGGATAAGTGGCAAGCAGCGTAGATCCTGATGAGAAGCCACAGTATGCAGCGTCACATCCACAATGGAATCAATGATTCCAAAGGACAAGAAAATATAAACTATACTGATGTAGGGCAGGGAGACTTTTTATGGCCGCCACACATTCCCCTGACAACAGCTGTAGTGATATTAAATATGTTCTGGAAAGGGTTATCCTTTGGAAGCAAGGAATACACCACAGAACTGGAACATATGGAGTGGACATGTTTTCTGGGCCAGACTAGCTAGTTTTGGCCATTAAGGCCTCATCAGTGACCCTCAAGTATTTTCAAAATTCCACAATGGAATCATTGATCCCAAAGGACAAGAAAATATAAACTACACTATGATGTAGGGCAGGGAGACTTTTTACGGCCGCCACACATTCCCAGACAACAGCTGTAGCGACGTTAAATATGTTCTAGAAAAGGTTATCCTTTGGAAACAAGGAATACACCACAGAACTGGAAAATATGGAGTGGACATGTTTTCTGGGCCAGACTAGCTAGTTTTGGCCATTAAGGCCTCATCAGTGACCCTTAAGTATTTTCAAAATTCCACAATGGAATCATTGATCCCAAAGGACAAGAAAATATAAACTACACTATGATGTAGGGCAGGGAGACTTTTTACGGCCGCCACACATTCCCAGACAACAGCTGTAGTGACGTTAAATATGTTCTAGAAAGGGTTATCAAACCTGTATGTACGAATACATATGTTAAATATGGTACTATCAAGTCTTTTGCAAATAAAGCGAAATGTTTGCCAGCCTATTTTGGGAATCGAAATATAATGCTGTTACTATAGCCTGGTATGGTGAAGTCCCCTTACTATAACATGGTTTTGGATAGAACACAATAATCTTTCTGTGCCTGCCTTAACCCTTGACCTGCTGAATATTTATATATTTGCCACACTCACTACTGATTATCAACCAATCAGATTACTTGATGCAAATTATTGCAACAAATTCATGAGCTGAATGACAAACAATGAAGATCCTGATCAGATGGCTTCTTCAGAAGCCATCTGATCTGGATCTTCATTGTTTGAAAGGTAAGGCATATCCGGGCTCAGCAGGAAAAGGGTTAAGTTTATTATACAGTGAAATTCCACTTTTAAGACCACCTAAAATGATTACCATATTCGCCCTAATTACCGCACATGCTCCTATAAGCGCACATCAAAGCTATTTTTGAAAAGGAAATGCATAAGCGCACACTTTACAGTAACCTCCCCTTGAAGCTATCATAGTAAATCTATAAAAACTTACCATTATTTCTTCCAACAGTGAAGGCAATGCTTAAGTATCTTTTTCCGTCCCATTAAATATCAGTATGCATCATCTTGGAAGCTGTTATTTTCATCTCAAGTGTGCGCTAATTAGGTAGAATTTTCACCATGATCTTATGACACGATTTTGAAAAAACTAAGCGCACTGTGCGGTAATTAGGGCGAATACGGTATTAATTCTGCTTTTAAAAGTTTATTTAGTAGGTTGCAGTTATTCTGTCTTTGTGTTTCCTACATGCACTGTCCTCTGCCCAGAGACCACCATTGGGACTGTTCAAAAGTGGCCTTAAAGACCACTTTTGAACAGTCCCAAAGGTGGTCTTAATATAGGAATTTTACTGTACTTGATTTTTGGGTCAGTTGTTTCAGTTGTTTGTCAACTGACCCAAAGTTACTCAACTTGCCCAGGAAAAGTGGTGTGAGTCAGACCGTCCCTGCATATAATTCTAAACCCTATTGGTTTGTTTGGGCGTTAGGGCTTGAGATGTCATCTAATCACAGTGTTGGGTAAAGTTCCCACAAAATTGGAAGCAACACTCCCAAAATGTCCTAAATAGTTTTGACAGGGATATAAAACTTCAATTCAAACAGTCCATTATGATAACACACCCATGCGACATAGTGCATTTTTTTCACATCTCTGTAATGACTATTTCTGATGAAAATCTGTGATATTTTTCTTATTTTACTGCAAACATAGGTTATGGGTACTTGTTAGAACCTCCTTATTGAGGCGATTCTAATGAGTACCCACAACCAATGTCTTGGAGCAGAAATAAGCAAAATAATAGCTATCCCCCTAAACCCCATTTTTCTCAATACAAAGTGGTGTTTAAGCGGGTGTTCATTTCACGGACTTATTAACATGATGAAAACTTAGCGCAGTAGATTTTCATTTCTTATGTCCATGTGACTCTCATTGATTTGTAACATTAATTTTTAATTTGATTGGAGGCATAGGGGCGGCACGTAGATTCAGAATTAATAAAATAGTTCTCTTCCAGTATCCAAGATGGCCACTATGTCGGCCATATTGACATTTTTAGCTCACCTGAGCACGAAGTGCTCTAGGTGAGCTATTGTGATCGCCTTTTGTCCGGCGTCCGTCGTGCGGTGTGCGTCGTGCGTCGTGCGTCGTCAACAATTCACTTAAATGACATCTCCTCCTAAACCAGTGAATGGATTTCAAAATACTTTCATAGAAATGTTCCTTGGGTGACCCTCTACCAAAATTGCTAAAATGGTTCCGCTCCGCAGAACAAAATGGCCACCAGAGCTAAAAATAGAAAAACCTTTAAACGACATCTCCTCCTAGCCCTTTGGCCCGATTTCAAAATAATTTCACAGAAATGTTCCTTGGATGAACCTTTACCAAAATTGCAAAAATGGTTCCGCTCCGCTGAACAAAATGGCCGCCAGAGCTAAAAATAGAAAAACCTTTAAACGACATCGCCTCCTAGCCCTTTGGCCCGATTTCAAAATAATTTCACAGAAATGTTCCTTGGATGACCCTCTACCGAAATTGCTAAAATGGTTCCGCTCCGCTGAACAAAATGGCCGCCAGAGCTAAAAATAGAAAAACCTTTAAACGACATCTCCTCCTAGCCCTTTGGCCCGATTTCAAAATAATTTCACTGAAATGTTTCTTGGATGACCCTCTACCGAAATTGCTAAAATGGTTCCGCTCCGCTGAACAAAATGGCCGCAAGAGCTAAAAATAGAAAAACCTTTAAACGACATCTCCTCCTAGCCCTTTGGTCCGATTTCAAAATAATTTCACAGAAATGTTCCTTTGATGACCCTCTACGAAAATTGCTTAAATGGTTCCGCTCCGCAGAACAAAATGGCCGCCAGAGCTAAAAATAGAAAAACCTTTAAACGACATCTCCTCCTAGCCCTTTGGCCTGATTTCAAAATAATTTCACAGAAATGTTCATTGGATGACCCTCTACCGAAATTGCTAAAATTGGTTCCGCTCCGCTGAACAAAATGGCCGCCAGAGCTAAAAATAGAAAAACCTTTAAATGACATCTCCTCCTTGCCCTTTGGCCCCATTTCAAAATAATTTCACAGAAATGTTCCTTGGATGACCCTCTACCGAAATTGCTAAAATGGTTCCGCTCCGCTGAAAATGGCCGCCAGAGCTAAAAATAGAAAAACCTTTAAACGACATCTCCTCCTAGCCCTTTGGCCCGATTTCAAAATAATTTCACAGAAATGTTCCTTGGATGACCCTCTACCGAAATTGCTAAAATGGTTCCTCTCCGCTGAACAAAATGGCCACCAGAGCTAAAAATAGAAAAACCTTTAAACGACATCTCCTCCTAGCCCTTTGGCCTGATTTCAACATAATTTCACTGAAATGTTTCTTGGATGACCCTCTACCGAAATTGCTAAAAGGGTTCCGCTCTGCTGAACAAAATGGCCGCAAGAGCTAAAAATAGAAAAACCTTTAAACGACATATCCTCCTAGCCCTTTGGTCTGATTTCAAAATAATTTCACAGAAATGTTCCTTGGATGACCCTCTACCAAAATTGCTAAAATGGTTCCTTTCCGCTGAAAAAAATGGCCGCCAGAGCTAAAAATAGAAAAATCTTTAAACGACATCTCCTCCTAGCCCTTTGGCCTGATTTCAAAATTATTTCACTGAAATGTTCCTTGGATGACCCTTTACAGAAATTGCTAAACTGGTTCGCTCCGCTGAACAAAATGGCCACCAGAGCTAAAAATAGAAATACCTTTAAGCAACATCTCCTCCTAGCCCTTTGGCCAGATTTCATATTATAGCCTGGGCCAATAATGGCTCTCCCAGGGGCCCACTTGATACCCTATGGATCAGGTGAGCGATCCAGGGCCATCATGGCCCTCTTGTTTAAGCAACATCTCCTCCCAAATTGAATGTTGGATTAAGCTGAAACTTGATAGGAGGCAGCAGGTCAGCATGGGGATTCAGAATTGCTAAAATTGTTCTGTTCCCATATCTAAGATGGCTGCAATAATGGCCATCTTGAAATTCTTCAAACAACAATTCCCAAACTGAGGGTCGAATTGACGTGAAAGTTGATGGGATGCATCAAGGTGACATGTAGATTCAGAACCACGAAAATAGTTCCGTTCAGATATCCAAGATGGCTGCCATGACAACTCAACTCGACAGGTTTAGAAAAATTAGCCTTGAACAATCCTGAGATTGTTACTCTTTCCTGGCACTATGCCATATCAAGGCCTCAAATTGACTAAGATTCTCCATGTCTGATAGGCCTGATTTTGCAGCCAACTGACCTCTGCCTGAAACCTCTCAGCTAGAAGCCAAAATCAGTGGGCTTGTTTTGTGTGGAGTGGTTGTGCTATATATTATATGTTATGGTAGGTTTCTGTGCTGTAAATTTGATTACAGGTTATATGAGTACAGACTGGGGAATTTCTGATCAGACCAGGTGTGAAGTCTCAAAATTAGAAGCTAAAAACAATCTAGAAATAATTGCCTGATTATTTTATGAGCCGTCAAGAGCAAAATATATATCTTAGGACATGTGCAGAAGACCTAAATCGCTTTTCAGAGAGAATAAGGCTTGACTTTACATGTGAATTGTCTGCTGGGCAGACAATTCACATGTAAAGTGAAGCCTTATTTTTCTCCCTCTGAAAATAAGAACAGATATTTTTGAAACCATGGCCTTGAAAGTGTGAACTGGGATGTAAAACTCTAAATTAAACATAACATGGTTGCAGTCAAACCCAATTCAATGAAGTGAAAGGTCAGCAAAGGAGCTCTGCTTTTGCATGATAACTTTAAAATATTGCAATAGGAGCCACCTGTGTCAAAAGATTATCAAAAAAAAAAAAAAAAAAAAAAAAGAAGGAAGGAGCTGCCTGCATTGCATGATGCTTCATTGATAACAACAAAACTAGTCAAGAAGAAAAGAGCCAACTGCTTTTGCATGATCTGCCATGGATGACAACAAAAGAAGTAAAGAACCATCTACTGCTGCATGATGTGTCACAGAAAACAACAAAACAAGCAGTAAAAAGCTGCCTTCTTTTGCATGACATGGAATAGATTACAACACAACAGGATGTAAGGAACTGCCTGCAGTTGCATGATGCCTCATAGGAAACAACAAAAGAAGAAGTAAACATCCAGCTGCGTTTGCATGATCTGTCCTAGATAACAACAAAACCAGAAGTAAAGAGCCACCTGCTTTTGCATGATGTGTCATAGATGGCAACAAAACCAGAAGTAAATAGCCAACTGCCTTTGCATGATGTGTCACAAAAAAAGAAGAAAATTCACATGATATGTCATAGATTAAAATAAAACAGGAAGTGAAGGGCTGCCTTACTGTTTCCATGATCTTTCATAGATGACGAAAAAAACGTGAAGTAAAGACCCATCTACTTTTGCATGATGTGTCACAGAAAACAACAAAACAAGCAGTAAAGAGCTGCCTTCTTTTGCATGACATGGAATGGATTACAACACAACAGGATGTAAGGGGCTACCTGCAATTGCATGATGCCTCATAAATAACAGCTAAACAAGAAGTAAAGTGCTGTCTGTTTTTGCATGATGTATCATAGATAACAACAAAATAAGAAGTAAAGAGCCATCTACTTTTGCATGATGTGTCACAGAAAACAACAAAACAAGCAATAAAGAGCTACCTTCTTTTGCATGACATGGAATTGATTGCAACACAACAGGATGTAATGAGTTGCCTGCAGTTGCATGTTGCCTCAAAGAAAACAACAAAAGAAGTAAACAGCCAGCTGCGTTTGCATGATCTGTCATAGATAACAAAAAAGGAAGAAAGTAAGGAAGTAAGGAGCTGCCTGCAATTGATAAAAACATAACAAGAAAGAGCCACCTGCTTTTGCATGAGCTTTCATAGATAAAAACAAATCAAGAAGTAAAGAGCCTTGCATGATGTGTCATAGAAAACAACAAAACAAGAAGTAAAGAGCTGCCTGCTTTACATAATATGTCACAGATAACAACAAAACAAGAAGTGAATATATGTGTGTTGAGTTTTACGTCTCACCAACAGCTGATGTCATACGGAGACAGGACCTCAGTTTAAAGCCTCATCCGAAAGTCTGGAGAAGCCTGGGATCGATCCCCCGATCCCTGGTTTACAAGGCGAGTAGCATAACCACTACACCAAGGAGGCTTCTGAGAAGTGAATATTATATCAACAAAACAAGAAGTAAAGAGCCATCAGCTTTTGCATGATGTGTCATAGAATTAACAGAAGCAGACATAAAGAGCTGTCCAATTTTACATAATGTGTCATAGATTGCAACAAAAGAAGAAGTAAAGGGCCACCTGCTTTTGCATGATGTTCCGCGCAGTCTCGCCAGAACCTTCGCTGCTCGCTCATACAAACAGTGAATCAAGAGGAACCTTCAGACAGATTCATATCTCTGGCCCCTCTGAATGGCTGGGCATGCACAGTTAAAATTTGTCATGACGGAATGCTCGAAGACACAAATTCGCTTGGCGGGGCTCAAATAGTAAAAGACTTCCTTCTTTTGCATGGTGTGTCAGAGATTACAACAATACAAGAAGAGCCATCTACTTTTACATGGTGTGTCATAAAACAAGAAGTGAAGAGCTGCCTGCTTTTGCATGATGTATCATAGATTACAACAGAAGAAGTGAAGAGCTATCTGCTTTTGCATGATGTTTATAGATTACAACAAAATAAGTAGTAAAGGATTTCCTGCTTTTGCATGATGTGTCATAGATTACAACAGAAGAAGTGAAGAGCCACTGGCTTTTGCATGATGTTTATAGATTACAACAAAATAAGTAGAAAAGGATTTCCTGCTTTTGTCATAGATTACCACACTACTATTAAAGTAGTGTGACTTTCTGCTTTTTGCATGATCTGTCAACACAAAAAGTAAAGAGATGCCTACTTTTGCATGCTGTGCCATAAAGTACAAAGAAGAAAAGAGTGATGTGTCATAGTTAACATCAAAACAAGAAATAAAGAGCCTCCTGCTTTTGCATGATGTGTCATAGATTGCAACAAAAGAAGTAAAGAGCCACCTGCGTTGAATTGCATGATGTGTCATAGATTAGAGCAAAAGAAGTAAAGGGTCACCTGCCTTTGCCTGATATGTCATAGATTACAGCAACACAAGAAGTAAAGAGCTGTTTGCTTTTGCCTGATGTGTCATAGATTGCAACAAAAGAAGAAGAAAAGAGCCACCTGCCTTTGCATGATGTGTCATAGATTACAGCAAAAGAAGAAAAGAGCCACATGCCGTTGCCTGATGTGTCCTAGATTACAACAAAACAGGAAATAAAGAGCTGCCTGTTTTTGCACAGAGTGTAGATAACAACAAAACAGGAAATAAAGAGCCACCTGCTTCTGCATGTTGTAACGGAACCTCAGAATAAAAACTCATTGGAAAGCAGAAGTAGCCCGGAAACGATCCTTTCAAGAGGAGTAGCTTATCCACTACACCACCGAGGCACCTACAAAACTAAACGTAATCTAAGAGCTGTCTGTTTTAGAATGATGTGTCATAGATAGCAACAAATCAAGAAATAAAGAGCTGTCTGCTTTTGCATCATGTGTCAAAGAAAACAACATTACCTCCCCTCCTCAGGGCTTGGAGAAATAGAAATTCAAACAAACAAACATGGAAAACAACAAAATTTGAAGTAAAGAGCAACCTGCTTTTGCATTATGTTTTAAAGATAACAAAACAAGAAGTAAAGAGCTGCCTGCTTTTGCATAATGTGTCATAGATAACAACAAAACCAGAAGTAAAGAGCTGTCTGCTTTTAACAAAAACAAGAAGTAAATTAGCTGTCTGCTTTTGCATAATGTGTCATAGATAACAACAAAACCAGAAGTAAAGAGCTGTCTGCTTTTAACAAAAACAAGAAGTAAATTAGCTGTCTGCTTTTGCATAATGTGTCATAGATAACAACAAAACAAGAAGCAAAGAGCTGCCTGCTTTTGCATGATGTTCATAGATTACACCGAAACAAGAAGTAAAGAGCTGTCTGCTTTTGCATGATGTTCATAGACAACAACAAAATAAGAAGTAAAGAGCTGTTGCTTTTGCATGACTTTCGTTGATTGCATCAAAACAAAAAGTAAGGAGCTGTCTGGTTATGCATAATGTGTCATAGATAACAACAAATCAAGAAATAAAGAGCTGACTGCTTTTGCATGATGTGTCATAGATAGCAACAAAACACGAGGTAAGGAGCTGTCTGCTTTTGCATGATGTTCATAGAAAACAACAAAACAAGAAGTAAAGAGCTGTCTGCTTTTGCATAATGTGTCATAGATAACAACAAAAAAGAAGTAAATAGCTGTCTGCTTTTGCATGACATTTATAGATTACAGCAAAACAAGAAGTACCGGGTAAGGAGCTGTCTGCTTTTGCATGGTGTTCATAGATAACATCAAAACAAGAGGTAAAGAGCTGTCTGCTTTTGCATGATGTGTCATAGAAAACAACAAAACAAGAAGTAAAGAGCTGCCTGCTTTTGCATAATGTTCATAGATTACATCAAAACAAGAAGTAAAGAGCTGCCTGCTTTTGCATGATGTGTCATAGATAACATCAAAACAAGAAGTAAGGAGCTGTCTGCTTTTGCATGGTGTTCATAGATTACATCAAAACAAGAAGTAAAGAGCTGCCTGCTTTTGCATGATGTGTCATAGATAACATCAAAACAAGAAGTAAGGAGCTGTCTGCTTTTGCATGGTGTTCATAGATTACATCAAAACAAGAAGTAAAGAGCTGCCTACTTTTGCATGATGTGTCATAGAAAACAACAAAATAAGAAGTACAGAGCTGTCTGCTTTTGCATGATGTTCATAGATTACATCAAAACAAGGAGTAAAGAGCTGCCTACTTTTGCATGATGTGTCATAGAAAACAACAAAATAAGAAGTACAGAGCTGTCTGCTTTTGCATGATGTTCATAGATTACATCAAAACAAGAAGTAAAGAGCTGCCTACTTTTGCATGATGTGTCATAGAAAACAACAAAATAAGAAGTACAGAGCTGTCTGCTTTTGCATAACGTTCATAGATTACATCAAAACAAGTAGTAAAGAGCTGCCTGCTTTTGCATGATGTGTCATAGATAACATCAAAACAAGAAGTAAGGAGCTGTCTGCTTTTGCATGGTGTTCATAGATTACATCAAAACAAGAAGTAAAGAGCTGCCTACTTTTGTATGATGTGTCATAGAAAACAACAGAACAAGCAAAGAGCTGACTGCCTTTGCATGATATTGATAGATTCCATCAAAACAAGAAGTAAAGAGCTGCCTGCTTTTGCATAATTATCATAGATTATAACAAAACAAGAAGTAAAGAGCTGCCTGCTTTTGCATGATGTGTCATAGAAAACAACAAAACAAGAAGTAAAGAGCTGTCTGCTTTTGCATGATGTTCATAGATTACATCAAAACAAGAAGTAAAGAGCTGCCTGCTTTTGTATGATGTGTCATAGAAAACAACAGAACAAGCAAAGAGCTGACTGCTTTTGCATGATATTCATAGATTACATCAAAACAAGAAGTAAAGAGCAGCCTGCTTTTGCATAATTATCATAGATTACAACAAAACAAGAAGTAAAGAGCTGCCTGCTTTTGCATGATGTGTCATAGAAAACATCAATTCAAGAAGTAAAGAGTTGTCTGTTTTTGCATGATGTGTCATAGAAAACAACAAAACAAGAAGTAAAGAGTTGTCTGTTTTTACATGATGTGTCATAGAAAACTACAAAACAAGAAGTAAAGAGATGTCTGCTTTTGCATTAGTGTTACAGAAAACAACTTAAACAAGAAGTAAAGAGCTGTCTGCTTTTGCATGCTGTGTCAAAGATTACAGCAAATTAAGAAGTAAAGAGTCAACTTCTTTTGCATGATGTGTCACAGACTGCAACAAAACAAGTAAAGAGCTACCTTACTTTTGAATAATGTCTCACAGATTAAAAAAAAAAACGAACAGATTTCAACCAAACGAGAAGTGAAGTCAGCCACCTGCTTTTTTATGGTATGTCATAGATTAGAACAAGACAACAGTTATTTCATTTGCATGATGTGTCACTGTAAACAACAAAACAAGAAGTACAGAGTTTGATGTAGCACAAATTACAATAAAGCAAGAAGTAAAGTTATGCCTGTTTTTGCTTCATGTGGTGCAGATTGCAATAGAGTCACTTGTTTTTTGCAAGTATGTAAGTGATCACAAGAAAACAAGATTTAAATAGCTAATGGGCATTGTAACTGTAATTCGAGTCCTTACTATAGGTACTAAACATTGAAGTAATGTTGTATCAACGTCGATGCAATGTCATTGATATGATGTTGCCTACATGATCGCTGAATTTGTGTCAGCTGACTGGGCATTGAGCACAATGGTGGCAGCCCTAGCCAGTTGAATAAGCCTTGTTAGCCTTGTAATTGTAGGTGTTTCTGCATTCCTGAAAAAAATTTTTTTTATGTTTTTGTGTAAGACAATGGAATTCCTTGAAACTATAAAGGTAGATTGTTTATTGTTATGCTTATGCTATTTTCTGTAACTTCTACATGTTGAGGGAAGTATTTTATCTTGCTTATTCTGAAATACCATGGAACCAGTCCAAGATTTCTGAGTGCTGATTGGCTAATCACTGTAGACTGGTTTTACAATTAATGATATAAAAGTCACTTACCAGGTTTTTATGTAACAGATAAGCACATCTGTGAGTGCTTTCCACTCAGCTTAATTTCTTTACTACTAAAACTATTATCATTATTATTACTAGTAAAATAAGCTCAGTAGTGGAGATATTTTGTTTGTACTTTACACCAGGAAAACACTGGAACCATTGCTTGTTTAGTTTGTTTACCTGGAGGGGCATGTGAGTGCTTATTGTTCTTGCCTCTTTCATGCGGGTCTCCATGGCCTGGTGGGTAAGAGCGCTGACTAGGAAGCATTAGGTCTTTCACCGCTGTGGGTTCGAGCCTGACTCAGGTCATATGAGAATGGAAGTCAGGTACTCTGGTTTTTGCCAACCTCTGATTAACGATCAACTTGGTATGAGTGAAATAATCTTGAAAGGGCCGTAAAGCCAAAAAAAAAAATATCTCTTTCAGTAAATTATAGTTGAAGCCCATCATTTTCATAACAATTGTAATTGTTGATAGCCAAATCTGAAAAGGCTGTTAGTTAAATAAGCATCTTATATCCAAACAAAAAAGTATAAATTACATGTATATTAATTCAGATTTGGCTCCCACAGACGCAACACAGCTTTCCGCAGTATTCTTGTTTTTATTGATGCCGAAACATAGCTTTTGGGTGCCTGTTAGAATTGCTTCAATGAGCCCCCTCAATTTAAGCTATACTTTTGAGCAGAAAAAATAAAACAAAACACCATTAATTACTCCAGCAAACTCTTGTCTTTCTTTAAAAAAATGTTGGGTTTGACCAGAGTGTCATTACATTGACTTGTTAAGTTGTAAATAAGATGGAATTTGGTAGAACTGTGGAAAATCTGTGTCTGCAAGTCCCACAACAGGTGGTGTTTCTAAGAATAGCAAAAGGTGTCTGAAAATAGATGTTTTTCCAGACAGAATCTCCGACCTGTTCCAGTTTATTTTCGGATCATCAGCAACTGTCAGGTCTTGTATATCAGAGAAAATTATTTCTTATGTCAGCTTGCAGGATTCTTTTTGGCATTACAGGGTGTGTGGGGTGCAGCTTTGCCATAAAGTGCTCTTTCACTGTAATTAAGAATATATTTAACGTCACTACAGCTGATGTTTGGGAATGTGTGGCGGCCATAAAAAGTCTCCCTGCCCTACATCATAGAGTAGTTTATATTTTTGTGTCCTTTGGGACTATTGATTCCATTGTGGAATTTTGAAATAAGAGGGTCACTGATGAGGCCTAATTGGCCGAAACTAGCTAGTCTGGCCCAGAAAACATGTACACTCCATATTTTCTAGTTCTGTGGAATATTCTTTGCTTCCAAAGGATAACCGTTTTATAGAACATATTTAACAGGCCTCATATTTTTCAGGCATTTGCAGGATTTCAGGCTTTAAGAGCTTGATTTTTTTCTTGATTTCAGGCTTTTAGATTCTGATTTTTGTGTATTATAGTCTGTTTTAAAAACTATTTAACCCTTCTTTCTGACTATAAGTCAACCAAATTACTTTATATTTTCACAAACGCCATTACAAACAGTGTAGATTCTGATCAGATGGCTTCTTCAGAAGCCATCTGATCAGGATCTACACTGTTTGCAAAGGTAATGTAGTTGTGTCTTGTTCAGCAGGATAAGGTTTGAAGCTGCAAAATCGGGCCTTTCAGGCATGGAAAAGCATGGTCAGTATGAGGCCTGATTTAAATCTGTTGTTCCATATTGAACAACTGTCAAAAAAAAGTTTGAACCCTTGGTTTTGACATCTGAGCTTTCTGACTATTACCTTTATTAACCCATTTTGTACCGGAAATCCCAAAAAGGGTAGTTGGTAAACAGTGTAGGCCCAGATCCATCAAGTGAACAAGTCTGTGAAATGAACACCCCCTTAAACTCCACTTTATATAGAGAAAACTGGGGTTTACAGGGATATTAATTATTTTTCTTATTTCTGCTCCAAGACATAGGTTGTGGGTACTCGTTAGAACCGCCTCAATGAGGCGGTTCGAACGAGCACCAACAACCTATGTTTGCAGTATAAATAAGAAAAATACAAGTAAAAAATTGCTCCATGTTGGAGCAAAGGAGGAAGCGCTGCGGAAAACAACTTTTTTATACCCGCTTTATCGAAAAAAATCGGGTATATTGTTTTCGTGTCAGAGTCGAGTGTCTATCAGTCCGGGGGTCTGTATGTATGTATGTATGTTTGTATGTCAGTATGTGTGTGTGTGTCCGTCGAGTTTCTATGGAATGGATCTCCTCTGAAACCTGTTAAGATACATTTTTCAAACTTTGCCTGTGGCTAATACATGGAATGTAGATGGCACTGGGCTACTTTTGGCGTGACCTTGACCTCAACATGGCCCCAAGGTCAAAGGTCAAAAAGTATTATTTTGCCATATCTTCTAAACTATTGGAGTTTCACTTCTGGAACTTTGGTTATTGGATGACCCTTGGAATATAGAATAAATTGGGCTACTTTTGGTGTGACCTTGACCTCAACATGACCCCAAGGTCAAAGGTAAAAAAGTATGACTTTGTCATATCTTCAAAACTATCGGAGTTACACTTCTGAAACTTTGGTTATTGGACGGCCCTTGGAATATAGAATATATTGGGCTACTTTTGGTGTGGCCTCGTTCTCAACATGACCCCAAGGTCAAAGGCCAAAAAGTATGATTTTGCCATATCTTCTAAACTATTGGAGTTACACTTCTGAAACTTTGGTTATTGGATATCCCTTTGAATATAGAATAAATTGGGATACTTTTGGTGTGACCTCGACCTCAACATGACCCCAAGGTCAAAAGTAAAAAAGTATGACTTTGCCATATCTTCTAAACTATTGGTGTTACACTTCTGAAACTTGGATAATAGATGGCCGTTGGAATATAGGATAAATTGGGATAACTTTGGTGGACCTCAACATGATCCCAAGGTCAAAGGTAAAAAAGTATGACTTTGCCATATCTTCTAAACTATAAGAGTTACACTCCTGAAACTTTGCTTATCAGTTAGAATGTTCTTTGCAACTTTTTTTACTTATATGTAGTTTTGGATAGCTAATACATAGTCATTAGTGTTTTTCATAGAAAAAGCGGGTATTTGCGATGGTATACCATCGACTGCGCGATCTAGTTTACCTTTAATTTCATTAAAAGATTTCATAATTGTGCATGTCTTTAAAGGGTTGGATCTAAATTAATACATGAGAATGAGCCTTTTCGTACCGATTCATTATAGGAAATGTTTTCTAAGGCCATTCCCGATTGCGGGCAGTACAAATCATAAACAGAGAAGGTGGAACAAGAGTAAGAAACATCGCGAACAGGTCATAAAGAGCATTTCGCCGCAAATAAGCAACATAATACTTTAGGAATTTTGAATGACTTCAGAATTATAGCTTTGAGATCTATCTGTCACCAGTCAATGACACATTACATGATTGTTCGTTATTATCCCCTCGCAACAAAGTTGCGATCGAGACCATACGTCCGTGTGTGGGTGTTTGTGTGGGCGTCCGTGTGTCCGGAAACTTGTGAACAGGATTAAAGACAATGCCATCATCGGAGAAGCATCATGCCTTCCATAAATGTTCCCCATGGAGAGAGAATAAATCCTATTGATTTTCAAGGTCAAGGGTCAAATGCCAAGTTAACAATGGACTTGACATTGAAAACATTGTGAACAGGATAAAAGACAAAGCTACATCATTGAAGTATCAAACATTCCACAAATGTTTCCCGTGGAGCGATGATGAACACTATAGATTTTTGAGGTCAACGGTCAAATGTCAATGTCACGATGCACCGTGTCATGACTTTAATGCAACGTCACATCTACGTCGGTGCAACGTCGTGACATTGCACCGACGTAGAGGTGACGTTGCCCTTGCGACGTGTGCCTGCTGGTTTATTGATATTCTCATACTGATTTTAAACTACAGTATTAAAGCATTCATTATGCAATGGAAAATGGGACTGATATGACGTCACAATTACGTCATGTGCCTGATGGGAAGTAACCAACAATGTCGGAAATCACTGTTAATTCCACCTCTCCCAGACCCACACAAAAACACTTTTACTAAGTTACTAAGCACAACACTTTCAACGTTGCGCTCACGTGACTATCACTCTTTACCAAAGAACACCTTTTCAAATGCATTGAAAATTTTACCGTCAAAAAAACTGAAAATTTTCAGATAGAAGAAAATCTGATATTTATCATATTTCTGTTTAAAATATAGATTGTGATTACTCGTTAGAACCGCCTCGGTGAGGCAGTTCTAACGGGCATCTACAAGCTATTTTAATCAGAAATAAGAACAAATAATGAGTGTCACCGTTAACTCCAGTTTCACTATATAAAAGTGGGGTTTAAGGGGGTCAAAATTATATAGGCGTGTTTTTTAGGAAATCAAGGTAGGGATCATTTACAAAAAAAACGCCCCCCGCCCATCGGGGCTTGAAGAAATAGATAGGCGGCCAGATGCTTCCACACAGAGCTGAAACCGACACGCACACGAGTACTGGTAAACCGCTAAGAGGATATAAGCCTGCCCAGGCGAGGCGGTGTGAGTCGGCCCGTCCATGCATATAAACCCTTTTGGTTAAATTGGGTGGCAGGTCTTGCGTTGTCTTTTCATCTCAATGTCGGGCGGTCCCCGTCCATCGGGGCTTGAAGAAATAGATGGGCTGCATGATGCTACCACGCAGAGCTGAAATCCGACCCCACACGAGGACTGGTAAACCACTTAGAGGAACTAAGCCTGTAAAGCAGTGCAAGTCGGACAGTCCATGCTTATAAACCCTATTGGTTTCATTGGTCGACATGGCTTGAGATGTTATTTCATCTCAGTGTCGGGTACACATCCCACAAAATTGGAAGCAACGTCTCCAAAATGACCTTTACAGTGTTGACGGGGACGTTAAACCTCAAATAACAAAAAAAAAAAGCCGCCTTATTTACATCTTAGAGAATTATCTGTAGAATCTGGACTGCAATCATGTGTTGGGTTTTGCAAACAGTGTAAACCCATATCAGAACGCGGTGTCTGTTCAGGGTCTACACTGTTTGCTTAGGGTAAAGGGTTAAACGAAACAGTTCAAGTTCCCCTTCAGGGCCATTTTTTTTTTCAATCTACACCAAGAGATTCTCGACCTATCAGTGCTGTCAGTGCTTTGATTTATTTACCCTTCAACCCTCCTACCCCTGAGTTTTCGGCGTGGGCTCTACCATCACTGACTTTGGGCACGTCCATTCCACTTTATATAGTATCTAGCTTAATAGAGTCATCAGGATAGCAAGTTATATATCCCTATAAGGTGGCTCATTATGCGCCATCTCATCAGGATCTACATGTTTGCATTAGTATCTGTGCCGGGCTTTAGGGTTGAAAGGGTTAGCCTTTGCTGTAGTAACAGGCTTAAATATTGCGCAGTAAACAATCATTGGAATCGAAAGGGATACATTTAAACCGTAGATTGTAGCATTCTGTGTAGAAGCACTGTCATCTATTTTAAACACACATAGACTTCTGTCATCCATTTCAAACAATGAATTTTAATTTTGGGATCATTCAACAATGAAATATCAGGAGTATATTCAGGACTGTACTGACTGAAAATAAAATAATAATCAAAACCGAATACCCTTTCGATGATTAAAACAAAAAACATAGTTCGTTATTAAAAATCCAGAATGTATCAAAAATAGAATTCGAATGGCAAAAATTCAGATTTTAAATGTATAAATGAATATAGTAGCAAATTAAAATTGTTAAAAAAGTGTTTTAATTTTATCAATAACGCGAACTCCTGTAACTGACAATTCGCTTACATCATTGAAAAGTCAAGTTTCATGATTACTTAGTCCGTGTCTCAAACTCATTACAAATGGCGCTGCGTTGGTACGCAGCGCAATAACGGATATTCTCCAGAAAAGTAGCCATTTTGGAGATAAGAAAAAATGCTCTATGTCGCACGGGTGTGTTATTGTAATGAGATGTCGCAGAACGCAGCGTCTGATCAGGGTCTACACTGTTTGCATAAACTTCAGCCATTTTCCAAATAAATTTTGAAGAAAACACAACCTGATACCCCTAAATTTTGAAATGCACTCATGCTATATATAAGATGGAAGATGAAATATATGGGCTGCATGATGCTTCCACGCAGAGCTGATTCTGGCCCGCACACTAGTACTGGTAAACAGTTTAGAGGATCTAAGCCTGTCCAGGAACCGCGGTGCTGAGGCGGGCCATCCATGCTAATAAACCCTATTGGTTTCATTGGGCGACAGGGCTTGAGATGTCATTTCATCTCAGTGTCGGGTAAAAGTCCCACAGAATTGGAAGCAACGTCTCCAAAATGACCTTTACAGTGTTGACGGGGCGGTAAACCTCAAATCAAACAAACAAAACAGATACACCACATTAACATTATTGTTGGGGTCCAAAGCAGAAACCATGTTAGTTAAACAACCATGTTTTATCCAAACAAAAATGAATAGATTATATTGAAAAATAAGAGGTCATAAGAGAAAACTGGGGTTTACGGGGGTATTAATTATTTTTAAGCCCCCGCCATTCAAATGGTAGAAAGGGCATATAGCGTTGCCCCTGTCCGTCCGTCTGTCCGGGCAAACATGTCAGGTTTAGGGGCTAGTGACCAGATCGATAACAATAGAAAATATTGGAAAATGATTGTTAAACAATAGATTTATTCTGTAAATGAAAGGTTTAGGAGGTTAGCCCCTAATCCAAACAAAAGAAAAGAACAAAAGAAATAGCCCTTAAACCTGACATGTTGGAACGTCCGGCCGTTCGTCCGTGCGTCCGAAACTTAAAGAGGTCAATAACTTTCTTATTTCTCGATGGATTTTAAAATTACTCGGCAGAAATGTTAACCATCATGAGAAGACGTGTCACATGCAAAACTCGGGTCCGTACCTCCAAGGTCAAGGTCATACTTAGAGGTCAAATGTCAAAAAAAAGGGTCCGAAACTTAAACCCAGTCAATAACTTTCTTAATTCTGGATGAATTTTGAAATTACTTTGTAGAAATGTTAACCATCATGAGACAATGTGTCACGTGCAAAACCCAGGTCCGTTCCTCCAAGGTCAAGGTCATACTTAGAGGTCAAAGGTAAAAAAAAGGGTCCGAATGTTAAACATCGTCAATAACTTACTTATTTCTGGATGGATTTTGAAATTACTTTGAAGAAATGTTAACCATCATGAGACGATGTGTCACGTGCAAACCCAGATCTGTACCTCGAAGGTCAAGGTCATACTTAGGTCAAATGTCAAAAAAATGGTCAGAAACTTAAAACACAGTCAATAACTTTCTTATCTCTGGATGGATTTTGAAATTATTTGGCAGAAATGTTGGCCATCATGAGACAATCTGTCTCACACAAAACGAAGGTCCTTACCTCCAAGGTCAAGGTCATACTTAGAGGTCAAATGTGAAAAAAGGGTCCAAAACTTAAACACAGTCAATAACTTTATGTGGATGAATACGAACTCCAAGACATAGGTCGTGGGTACTCAATGAGGCGGTTCTAATGAGCACCCACAACCTATGTTTGCCTCTTCTATCAGGCGGCAGGGCTTGAGATGTCATTTCATCTCAATGTCGGGTAAAAGTCCCACAAAATTGGAAGCAACATCTCCAAAATGACCTTTACAGTGTTGGCGGGGATGTTAAACCTCAAATCAAACATTAATAATGAAAGCACTGAGAGTATGGGTGTGTCGATTGTTTCCGAGAGTGGGCTGGGAAAATAGTCCAAACTGAGTATTAAACTATTACATTTTGCCATTCATTTTCAGTATTTTAAGCAAAAAGTGTAGAGCCTGATCAGACGCCGCATTCTGCGGTGTCTGATCTGGTTCTACACTGTTTGCTAAGCCCAACCCATGATTCCAGTCCAGGTTCTATAGATAACACTAGACCTCACAGTGATAGAATTAATATGGCTATTTTTCTATTTATAAACCGTTACCTGGATTTCCTGCAAATCAGTGACAGTCACATGGACTTGAGCACTGACAAATTTCTACGCTTAGTAACTTTGGGACGATTGACAAAACTGATCTGGCAAATTAAGTTGAAGTCCCATTTTGTTGAGGCTTTACATTATTCAACACTATTCAGATCATTTTGGAGATGTAACAATGCTCCCGATTTTGTGGGACTTTTACTGACAGTGAGATGAAATGACATCTCAAACCCTGCTGCCCAAAAAATACAATATATGTAAGGACCGTCCAACTCCCACCACTTTGCCTGTGCAGGTGTAGTGTGTGTGTGAGTGTGTGAATTCGGGTTTAACGTCGCTTTCAACAATTTTTAGCTCCACGGGGCTATTGTCATGGCCCTGTGTCCGTCGTGCATCCGTGCGTCAGTGCGTCCGTGCATTAACTTTTTCTTTAAACATCTTCTCCTCCTAAACTACTGGGCCAATTGTAACCAAACTTCACAGGAATGTTCCTTACATAGTCCTCTTCTAAATTCCTTCGAAGAATTTTGTTACACCCAGAACTCTGGTTGCCATGGCAACAAAACCACAAAAAATTAAAAATCTTTAAAAATCTTCTCCTCCAAAACCACCTGTTGGATTTCATTTTTATTTTGCATGAATGTTCCTTGGGTGGACCTCTTTCAGATTCCTTGAAGAAATTTTGATCCGACAAAAAACATGGCCGCCATGGGCGGGGCTTATTTTCCCTATTTAACATATAGTGTAATGCTAAAACATCTTCTCCTCCTAAACTATTGGGCCCATTGTAACCAAACTTCACAGGAATGTTCCTTACTTAGTCCTCTTCTAAATTCCTTCAAAGAATTTTGTTACACCCAGAACTCTGGTTGCCATGGCAAAAAAACAACACAAAAATTAGAAATCTTTAAAAATCTTCTCCTCCAAAACCACCTGTTGGATTTCATTTTTATTTTGCATGAATGTTCCTTGGGTGGACCTCTTTCAGATTCCTTGAAGAAATTTTGATCCGACAAAAAACATGGCCGCCATGGGTGGGGCATATTTTCCCTATTTAACATATAGTGTAATGCTAAAACATCTTCTCCTCCTAAACTACTGGGCCAATTGTAACCAAACTTCACAGGAATGTTCCTTACTTAGTCCTCTTCTAAATTCCTTCAAAGAATTCTGTTACACCCAGAACTCTGGTTGCCATGGCAACAAAACCACACAAAAAATTAAAAATCTTTAAAAATCTTCTCCTCCAAACGCACCTGTTGGATTTCATTATCCCCTCGCACAACATAGTTGTGAGGGGGGATATAGCATTTGTCCTGTACATACGTACGTATGTACGTACTTTTGTCATCACTCTAGCGCCACGTACGTACATACTTTTTGTCATCACTCTAGCGCCACGTACATACGTACGTACTTTTGTCATCGCTCTAGCACCTACATTTCTTAACCGATTTTAATATAACTTCACACGAACGTTCCTTACGACAATATCTGGAGCAAGATCGACTTTCAAGGTCATGACCTCAAGGTCAAGGTCACTCTGGCTATTTTTTGAAAAACTTTGTCATGGCTCTAGCGCCTACATTTCTCCCCCAATTTCAATATAACTTCAAACAAATGATCCTTATAAAAATATCTCAAGCGAGTTTGACTTTCAAGGTCATGACCTCAAGGTCAAGGTCACTGTGGCTATTTTTAGAAAAACATTGTCATCGCTCTAGCGCTTACATTTCTTCACCAATTTCAGTATAACTCCACACAAATGATCCTTATAAAAATATCTCGAGGGAGTTCCACTTTCAAGGTCATGGCTTCAAGGTCAAGGTCACAGTGGCTATTTTTAGAAAAACTTTGTCATCGCTCTAGCTCCTACATTTCTTCACTGATTTCAATTTAACTTCACACAAATGTTCCTTATGACAATATCTTGAGCGAGTTGGACTTTCAAGGTCATGACCTCAAGGTCACAGTGGCTATTTTTAGAAAAACTTTTTCATCCCTCTAGGGCCTACATTTCTTCACCAATTTCAATGTAACTTCACACAAATGTTCCTTATAAAAATATCTCCAGCGAGTTCGGCTTTCCAACTCATGGCCTCAAGGTCAAGGTCACTGTGGCTTTTTTTAGAAAAAACTTTGTCATCGCTCTATCGCCTATATTTCTTCACCAATTTCAATATAACTTCATACAAATGTTCCTTATGACAATATCTCTAGCGAGTTTCCCTTTCAAGGTCAAGGTCACTGTGTCTATTTTTAGAAAAACTTCGTCATCCCTCTAGCGCTTACATTTCTTCATCGATTTCAATATAACTTCACACAAATGTTCCTTATGACAATATCTCCCCATTTCGACTTTCAAGGTCAAGGTCACTATGGCCATTTTTAGAAAACTTTGTCATCGCTCTAGCGCCTACATTTCTTCACTGATTTCAATATAACTTCACACAAATGTTGCTTATGACAATACCTTGAACGAGTTCGACTTTCAAGGTCAAGGTCACTTTGGCTATTTTTAGAAAAACTTTGTCATTGATCTAGCGGTTACATTTTTTTCACCAATTTCAATATTACTTCACACAAATGTTCCTTATAACAATATCTCAAGTGAGTTCCACTTTCCAGGTCAAGGTCACTGTGGCCATTTTTAGAAAAACTTTGTCATGGCTCTAGCGCTTACATTTCTTCACCAATTTCAATATAACTTCACACAAATGTTCCTTATGACAATATCTCTAGCTATTTAGACTTTCAAGGTCAAGGTCACTGTGGCTATTTTTATAAAAACTTTGTCATCGCTCTAGGGCCTACATTTAATGATGGATTGTAATAGAACTTCACACAAATGTTTCTTATGATAATATCTCGACTTACTTTGACTTTCAAGGTCATGACCTCAAAGTCAAGGTCACTGTGGCTATCTTTAGAAAAACTTTGTCATCGCTCTACCGTCTACATTTATTAACAGATTTTAATATAACTTCACACAAAAGATGCTTATGATAATATCTTGAGCAAGATCTACTTTCGTGGTCATGGCCTCAAGTCAAGGTCACTATGGCTATTTTTAGAGAAACTTCATCACTCTAGAATGTACATTTATTGGAGGATTTTTAAACAAACTTTACACAAATGTTGCATATGATAATATCTCAAGCAAGTTGGACTTTTGCCATTTCAGTGTTTTCCACACACGAAGTTGTCTAGTGCGAGGGAATTTGTATCACATGCGATGCCTTGTTTTTATTTTGCATGAATGTTCCTTGGGTGGACCTCTTTTAGATTCCTTGAAGAAATTTTGATCCGACAAAAAACATGTCCGCCATGGGCGGGGCTTATTTTCACTATTTAACATATAATGTAATGCTAAAAAATCTTCTTCTGCAAAAGTACTTGTGGGATTTCATTGTAATTTGCATGAATTGTCCTTGGGTGGACTGTTGTCAGATTCCTTGAAAAAAATTTGATCTTACAAAAAAACATGGCCGCCATGGACGAGGCTTATTTTCACTATATATCATATAGTGTAATGCTGAAAATATTTTCTGCAAAAGTTCTTGTTTTATTTCATAGTTATTTGGCATGCATGTTCCTTGGGTGGACCTCTGTCAGATTCCTTGAAGAAATTTTGATCCGACTAAAAACATGGCTGCAGTGGGCGGGGTTTATTTTCAATATATAACATGTAGTGTAATGTTGAAAAAGTCTTCTCTTCTTCAAAAGTTCTTGTTTATTTATTTATTTATATATTTATTTATTTATTTATTTATTTATTTATTTAAAAGTAGAGTTCGCCAACAAATAGCTGGCAGTGACGTAGCTGACTATTTGACCTATTTTACCGTTAGCCCCATAAGCTTTGCATTGTTCAGAACAAAAACAAGTCGTGACGTCACTGCCAACTATTCCTCGACGGACAGTACCTTCCTGTATCTGAATTAATCTCCTCCAATTTTGCTGACTATCACATATCTATAGAGGTCCACCTACAAATTGTCATTCTAAAATTCAAAACATCAGAAATTTCACTTGCCCATCACACTGGTGATAGAACTGATGTTTTCAACACAAACTCTATTTATATGACTTGATGTTTCAAAATAAATTCAAAATACTGAGGGAGATTGATTTATTAGACCTAATTATACTACAGTGTCAACAGTTCTCCAGATCCCTGAGGGTTAAAATGGCTTAGTTGAAAAGGGAGACATACCGAATCCGACGGAGGAAAGGAAAAAATAAATTAATAAAGAAATAAAAACATAAATCTGTTCATTTTTTAGCTCCACTGGCCAAAGACCGGCGGGTCTTATGTTATATGTTATGGCCCTGTGTCTGTTGTGCGTCTGTGCGGTTGTGCATCCGTGTGTTAACTTTTTTCTTTAAACATTTCCTCCTTAACTACTTGGTCGATTGTAACCAAACTTCACAGGAATGTTTCTCACATAGTCCTCTTCTGAATTCCTTCAAAGAATTTTGTTACATGCAGAACAAAATGGCATCGAAACCCAAAAAAAATATTTAAAAATCTTCTCCTCCAAAACCACTCAATGGATTTTATTCTTATTTTGCATGAATGTTCCTTGGGTGGACCTCTGTCAGATTCCTTGAAGAAATTCAGATCAGACCAAAAACATTGCCACCATGGCCATGCCCCACATGACTGCCATGGCCATGCCCCTTGGCTCATTAGCTTTCAAAGACTTATATGGGGAAAAGTTTTAAAAACCTTCTCCAAAACCGCTCAACTTAATGGATTTCATTCTTACTTTGCATGAATGTTCCTTGGGTGGACCTCTGTCAGATTCCTTGAAGCAATTTTGATCAGACAAAAAACATGGCCGCCATGGACACGCCCATTGGCTAATTGGCTTCCATAGACTCAGAAATGAGATGTGTTAAATTTCACCTGTATTAAGCAAGAACCTGTCTTAAGCAAGCATATTTTGACTATCCCTTAGGCACTTGCTTAATACAGGTTGAACTGTAGTATGTAGCAAAGTTATGTGGTCACCTACTAAGTCCTGCGAACTATAACTCTTGAGTCCAAATTGGCAACGCCCCGGTGCTTAGTAGCTCCCATAGACTAATAATGACAAAATCTTGAAACTTTTCTCCTCTGAAACCATAAGACCAAGAGCTTAGTATGTAGCAATTTGAAGTATTCAACTGCATAAATCCTGCCAACTATGCCCCTGGGGTCCAAATTGGCCACACCCTGAGGCCCATAAGCTCCCATAGACTTATTCTGGGAAAAACTGACAAAAATCTTCTCTGAAACCATCAGTGCCCAGAGCTTAGATATTAAGTATGCAGCAACGTCAAATGGGGTAAAAAATTGGTCACGCCCAGAGGCATATTAGTTCCCATCTATGGACTTATAATAGGAAAAACTTAAAAAAAAGTCTTCTTCTCTGAAACCATAAGGCCCAGAGCTTTAGATATTTGGTCACTCACATAAATCCTGCCAACCATGGCTCTGGGGTCCAAAAAATATAGAATGGACATTCCTTGGGTGGATCACTTGTTTCTTTTTTACCCATTGCATGCGGGAAAACCCTAAATGGGTACCTTGGCAAACAGTGCTGGCCCAGATCAGACCCCACAGAACACCATGTCTGATCAGGGCCTGCACTATTTGCTAACAGAATTTTCCATCAAAAATAGAAAAAAATAGGCCTGACACCCCTTATATGACAAATGGACTGGTCCAACATATAGCAATAGAAGAGTCCACAAGTATACAATTGGTTAATGTAATAAATATGACAATTGTCTGAAGTTAGCCGGTGGAGCGACAGGCCCTCTTGGGCCTCTTGTTCAGTCATGTCACGACGGTGTCTGGTTGCGACAGGGAGCTCAATGCTCACTTTTATAGTGCTGCCTCACTGAAGTATCATGTCCCAGACACATTACATGATACCACACCCAGTCACATTATCCTGACATTAGGTAGACCAGTCCTAGC
The DNA here is from genome assembly GCA_963580285.1 of Lucinisca nassula. Classification (NCBI taxonomy): domain Eukaryota; kingdom Metazoa; phylum Mollusca; class Bivalvia; order Lucinida; family Lucinidae; genus Lucinisca; species Lucinisca nassula. The sequence continues at coordinate 54,830,625 of OY757025.1, read as the reverse complement.
TCTTCCCCATAAATCTGAGTGCCAAGCGAGGAGCAGCTAGTACCATTTTTAATGACTTTGGTAGGTCACGGCCCGGGATCGAACCCGTGACCTACTGTTCCCCGGAGCGGACACTCTACCAACTGAGCTATCGGGGCCGGTTAAATGCAGGTGTAGACCTAGCCTAGCCACTAGGCGTTAAAATGGATAATATGGAATTAAAATCAATTTTTGCACTAAAATGAACAGTGTTTAAAAGTTTAGCTAGTCTAGTCTCTCTGGCTCAATTTTAAGCTTATAGACTTGCCATTACTAGCAAGGTGATAAATTTTTAATATAATAAAAATACAAAAAAAAAAAAAGATCAGACTTTGATTATCAGACTAGTAGTTAGTCTAGTGTAGACCCTAAGCAGTGTTGGTCAGTTTCAGCCCTGCGTGGAATCATCATGCAGCCAAATCTCTTTCTCCATTAGCCCTGATGGGCGGGGACCAGAATTGGGGGATGGGGGTTAGGTATTAAAATATGGTTTGGGGTATATGTTGATAATTGATTTGCAAACTTGATACTTACACTTTAAGATTGGTTTCCAAATTGACATTGATAGAGTAATGTCTCCAATTTGATTTAATTAGTACTTAATTAAACTGTCACTGCAAATGAAATCCTTTATGTAAATGTGATTGCTTAAAGGCCAACAAATAGTGGCTTAATTGATTACTTGATCTGGATGCCACATACTAAATTTAACCCTTATCCTGCTGAATAATCTAATTAGCGACACCTACTTTTGACTGTCAGCCAATCATATTACATGATTTAATTTTTATACCCCCGGCATATGAAGTATGCTATGGGGGTATATAGTTTTCGTCATGCCGTTCGTCTGTCCGTCCATCCGTTAACATTTTGTGGTTAAAGTTTTGCGTCAAAGTTTCTAAGAGATTGTATCTTCTGAACCCTTTGATAGATTTAGTTGATACTTACACTGAAGTTACATACTGGTCTAAAGATTTCATTGATGCATGTCCCCCCAACCCACAGTGACCTTGAGGTCAAGGTCACAGACTTAGAAATTTTACATTTGCTTAAAGTTTAATGACAAAGTTTATAGATGTCTGTTAGTTCTAAACTCTTAAGACAAATTTAGTTGATACTTTATTCAATGTTGCATAGCAGTCCAAAGATTTCGTGATGCATGTCCCTTCCCCAACCCATGGTGACCTTGACCTCAAGGTCACATGGTGATCTTGACCTCAAGGTCACAGATTTAGAAATTTTACATTTGGTTAAAGTTTTATGACAAAGTTTATAAATGCCTGTATGTTCTAAACTCTAAGCCAAATTCAATTGATACTTGCATCGATGTTGCATACCAGTCCAAAGATTTCATTGATGCGTAACCCACCCTGCTGCTTCAGTAACATTGATGCCCCCAGCCCTTCAGTAACTTTGATGCCCTCACTCCCTTGGTCCATTTAGAAATTTTATGTTTGGTTTAGCTTTTACAAGCACATTTATAGTTTCTTATAGCTTCTTCACTTCTTCATTCATATTATATTCAAGCTTGAAAGATATATCAGAGGGTGTCACTGGCCGGGGGTATACGTGACCCACTGGTCGCTTTCTCTAGTCTATTGATGGATTTTAATATAACTTCACACAAATGTTGGGTATGATAATGTCTCGAGCGACCGGGGTCCAGGGTTCAATGTCAAGGTCACTGTGGCTAATTATACCCCCAACATACTTTGTGTGTCGGGGGTATATAGTTTTGGTCTTTCCGTAAATTCGTCCGTTCGTTGGTTTGTTCATTCGTTCGCTCGTTCATACTTCCGTCTGTCCCGCCATTCGTCAACCTTTACGTTATAATTTTGCGTTAAACCTTTTTGATAGCTCATATCTCTGTAACCACATGTTAAATTGCACGACCCGCAGAAAAAGCGACCGACTGAAGTCGGTTGATTTTCTAAGAGTGCCCTAAAATCACCATGTCATTCTGTCAGTCTGTCCGTCCGTAACCCGTTTGTGAAAATTGGTGATAGTGACTTAACCACTTGGAATATTTAAACAATTTTTGGCATACTGATAGATATCAATGAGATCTAACCAATGAACTTGCGAAATATTACATTCCATTCAATATAGCCTCGCCGAGGCGAAAAATGTGAAAATTTTCGAACTGCTTCTCCTCGGAAACCGTTGGGCCGATTGAAGTCAAATTTCATATGGAGCCTCTATGGGATGGGGGGAACCAAAATTTGCTCATGGGGTCCAGGTCACATGACAAAAATGGCCGCCAAGCCATATATGGTCTGTCTGTCTGTCCGTCCGTAACCCGTTTGTGAAAATTGGTGATAGTGACTTAACTGCTTGGAATATTTAAACAATTTTTGGCATACTGATAGATATCAATGAGATCTAACCAATGAACTTGCGAAATATTACATTCCATTTAGTATAGCCTCGCTGAGGTGAAAAATGTGAAAATTTTCAAACTGCTTCTCCTCAGAAACTGTTGGGCCGATTGAAGTCAAATTTCATATGGAGCCTCTATGGGATGGGGGAAACCAAAATTTGCTCATGGGGTCCAGGTCACATGACCAAAATGGCCGCCAAGCCATATATGGTAAAAACCCTTCAAAAATAGTCTCCGCCAGAACCGCTTGGCAGATTTCCACGAAACTTGATAAATAGCATCTGGGATGTAGGCCAATCATAAATTGCTAAAATGGTGACCCTGGGTTGACCTTGACCTTCTTTGTGCCTAGGTCAAACTTTGACACATATGCTTTTGTATTAGAAAAGTGAGAATGCATTTTATCCTGCAAACGATTCAGAATACAGTACTAAAGTATAAGATATATTTTTGCTCCTTACGATAAGGCGTATTTATTGGAGGAGCCGTTTTAGGTCCAGGTCACATGACCAAAATGACCGCCATACCCATATATGGTAACACTCATAAAGCTAAAAGCATCCGGCGGGTCGTGCACTTCAGCTGAAGCACTGGTTCTCTTCATTGTGGTAAAGGATATCTCTATAGCATTACCTTTTATATGGAATATCTAAGCCCCTGGGTCAAGCCCCTGGGTGGGCTGTAAGTAAGTAAGTAAGTAAAGACTTTATTTAGTGAGGGTAACAACATTTAGCACATACAAAAATACATGTAATAGCTAATCTTCCATGAGGCCCTCAGTATATACAATTATTTACACAGAAACATAAATATAAACAAGTTCATAGAAAAAAACAAACAAAAAAAAAGAAAACATACAAAATATGATGTGATTGTTTGATGTTGGAACCCTTTAAATACCTTCCACAACAATGTGTTACCTTACCGAAACGAAAAACAAGATTTTCTCTGATGATATACTGTAACTGTCAGTCTGTCCGTCTGTCAGTCCATCTACTTTTACGTCAAAGTTTTGTGTTAAACCTTTTTCATTGCTGATATCTCTGTAATCACATGTTAGATTCTCTTCATGTTGGGTAAAGGATATCTCTATAGCATTACCTTCTATATGGAATATCTAAGCCCCTGGGTCAAGCCCCTGGGTGGGCTGTCCGTCTGTCCGTCTGTCAGTTCATCTACTTTTACGTCAAAGTTTTGTGTTAAACCTTTTGGATTGCTCATATATCTGTAACCTCATGTTAAATGCTCTTCATATTTGGTACAGAATATAGCTATAGTATTAACTTTCATATGGAATATCTAAGTTCCTGGGTCAAACCCCTGGGTGGGGCTAGGGGTCAATAATTAAGACTTACGCATTTTGATTACGTCCAAGTTTTGTGTTAACTGTTTTCATTATACTCCTTGTTGTTGAAATGCAATAGTTATTCTCAGTGGACTAAATGGAAAGTTTATATGGAAAGGTTCAATGCTACAGACAAATTGTCATTTCCACTAAAAGGGGATGGCACTGGTCAGGGGTATAAATGCCCCACTGGGCACTTTCTCTAGTTTTAAAAAAAACTTTGTCATTGCTCTAGTGTCCGCATTTATTGATGGATTTAAAGATAACTGCACACAAATGTTGGGTATGATGATATCTCGAGTGAATTCAACTTTCAGGCTTTGGGCTGAAGGTCAAGGTCACTGTGGCTATTTATAGAAAAACTTTGTCATCGCTCTAGTGCCTTCATTTATAGATTGATTTTGATATGACTTCACACAAATGTTGGGTATGATGATATCTTGAGCAAGTTCGATTTTCAGGTTCTGGGGCAAGTTCGACTTTCAAGTCACCTGCAATGATTGAATTTTAACCTCAGAACATGAGAAAAACTTGTGAAATTTGCAACTTTGCCTGTCAGATAATGCATTTACATGTATATGCATTTCGTACACAAATGTTTGTCCGAAATCAATGGTGCCACAGCAATGCTGCTGAACTTAAAATTAGCGCGGTGTATAAGAGTACATTATTGGATTTTTGTATAGTGAGTGAGTGTTTTGAGTTTCACGTCCCAACAGGTAAGGTCATAAGGAGATGGGACCGCAGTTTAAAGATTCATCTGAAAGTCTGTAGAAGTTTGATTTCAAATAAGTGCTATAGAAAGTGCTTTCAAGATGGCATCTTTACCTTCTTTGTTTCAATCGGCTTTTGTGAAACTGCACCCGCTACCGTTTGCCTGGACTGTATGTTAAGAGTGAACTGATTGTTTGTTTGTTTGTATTGGAGTTTAATGGCCCAGTCAACACTATTTTAGGTCATTTTTGAGCTGGTCAGTTTACCTATCCACACTTTCCCTGGGCAGGCTTATACGTAAGCGGTTAACCAGTACAGTGGACATTCTTTCGCCAGAAACTGACAACTGCCCTTCTTGAATCAGCAGAAGGGAGAGCATGACCGTAGAAAAGATTTCATGATCAGTCTCCACGAAAGAATGTTGCTGACCCCGGCAGGTATCGAACCCACCTCCTCCTGATCATGAGTCAAACGCGCATCCGACTGAGTTACAGAGACCGGTCTAAGAGTGAACTGTACTGAGAATTTGATGCGAAATGATCGATCAGCTCTATTCAAATGCATGTAATATTCAGCCCATTTTAACCCATTTAGTACCGGAAACCCCACAAGGGGTACTTGGCAAACAGTGCAGACCCAGATCAGACACCACAGAATGCGGCGTCTGATCAGGGCCTACACTGTTTGCAAGAAGTTCAGCTTTTTTCCAAATAAATTTTCAAGATCACACAACCTGTCACCCCTAAATTTCAAAATGGATTCCTGCCTTATATAAGAAGGAAGATTCCATATGGTACAAAAAAGGTTAAATATGAGATTAATAAACCTCGCGAGGTTGGACATCCGATAAAGAAATTCTGTGAGCAATTGCACTCATTTCTCTATTATTCAAGGATGTTTATAAATCCCATATTGTAATAAACTCTGCAAATCAATTTCTATAAATAACAATTTATAAAGTGAAAAAGTTCATTCAGATTAATGAAGGTTTATTTATGTGGCATTAAAACTGTGGCACCTGGGTGACAGTTCATTCACCTATAATCAAAACAATTGCAAGAATTGTTAAGAGAATCAGTGAGTGAGTGTTTGAGTTTTACGTCCCACCAACAGCTAAGGTCATACTGAGAAGGGACCTCGGTTCAAAGACACATCCAAAAGTCTGGAGAAGCCTGGGATCGATCCGGGACCCCTGGTTTACAAGGCGAGTAGCAGAGTAGCACTACACCATGTAGGTTTCTGTGTAATTATCAATAATAATCATACAACTGTTCAGAAAAAGTATTATATAGGATAAAAATAACATATACGGTACACATCTTTAACCCATTGCATGCAGGAAACCCCTAAAGGGGTACCTCAGGAAACATTGCTGGCCCAGATCATATGCCGCAGAATGATCTGGGCCTGCACTGTCTGCACTATTTGCTAACAGAATTTTCCGTCAAATATAGAATAAAAACGGAAAAATAGGCCTACCATCCCTTGTATGACAAATGGGCTTGTCCAACATATAGCAATGGATGAGTAACTGTTTCAGATTTTTATACATTATCATTCTGACTTGTTACTTTTAATATCGCCGTTTAACCATTAACCGACTGACGCTTATGACCCACCAAGAGGGTTGACGCGTCGTTAAACACGAAATCATCATCATCATCAGCAATGGATGAGTCCGCTGGCATACAATGGGTTATGGAGTATTACAGTGAAATTATCCAAGAAATGAGTATAACCTTGGATAATTTGAACTCACCACTCGAAAACACGCCTATATAATTTTGACCCCTTCGAACCCCACTTTTATATAGTAAAACTGGGGTTTACAGGGGTAACCTTATTTTTCTTATTTCAGGGAGGCGGTTCTAACGAGTACCACAATCCATATTTTGAGCAGAAATAAGAAAAATATCACCACTTTTCATCTTAAAAATTTCATTTTTTCGGCGATAAAGGTGATAATGTATTTGTATAGTAGACTTTTCATAATGCTCATGAGTCCCAGTGGCTCCAGATATCCATATATTTGGGTATTTCGGCGAGTTTTTCCTGATTTTATGTTGTGTGTACTCATTAGAATCGCCTCAAAGAGGTGATTCTCGTAAACACAACATACCAATATTTCACAAAAAGTTATAAAGGTATCCTTACGTGATCCCCAATGTGACGCTTGACCTGACACTACCGTATTTGACCTATTTACCGCACATGCTCCTATAAGCGCACACCCAAGCTTTTTCTGGACAAAATACACAAGTGCACACTTTACAGTAACCTCCCAACAAATTCATATTGAGTTTTGCTGCATCTTTGACTCGGACAATCATATGTATATATGTGTTGAACCCCTATGCTGAAATTCAACTCTATAAATAATCATATCGGAAGCTTTTTTTTGTATTTTTTTTTCGTATTGAGTGTGCGCTTATTAGGTAGATTTTTCACCACAATATTTTCATACAATTTTGAAAAAACTAAGCGCACAGTGCGGTAAATAGGTCGAATATGGTATTTTTATTTGTTTTTGAGTTTAACGGCCCAGTCAACACTTTTTAGGTCATATTGAGCTGGTCAGTTTACCTATCCACACTTTTCCTGGGCAGGTTTATACGTAAGTGGTTAAACCTGAAATCAAACAAACAAAACAAACGTAAGTGGTTTACCAGTACTGTGAGTGCATAATTATTCACCAGAAACAGTTACTGACAATAGCCCTTCTTGAATCAGTGGAAGGGAGAGATTGACCATAGAAAAGATTTCATGATCAATCTCCACGAAAGAATGTCTGTCCCCTGCAGGCATCGAACCCGCGTCCTCCTGATCACCAGTCAGACGCACATCCAACTGAGCTACCGAGGCCGGCAACCTGACACTATGATTAAACCTCAGTAGTGCAAATTACCGCTATCTCGAACAAATTTTTGTGATGCCAAAGGTATTCGAGTTATTGAAGTTTGACTATGTAAGCACCTATGGGATATTCAAATGTGTTTCCTTAAGACAGATACTTGCTTAACACAGGTAAATTTGAATGCATTTTCGTTTTTTCGGGAACTGAATGTGTGCTTGCTTAAGACAAGTTGCTTGCTTAATAGAGGTGACCACTAAGACAAGTTTTACTGTAATTGATTGGATATAGGCATTTCAAACTCTTTTTTAATACTATAATGATCCTAATTATTCAGACAGAAAGGCATTATCACAAACAGTGCAGACCCAAATCAGACTGCTCCTGAAGGAGCAGTCTGATCAGGGTCTACACTGCTTGCCATTCTGTCTACACCTTTTGAACTCATTGTTGAATTTCTCAGGGTGTCCCAACTTTTAGGATTTTTACGGTAGATTGACCAGGATCCATTTGTTCAAAACTAACGACGTTGTTAGTTCACATTGTTAAAACATTGATCATTTAACATGGCAAATATACTAATATTTTTGCAGAAAAATATGAACAGCTTTTGCAAAAGCTACTCACATATTTTCAGCAAAAATTGTAACAGCTGTATTTGGTATTTTCTTTGCTAGAACAATTAATTTTGATCACTTAACTAGCTTGTTAAGCTAACGATGCTTTGAACAACTGTCCCACATTGCCAGAAAAAAAAAACGTGGTTCTCATATCCTACCACCTTGATGAAGAAGTTGATCTTATAGTTTGCCATGGTCACATAAAAACCCTGAAAAGCAGGTACCCAGCAACACTTAGCCCATGTCCTGCTGAATAAATGAATTTAATAAACACCCATTTCCTACTGTCAACCCATTAATTGTTTGTTTGTTATGCCCCCGCATCGTATGATGCCGGGGGCATATAGTTTTTAGGTTTTCCGTATGTGCGTCCGTGGGTACGTGCGTGCGTCCGAATGTACGTCCTTCTGTACGAAAGTGTGTACGTACGTAATCCTGTTAGACTCAGGTTAAGGTTTTCGGTCAGGGTAGAACTTGAGCTCATATTTTTCAAACCATGCAATGGATGTGGTTTATATTTAGTATGATGATAGATATGGGTGTAAAGTTTTATCCAGCAATACCCCCACACCTACCCATGGTCTCAAGGTCAAGGTCATGGACTTAGAAATTTTTAATGTTTATGGCTCAGGTTAAGGTTTTCGGTCAGGGTAGAACTTGAGCTCATATTTTTCAAACCATGCAATGGATGTGGTTCATTTTTAGTATGATGATAGATATGGGTCCAAAGTTTTATCCAGCAATACTCCCACACCTACCCATGGAGGTCCAAAGATTTATTCAGTAATACCCCCACCCATGCCTAGGACTTCAAGGGCAAGGTCGCAGACATAGAATTTTTCAAAATTAAGTATGTTAATAGCTTATATTTTCCAAACTCTATAATGGATTTGCTTCATATTTGGTATGACAATAGTTGCAGGTCCGAAGTTTCATTGAGCCATACCCCCCACCCCTTAACTGAAGGTCAAGGTCACAGACATAGAAATTTTTTATATTATAATTTTGAGAGCTCATATTTCTTTAACCATGTGATGGATTTGCTACATATTTGGAATGATGATAGATACATGTCAAAAGTTTCATTCAGCCATAACCCCGCCCCTGCCGCATGACCTTAAGGTGATGGGGGGTGGGGGGGATGAGGTAGGTCCCTGGGCGAGGGCATTTGTGTTGTATTGACACATTTCTAGTTTGATTTGAGGTTTAACGTCCCCGTCAACACTGTAAAGGTCATTCTAGAGACCTTACTTCCAATTTTGTGGGACTTTTACCCCCGACATTGAGATGAAATGACATCTCAAGCCTTCTCCCCCAATGAAACCAATATGGTTTATTAGCATGGACGGTCCACCTCGCACTGCGGTTCCTGGACAGGCTTAGATCCTCTAAGCGGTTTACCATTACTAGTGTGCGGACAGGATTCAGCTCTGCATGGAAGCATGATGCTGCCCATATATTTCTTCAAGCCCCTATGGGCGGGGGCCGGTCAACCCATTAAATTACACTTACTTGATATAATGTATTCAATCCATTTGCAGAAGCCTCAGTGGTGTAGTGGTTACGCTTACTGGCCTCACAAACTAGGGGTCTTTGGTTTGATTCCCGGCTTCTCCAGATTATTAATAGTCAAAGCAGTTAACCCTTTGTACCGAATGGAATCTTCCTCCTTATATATAGAATGAGTCCATTTCAAAATTTAGGGATGTCAGGTTGTGTTTTCTTCAAAATTGATTAGGAAAGTGGCTTAACTTTTTGCAAACAGTGTAGGCCCTGATCAGACGCCGCGTTCCGCGGCGTCTGATCTGGGCCTGCACTGTTTGCCAGGGTACCCGTTTTGGGGTTTCTGGTACTAAATGGGTTAACGTCTTGGTTGAGTTTTCGAGCCTCGCTTGGTCACATTGAGAGTGCTTTTTCTTGCACACTAGACAAGGAAATCCGTGATTTTACCCTGGGATAGAAATTTATGTTCTCACCCTGGTGTTCCGACCCAGGCAACTAACATAAGTGCGCTTCAATTCTAATCAACTGCCGGAACTACTTCTGCACTACTTTTTTTTTTTTTTTGGTCACATTGAGAGTGCTTTTTCTTGCACACTAGACAAGGAAATCCGTGATTTTACCCTGGGATAGAAATTAATGTTCTCACCCTGGTGTTCCGACCCAGGCAACTAACATAAGTGCGCTTCAATTCTAATCAACTGCCGGAACTACTTCTGCACTACTTTTTTTTTGTAAACAATATACATGTGCGACCTGTCAAAACTAACCGGAGGTGTTGTGCAAGAAAAAGAATCCAATATGGGGTTCTGTTGTAGATGGGTGTTTCCAACCCGAGGGATGACCGTGCTAAGCGGAACCGAGGCTACGATGACCGTGCTGAGCGGAACCGAGGCGTAGCCTCGGTTCCGCTTAGCCCGTGCTGAGCGGAACCGAGGCATAGCCTCGGTTCCGCTTAGCACGGTCATCCCTCGGGTTGGAAACACCCATCTACAACAGAACCCCATATTAGATTCTTATATTCTCTGGGTGCTCTGGTTTTCTCCCACCTCTGATTAAGAAAAAGCGCAAAACAAAAACGAAAAGATTTTGGGTCGGCATTTATTAGAGAAAGTACTGTAAGTTCATTTGAACTTTTGTGTATTGGTTTTGTATATAGATAAAGAAATGTAAATGTTTCTATTTTTAGCCCTAGGAGTAATAATAGTGGCTCAGTAATGTGTATTGGGTTAGATAAGACCTATCTTAAAGTATACATTGATCAATATACTTGCTTTTCATTGGATGTACTATAGTGGTATTTGTCAGTTATTTTGATAGTAAATCTATTTTCAGATTTTATGCTCAAGCTTATCAGGGATTTTCAGCGTTGGTATTTTAACCAAAAATATGTTGGTCTTAAACGTTAAATGTTGTGTTTAAGATATCCACATCATTGTTCGTATATTACTGTTCTTGGTGGTTGTTGTATGTTGAAATTTCTCTGGAATTGATGTTTTATTTATCAGTCAGTAGGATATTTGATATTCTGAAGTATACCAGGTAATGCACTTATTAATATAATTCATTATTTATGTCACGTCTGGAATCATTGATTCATAAGAAGCTTTATAAACATCTTGTATGAGTATGGGTTCGACACAGGCATTTCCATCCTGAGGATTGAACGGGCCTCAGATTTATTGTTGCACCTGCTTTAACACATTGTATGCTAGTGGACTCTTCCAATGCTATGTTGGACAAGTCTATTTGTCATATATGGGGTGTCAGTCCAATTTTTTTCGTTTTTACTCTATTTTTGACAGAAAATTCTGTTAGCAAATAGTGCAGGCCCTGATCAGATGCCGCGTTCTGCGGCATTTGATCTGGGCCTGCACTGTTTGCCAAGGTACCCCTGTAGGGGTTTCCCGCATGCAATGGGTTAAGCATGTCGCGATATAGGAGTCCAATTTTCCGTCCCTTCATCTGATTAATTGTGTTCACCCTAGTGTCCACCCTAATGTTCAAGACCATTTCTCAAGAACTATAAGTGCCTCATTAACCTTTAGCCTGCTGTAGGCGACAAGCCCTATCTTTGCAAACAGTGTAGATCCAGATCAGATGGCTTCTGAAGAAGCCATCTGATCAGGATCTACAATGTTTGACATTCAGTTTATGAATTTGTTAAAATAAATTGCACCAAGTTATCTGATTGGTTCAAAGTCAGAAATGGGTGTGGCTTAATTGAATATTCAGCAGGTTAAAGGTTAATGATACTTAGTACAGACTTGCATCTGGGGATGGCTACTTTTAAATTAAGCATCCATATTTGTCTTTGACCTACATTTCATGGTTCACTGACTTTGTACATTACTGTGTTAAACCTATCATTCACCGTATTGTAAGAGTCCAAATTTTCTGTTAAAAACTATTAGGGCCTTATTAATGATACTTGGTATAAACTTGCATTTTGGGATGGCAACTTAAAGGTAAGCATCCATATTTGACTTAGACCTACAAATTCTCATGGTTGACCAACTTTGTAAACTATTGTGTCAACCCTAATTTTCAAGTCCTCTCAAGAACTATAAGAGCTCAATAATGATACAGATGGCAACTTTAATACAAGCATCCATATTTGACCTTGACCTAAATTTCATGGTTCACCGACTTTGTAAACTATTGCTTGAACCCTAGTGTTCACACTAATTTTCAAGTCCTCTCAAGAACTATAAGAGCTCAATAATATACTTGGTACAAACTCTCATCTGCAGATGGCAACTTTAATGTAAGCATCCATATTTGACCTTGACCTACATCTCATGGTTCACCGACTTTGTAAACTATTGCGTCAACCCCAGCATTCACACTAATTTTCAAGTCCTACTAAGAACTATAAGAGGTTCATTAATGATACTTGGTACAAACTCACATCTACAGATGGCAACTTTAATGCAAGCATCCATATTTGACCTTGACCTACATCTCGTGTTTCACCGACTATGTAAACTATTGCGTCAACCCTAGCATTCACACTAATTTTCAAGTCCTCTCAAGAACTATAAGAGCTCAATAATTATACTTGGTACAAACTCGCATCTGCAGATGGCAACTTTAATGCCAGCATCCATATTTGACCTTGACCTACATTTCATGGTTCACTGACTTTGTAAATTATTACATAAACCCTAATTAGAGTCCATTTCTTAAGAACTACAAGAGCGTGGTACAAGATACAAGCTTTCATATTTGATCTTGACCTACATTTCATGTTTTTGGGACTTGCCACTGCCACAGGCACGACATAGCCTCAGGTGGTATACTTTTATTTGTTGTCATCTGTACTTTCAGCAAACAGTGTAGATCCTGATCAGATACATTATTCTGTGGTGTCTGATTAGGATCCTTGCTGTTTGCCAAATTGTCCCATTTTTGGGACACTAGGCATATATTATATGATGGAAAATGGATTAGTAAACAGAACACTAGAAAAAAGAGTTTTTGGGTCAATTGTCAGTTGACCCGAAGTTACTAACCACAGAAGCTTTCAGTGCTGTTGTCCACATGACTGTCACTGATCTGTTTGAAATGCAGGTAATGGTTATTTATAGAAAATAGCCACTCTATTCCTATGACTGTGAGTTGCATAAGAGGGTTATCAATAGAATAATGACCTGAATCGTATGTTGGGTTTGGCAAACAGTGTAGACCCAGATAAGACAATGTACACTGTTTGCTTGCACTACAGGAATTTAACCCATTCAATACCAGAAACCCCTAAAGGGGTACCTTGGCAAACAGTGCAGGCCTAGATCAGATGCCGCAGAAAGCGGCATCTGATCAGGGCCTCCACTGTTTGCTAAAAGTTCAGTCATTTTCCAAATAGATTCTGATGAAAACACCACCTGACACCCCTAAATTTTGAAATGGACTCCTGCTGTATATAAGTTGGACCAAAAAGGGTTAAGGGTTAAACAAAACAGCCTGTGTCCGTGAATTGAACACCCACTTAAACCCCACTTTATATAGAGAAAACTGGGGTTTACGGGGGTATTCAATATTTTTCTTATTTCTGCTCCAATACATAGGTTGTGGGTACTCGTTAGAACCCCCTCAATGAGGCGGTTCTAACGATCACCAACAACCTATGTTTGCTGTATAAATCAGAAAAATATCACAGATTTTCATTAGAAAAGCAGCCCTTTTGGAGATGTGGAAAAAGCACTATTTCGCATGGATGTGTTATTGTAATGTGTTCAGAACCATTTTGCCAGAAGCAATCGACATACCACTGTTCTGTCACTCAGTATTATCAAACATGACAAATTTTTAACTTCGATGGCGACCATGAAAATTTGTTAAAGACAGCAGTAGTTCGAGCCATGGAGGGTTACTGTTAGTGCGGCATTACAGGAGGCATAATGAAGGTGATTGTGGGATATGTTTTTGGTGTTCTATATTATAAATCAGCCCTCGCCCATCAGGGCTTGAAGAAATAGATTGGCTGCATGATGCTTCCACGCAGAGCTGAAATCTGACCACACAGGAGTACTGGTAAACAGCTTAGAGGATCTAAGCCTGCCTAGGCAAAGCGGTGCGAGTTGGACCATCCATGCTTATAAACCCTATCGGTTTCATTGGGTGACAGGGCTGAGGTGTCATTTCATCTCAATGTCTGGTAAAAGTCCCACAAAACTGGAAGCAGTGTCTCCAAAATGACTTATACAGTGTTGAAGGGGACGTTAAACCTCAAATCAAACAAACAAAAACAATATTATAAATGTGGCTGGCCTCGGTAGTTCAGTCTGATACGCGTCTCACTGATGATCAGGAGGACCCAGGTTCGATACCTGCCAGGGTCGGCAACATTCTTTCGTGGAGATTGATCATGAAATCTTTTCTATGGTCATTCTCTCCCTTCTGCTGATTCAAGAAGGGCAGTTGTCAGTTTCTGGCAAAAGAATGTGCACTGGACTGGTTAACCACTCAAGTTTTAGCCTGCCCATGAAAAGTGTGGATAGGTAAACTGACCGGCTCAAAAATGACCCCAAATAGTGTTGGCTGGGCCATTAAACTCCAAAACAAACAAATAATATTGTAAATGTATAGTGTATACTCTAAGAATTGCCTCATCAATTCAAATGAGCACACGCAGCGTACAGTAGTGCCATAACAGAAGACATAATGATGATAATTGTGGTATATCTTTTTGGTATTTTATATTGTAAATGTATTGTGTGTACTCATTAGAATCACCTCGATGAGGCGATTCTAATGAGTATACACAAGAGACATTTGCAACAGGCCTCTGTGGCCTAGTGGATAAGAGCACCGACTCTTTATCATTAGGTCTCTCACCTCTGTGGGTTCAAGCCTGGCTCTGGTCACTTGTGAGATGACAAGTTTTGCAAGGGAAGGTCAGGTGGTTTTTCTCCAGTTACTCTGGTTTGATGCTTATGACCCACAAAGAGGGTGGACATGTCATTAAACACAAAATAATCATCACCAGTTACTCCTGTTTTCGCCCACCTCTGATTAACGATCAACTCGATATGAGTGAAATAATCTTGAAAGGTCCGTAAAACAAAAAAAGCATACATTTGCAACATGAAGAAGAATAAATCTCCCTACATTATCCCTATATCATATTTGGAGAAAATTCCCTGCGGACTCAAGAATGGATTCGACTCATCCATGGGTAAACAAGCTATCGGGGTTTGAGCCATTGAAGTTCTTCTGTAATTTGATTGGTGGGTCAGAAGTGGGTGTGGCTAAATTCAATTATTCAGCAGAATAATGGTTAAAGCAAATGGCCACAAGTTATACAAGCATTTGAAACCTAGACTTTCAACCCATTTTATACCGGAAACCCCCGTAGCGGGCAAAACCTTGCAGGGTTAGATCAGACTATTACGACACAAAACGTGGTTTCTGGTGCCAAAAAATGTCAGCCATTTCCTAATTTTCTAAAAATAATTGAACCTGACCCCTGAACTTTTGAAATGTACTCCTGCAATATATTAACCCATTGCATGCGGGAAACCCCTAAAGGGGTATCTTGGCAAACAGTGCAGGCCCAGATCAGATGCCACAGAATGCGGCATCTGATCAGGGCCTGCACTATTTCCGTCAAAAATAGAATAAAAACTAAAAAATAGGCCTTTTCAACATATAGCAATGGAAGAGTCCACTGGTATATGAAGTGTTAATGTGGAAGATTCTATTCAGGACAGAATGGGTTAACCCTTCAAATGCCAATCACAACAATTGTCACCCGCTTTGTCGTCTGCTGGTTTCTTTAAAAGTCATTGTTGAAAACAGTGTGGACCCAGCTCAGACTGCTCCAAAGGAGCAGTCTGATCAGGGTCCACACCTTTTGCCTGTATGCAAAAATATGTTTGAGATGCAGCAGATAACATAAACAGACAATTTTTTTCAGATGCATTTTTTCATGGCATTTTATGGGCTAAAATAATATATACTACTTATGATGTAGTTTTTTTATCACCTTTCACAACATAGCCTTATCGCTAAATGGATGCAAGTATGCTGAAAACTGACCACAACTGGTCATTTTCCTGCATAATGTATGTATTTTTGATTGATTACAAGATGGATATTAATTGTTTAATGTTGGTGGATCTTGTAAAGAAATTGTGGTGTAGTTCAAATCAAGAGCATGTAGATTAATTTCGTCCTCATGAGATAGTCTTTATTAATCCCCTGCCACCAAGCGGAGCAGGGAGTATTATTCTTATTATTACTGTTATTAATATTATTATTAGTATTAATTATGTCCCCCACACTGAAGGGGAAGGGGACATCGTTTTTGGTGCAGATCCCATCGGCATCTGCGTCTGCATCATGACTGTCAGCTAGACACTTTCTTGTTTGCAAGATCTCTCATGATTTTATTCAGATTTGCATGGATACAACATTTGGACACGATGAAGAACTGATTAGGTTTCGGTGACCTTTACTTTATTTTCAAGGTCGCAGCCATCTTAAATAGGTCAAATTTAGGCCAAATTCAGGGTTTTGTTCAGTATATCTCATGAACTACAGGGTGGATTTAAATAAAATGTCCATGTATATAACATTGGGACATTATGAAGAACGATTAGACTTTGTTGACCTTGACCTTATTTTCAATGTCACAGTCATGCTAAATAGGTTAAATTTTGGATGTGTGCAGCATAACTCATGAACTACCGGGTGGATTTTAATAAACTTTGCATAGATATAACATTGGGACAGGATGAAGAACTGATTAGGTTTTGGTGACCTTGGCCTTACTTGCAAGGTCACAGATCTGCTAAATAGGTCAAATTTAGGCCAAATTTAGGTTGTGTGCAGTATATCTCATGAACTACTGGGTGGATTTTAATCAAATTTACATCGATATATTATTTGGTCAGGATGAAATATTGATTAGCTTTTCATGACCTTGACCTCATTTTTAAGGTCACAGTGGTGCTGTTGAATTAAACTTGTTTTGAAAGGGGTATGTGGTGGTGGTGGTGGGGGGGGGGGTCATCTGTTTTCCCCAAAATCAAGTCTAGTTCTTATATGTTCCTGTTCAAATGAAATGCACCACATGAAGCAGAGAATGTGTGTCATTCGGCATTTAGGGCACAACAGATGGTAAATTTGGTGACTGCCCAGTTTCCTCTCCTTCGGGTGGGAGCGAAAGATTATAATCTATATCTCCAGCATCCACTGTAATCTCAGGATAGAGTAATCAGAATGTTTTGATGTCCATGCTGATCTGATTCTTCGCAAGACACACTATCACAAGCCAGATTCTCTTGTGGCAGGGCTCAAGTAGTATTGGGTCCAGAGGAAATGAGGGGAAATATTTCTCAATCATTAGTCCCCAGGTATGCTTTAATGACACAGATATTAATTTTTGATGGCCTTATTTATATTACTGCACATACATAAGGAAATCATTATTAACCCATTTTGTTACAGAAACCCCAAAATGGGTATTTGGCAAACAGTGCAGGCCCAGATCAGATGCCGCAAAATGCGGCGTCTGATCAGGGCCTCCATTGTTTGCTAAAAGTTCAGTCATTTTCAAAATAAATTTTGAAGAAAAAACAATTTGACACACCAAAATTTTGAAATGGACTCCTGCTATATATAAGGAGGAAGATTCCATTTGGTACAAAAAGGGTTAATGCTAACAGCACATGACACAACAGGGGCAGATGAATTTCTCTTATATTACAGGGAGAAAATAAGGTTTGACATTTCATGAGAATTGTCTGCTGGGCAGACAATTCACATGAAATGTCAATCTCGATTTTCTCAGATAAATATTAATATAAATTAGAATGTCATCTGGCACAGTTTTGTTTGGTGATTTTACCCATTTTATACTCAATGGAATTTTCAGCCTTTCATATCGCAGGAGCCCTTTTCGAAATATAAGGGATACCAAAGGTTGAGTTTTCCGGCCCCCACCCATCGGGGCCTGAAGAAATAGATGGGCTGCATGATGCTACCACACAGAGCTGAAAACAACTGCACGCGAGTACTGGTAAACTGCTTAGAGGATCTAAGCCTGCCCAGGCAAAGTGGTGAGAGTCGGCCCGTCTATGCTTATAAACCCTATTGGTTTCACTGGGCGGCAGGGCTTGAGATGTCATTTAATCCCAGTGTCGGGTAAAAGTCCCACAAAATTGGAAGCAGCGTCTCCAAAATGACCTATACAGTGTTACCTCAAATCAAACAAACAAACAAAAGTTGAGTTTATTTTAAAAATTTGATATAGAAATGGCTGATCTTATTGCAAACAGTGAGGGCCCCGATCAGATGCCGCATTCTGCGGCATCTGATCTTGGCCTTCACTGTTTGCCTAAGTGATCTGTTTTGGGGTTTCCGGTACAAAATGGGTTGAGGGTTGAAAAAGGTGAGGCAAGTGATAAAGAAGAGCCCTTATCCCATTTATAAATAACCGTTAGTCAAAATTGTGTTTACGGCTTATTTTTCATGTTTTGCCTGAAGTACCCTCTAGGTATGTTATTGTATGTACAAACATCGAAGGCCCTTGCAAGACTGTGCTGACACGCAGTCTTGCCAGATCCATTAAAAATTGCTGTCTGCATAATATTCTTCATGACCTATTATTCATTGGTTGTCTATATTTAACTTTAAAAAAATGTCCTTGGAATACTTAAAATAACTTGATCTATATATTAAATCAGTTATTATAATTACCCTAGCAGTGGGACATCATCTTGAGTTGCTGTAATTATCCAAATCTTTGTCCAGCTGAATAAATTAAGTTAGCCACAGATCCATTTCATTCTTTCAAACTATCAGATTCTTAATCTTAGTTCATTGTAATTTATACCTACAAATTTCCGAACTGAATGTCAAACAGTGTAGATACTGATCAGATGGCTTCTTCACTGGGAGTTAAAAGCTGCAAGGATCACATGGGCAGCTAGGTTTAACCTTAAGATGCCAATCAAATTGTCGTCTGCTTTGCCTTCTGCCGGTTACCTTAAAAATATTTTTTTTTGCAAACAGTGTGGACCCAGATCAGACTGCTCCTCTAGGAGCAGTCTGATCTGGGCCCACACTGTTTGCCATTATGCAAAATTATTTGTAAAAAGTTCTCAAAAAAAAATTCAACAGACGACATTAGCAGACGACATTTTCTGATGTAGATTTTCTCGGCATCATAAGGGTTAAAAGTTGCAAGGATCACATGGGCAGCTAAGGGTTTAACCTTAAGATGCCACTCACACCAATTGTCGTCTGCTGGTTAGTTTAAAAGTCACTGTTGTAAACAGAGTGAATCCAGATCAGTCTCCTCCTTTAGGAGCAGTCTGATAATGGTCCACAGTGTTTCTCTGTATGAAAAAATCGCGATATGTTTGAAAAGTTTGCAAGAAGATGCAGCAGACGACATAAACAGACATCATTTTCATGCAGTTTTGTTTTGCCGCTTAACCCATTTTGTACCAGAAACCCCAAAACTGGTAATTGGCAAACTGTGCAGGCCCAGATCAAAAGCCGCAGAAGGTGGCATCTGATCAGGGCCTACACCGTTTGCGAAAGTTAAGCCATATTTCAAATAAATTTTGAAGGAAACACAACCTGACACCCCTAAATTTTGAAATGGATTCCTGCTATATATAAGGAGGAAGATTCCATTTGGTACAAAAAGAGTTTAAAACCTTAAATTTGTCCTTTGGAACAAGGATCCATCCTTCCTTTACAAACAGTGTAGATCCAGATCAGCCGGCCCCCGACCAGTCTGACTAGTGATCAGGATGCGGGATCGACTCCTGCCGGGGTCGGCAACATTCTTTCGTGGAGATTGATCGTGAAATCTTTTCTACGGTCATTCTCTCCCTTCTGCTGATTGTCAGTTTCTAGTGAAAGAATGTGCACTGTACTGGTTTACCGCTTACTTATAAGCCTGCCCAGGAAAGTGGGGATAGATAAACTGGCCAGGTCAAAAATGACCCAAATAGTGTTGACTTAGCTGTTAAACTCCAATACAATACAAAAAGATCCAGATCAGATGGCTTCTTCCACCTGATCTGGATCTACATTGTTTGTCGTTCAGATTGTGAATTTCCAGGAGTAAAATTGCATTCGTGAATTTGATTGGTTGATATCCAGAAATGGGTATGAATTTGATTGATAGTTAGAAATGTCAGTTTATTCAGCCGGACAGGCTCATCGGGGCTTGAAGAAATATATGGGCTGCATTATACTTCCACGCAGAGCTGAAACCGACCCGTACACGAGTACTGGTAAACAGCTTAGAGGATCTAAGTCTGCACAGGCAAAGTGGTGCGAGTCGGCCTGTACATGCTTATAAACCCTATAGGTTTCATTGGGCGGCAGGGCTTGAGAAGTCATTTCATCTCAAGGTTGGGTAAAAGTCCCACAAAATTGAAAGCAAAGTCTCAAAGGACCGTTACAGTGTTGATGGGGACGTTAAACCTCAAATCAGCCGGACAGGTCTGCCACTCATCCAGCTATTTTTGGACATAGATGTATTTTTTCATATTTGAGAACAAGTATGGTAAGGGGTTGAGGTGTCTGAATACTTAGGGTAAATGCGGCACGCTCCATAGATAAGTACGCTCCATAGACATAGTGCCCATTACAAATATGGCAAAATGTTATGTGCATAACGTAAGCTTAAAATAAAACTGAATCCTCTGTATTGTATATTCAAGCTTAAGGACTGCAATGGGAGGTAGTAGGAAAAGAAATTAATTGGAATTTCCCCTTATTTATTTCCCTTTTGAAATAGATGACATTTAGTTTCATCGTCTGCTGTCCTGCACCTTTGACCAGATATCTCTGCAGCCTGCAGGCTGATCTCAATCATTTCTCATCTATATATATATTTATTTCTTCTACCTTATTTCAGTGTTGGGGAGGCTTGGGTGGGGTGGATGATGTAGTAGCGGGGCAGGTGCGACATCAACTCCACCGAAGTTGAATCTATTTTTTCTGAATAAAGAAAAAAAAACATGGAATGATTTTGCTTCATGCTTTAACCCATATACTGCTGAATAAATTAATATAGCCACACCAGTTTCTGTCTATCAACCAATCAAATAACTTGATCTAATATATTTGTTCAATTCACAAAGTGAATGAAAAACAGTGTAGATCCTGACCAGATGGCTTCTTCAGAAGCCATTTGATCAGGATCTACACTGTTTGCAAAGGTAGGGGTTGTCATGTGCAGCGGTTTGAGTGTTAACCCTTGTCCTGCTGAGCCCGGATATGCCTTACCTTTCAAACAATGCAGATTCAGATCAGATGGCTTCTGAAGCCATCTGATCAGGATCTACATTGTTTGTCACTCAGATTATGAATTTGTTGCAATAATTTGCATCAAGTAGTCTGATTGGTTGATAATCAGTAGTGTTTGTGGCATATTTGAATATTCAGCAGGACAAGGGTTAAGTGAATCAGCATGTTTATGAATGTATTTTTTCCTTTCCATTTTCAGAGCCCTTAGGGCCTCCGGACCCGACTATGGAGATAAATAATCACTATCTCAACAGGAAAGGTAAGACTTTTGATAGAGAGATCATTTGTAACTTGTTTGTTTGAAGATTAACCCTTATCCTGCTTAATAGATTAATTTAGCCACACGCCCCCGCCCCAAGGGGCTTGAAGAAATATATTGGCTGCATGATGCTTCCAGGCAGAGCTGAATTCGGCCTGCACACTAGTACGGGTAAACCGCTTAGAGGATCTAAGCCTGCCCAGGAACCGCTGTGCGAGGCAGACCGGCCATGCTTATAAACTCTATTGGTTTCATTGGGCGACAGGGCTTGAGATGTCATTTCATCTCAATGTCGGGTAAAGGTCCCACAAAATTGGAAGCAACGTCTCCAAAATGACCTTTACAGTGTTGACGGGGACGTTAAACCTCAAATCAAACAAACAAAACAAAAATTTATCCACACTCATTTCTGATTATCCACCAATAAAATTAATTGGTAAAATGTATTCATGCAATTCACAACAGTGTAGATCAAAATCAGATGGCTTCTGAAGAAGCCATCTGATCAGGATCTACACTGTTTTCAAAGTTAGGGGTTGATGTGGGGACTGGGTTAATGGCCTTGTCAACACTATGAGGGTCATATCTAGCTGGTGAGTTTTCCTAACCACGCTTTTCCTGGGCATGCTTATTCATAAGCAGGTAACCAGTGCAGTTCACATTCTTTCGTCAGAAACTGACAACTGCCCTTCTTGAATTAGCGGAAGGGAAAGAATGACCGTAGAAAAGATTCCATGACAAATGTTGCTGACACAGTGGCAAGAAATGTACCCACGACCTCCTGTTCGTCAATAAATGTGTTAATCCAATTGAGCTACCATAGCCTGTCGTTTGGAAGACTGAGCCATGGGGTAGGGGAAAGACGGGTTGGGTAGTACATAGTGGGGCTTAAGTACCAAGTTTTTTACCTTAACATAGCCCCATAATGCCCCTGTGTTCTAGCCCATAATAAGATGCTGAGAAAAACTCCACCTGAACATGTTGTCTGCTTATGTCGTCTGCTGAATCTTTTGCAAACTTTTTAAAAATATTTTTTGCAAACAGGCAAACAGTGTGGTCCCAGATCAGACTGCTCCTACAGGAGCAGTCTGATCTGGGTCCACACTGTTTGCAATCATAACTTTTAAAGTAACCGGCAGACGCCAAAGCAGACGACCATTGTTGTGATTGGAATCTTATGAGTTAGTTTAGCTTGTACCCAGGCTAGTACCTCGAGGACATGCGTGATAAATTCTTAAGACGGGTCTAAGTTCTAAATTAACATCCGAGTATGCGTGTGGATACTAAAATAACGTTAATTTTGGCTGTCGGTGCTAATTCTGTCTTATCTCTGTTGGATTATTAGCACTGTTGGATCTCTGGCGCTTTATTGGTTTGCCAAATATAGCTATTGGTTTTCCTTAAATAGCAACCAAATTAAATTGTCTTAATGGCTTTTTTTTGACAAAAATAAACAGTTGCTAGGTAACAGAACAAAGAGAATGATTGATGCTAGGAGAATAGAAAGCAAAAGGAATCAAGATTATTTTTAACCCTTTAAGCTCTTGAAAATTGTAGAGCATACTACAATCTATTTTTATGTCCCCGGTAGTGATAGCGGGGACATATTGTTTTTGCCCTGTCTGTTTGTCTGTTTGTTTGTACGTAGACAACTTTAAGGTTGGTCATAACTTTTGAACCACTTGTGATAGAGCATTCATATTCCTTGTGACAAGAGCTTCACATTCATGCAAAAAATTTTGACCTGTGACCTTGACCTTGATGTGTGACCAACTTTGAGAAAAAAAACGGCCTTGCCCGGAGACATGTTCTTGTTTAATAAACACACACAGCAGACAATTCACATGAAATGTCAAACCTTATTTTCTATGAAAGAAAAGGATAACATATTTTGAAAATGTGGACTGGTAGTCGTGATTCTAACCCTTGTCCTGCTGAGCCCGGATATGCCTTTTCTTTGAAACAATGTAGATCCAGATCAGATGGCTTCTGAAGAAGCCATCTGATCAGGATCTTCATTGTTTGCCATCCAGTTTATAAATTTGTTGCAATAATTTGCATCAAGTAATCTGATTGGCTGATAATCAGTAGTGGGTGTGACATATTTAAATATTCAGCAGGACAACGGCTAATATTGGGCTTAAATTCTGCAAGAAAAGGTGCATCAATACACTGTCGGGAGAAGATAAACATTTTTGTTTCCCTAAATGTCCACAACAAACTAGTTCTTACACCATCCTACCCGGTCCTAACAAAATTCTAAAATGGGCGAAGGTTGGAGTAGAAAATGTAATTTTAGCCTAATAAAGTCTATATTGCAACCCCAGTGCATTTGTTAACTCTTATCCTGCTGTTCACGACAACCCTTTTCTTTGTAAACAGTATAGATCCAGATCAGATGGCTTCTGAAGAAGCCATCTGATCAGGATCTACACTGTTTGACATTGTAAGAATAAATTACATTAAGTAATCTGATTGGTTCAAAGTCAGAAATGGGTGTGGCTAAACTGAATATTCGGCAAGATAAGGGTTAAAAGTCCTCAGTACCGGTATGTCCATCTCATCCATATCAAGTCTGCAAGTTCAGATAAAAATGTAACAGTTATCGTGACCATCTTTATAGTCATTGCCTGATTATAGGGATCAAGCCCAATTTGCATCCTGTTATCACATGCCTCAAAAATGGACAGGATCCAGAAAGATTTTGTTTGTTTGATTTGAGGTTTAATGTGAGTGAGTGAGTGCTTGAGTTTTATGTCTCACCAACAGCTAAGGTC
The DNA here is from genome assembly GCA_963580285.1 of Lucinisca nassula. Lineage (NCBI taxonomy): Eukaryota > Metazoa > Mollusca > Bivalvia > Lucinida > Lucinidae > Lucinisca > Lucinisca nassula. The sequence goes on along the minus strand of OY757025.1, from coordinate 54,806,383 downwards.
ATACAGAGACGGGACCTCGGTTTAAAGACTCATCCAAAAGTCTGGAGAAGGCCGGGATCGATCCTGCGACCCCTGGTTTACAAGGCGAGTAGCATAACCACTACACCACAGAGGCTTCTATTAGCAAACAGTGTTGCCACAGTACACAGTGTCTAATCAGGGTCTACACTGTTTTATTTAACCCATTTTGTACCAGAAACTGCAAAACAGGTACCCTGGCAAATAGTACAGGTCCAGATCAGACGCTGCAGAATGCGGCGTCTGATCAGGGCCTACACTATTTGCAAAAATGTCAGCTATTTTCCAAATAAATTTTAAAGATAGCACAACCTGTCTCCCCCTAAATTTTCGAAATGGACTCCTGCTATATATAAGGAGGAAGATTCCATTTGGTACAAAAAGGGTTAAACGAAACAGGAAAATTTATAAGCCATGCTGTCAGTGCTTTACAGAAACTGTGTTCTGGGCCCCGCCAATCGGGGCTTGAAATAAATGGGTTGCATGATGCTTCCACGCAGAGCTGAAACTGACTGCACATGAGTACTGGTACAGTGCTTAGAGGATCTAAGCCTGCCCAGGCAAAGCGGTATGAACTGGACCGTCCATGCTGATAAACCTCATTGGTTTCATTGGGCGACAGGGCTTGAGATGTCATTTCATCACAGTGTCGGGTAAAAGTCCCACAAAAATCAGAAGCAACGTCTCCAAAATGACCTTTACAGTGTTGACTGGGACGTTAAACCTCAAATCAGACAAACAAACATTGGAGTACTCTTATGCAGCAGCGGTATAAAAATATACCTGTAAAGACCAGACTATTATTGTATTTTACATTCATGCTACTTTTATGATTTATTTTGGCGATTTATTCGTGTACCTATCTGTGTGACGTACTATGAGCAGTTTATATTCAGTCTTCATTCTCTCTGTGTATGAAGAGTAAATGATATTGGTAAATACTAATTCAACTGAAATTGACAAGTAAAAACCTGTGACGTCAAATAGGCTTATTAATTTGTGAGCTGTTGACCAAAAAGCCAATTGCATATTGGTATAGTGACTGGAGCAAGTGCTTGTATATGGATATGTGTTTCTTGAAACTGGAGAATTGTACCATTAATAACATTTTTCAAATATAGGCAGAAGGATCAGGGGTGTAGCTAGGAGAAAATAATTTGTATGCAAACCAAAGAAAATACTACATAATTATTATAATAAACAGTTGCTGAATGGGGACCACTCTTACAGGAAAGAATTTGCTCCCTTAAGGGAGCAAATTCTTTCCTGTAAGTGTGGTCCCCACTGCAAAGAAGTAAACGATGTAACCTGATAATTAGTGTTGTATTATCCTAGACACAGATTTGGCTATTTCTTCTTCTTCTTCTTTGTTTTTTTGTTTGCCATCTTTGTCATTTGTTTTGGTTTTGGTGTGATTTTTGGTCCCCGTCAACACTGTAAATGTCATTTTGGAGACGTTGCTTCCGATTTTGTAGGACTTTTACCCGACATTGAGATGAAATGACATCTCAAGCTCTGTCGCCCAATGAAACCAATAGGGTTTATAAGCATGGACGGTCCGACTCGCACCGCTTTGCCTTGGCAGGCTTAGATCTTCTAAGTGGTTTACCAGTATTTGTGTGCGGTAGGTTTCAGCTCTGCATGGAAGCATCATGCAGCCCATATATTTCTTCAAGCCCCTATGGGCGGGGGCTATGATAAAAAGAAAGTAAATGTTTTATAGTAAAGTTGGGATTGTATGGTAAATGAATTACAAAATGTGGAAGGAGAGTTTAAGAATTTACTTGGATTCTTGTAAAGCAGTAGCAGATAAGATTGTCAGGGTGGAGTTGTTGTTTGCACCTGCCTTTGGAAAATTCTGTTATTGAATCATCTGACTATTTGAATTATAATTATAAACTGTAACCCAAACATTAATTCAAGCTGTGGTGTATATTGCAAAAAGCATGCGAAAGGCACTCTGTCGAATCTTCATTTGGATTTGGCGAATTTGACATATATTAACAACACCTCAACTGCCCCGCCTAGTCAATATTGACATTTTTGAAAAAAAAAAAAACTAAAAAAAAAATAAACAAAAAAAACAACAACATAAATTAAATGCATTTTAAATGTCATATGATAAATAGAATCTTACATTCATGCACATATATTATTAAATTCATTAAACTTGTTGAGGAAAAGGGATAAAATGCTCGGCAAAGCCTCACATTTTATCCCTTTCCCCCCAACTCATTTAACCCTTGTCCTGCTGAGCCCGGATATGCCTTATCTTTCAAACAATGAAGATCCAGATCAGATGGCTTCTTCAGAAGCCAGATCAAGATCTTCATTGTTTGTCATTCAGATAGTGAATTTTTTTGCAATAATTTGCATCAAGTAATCTGATTGGTTGTTAATCAGTAGTGGGTGTGGCATATTTAAATATTCAGCAGAACAAGGGTTAATAAATTCAATAAATCATGAACATGCACTTATGTGAGATCCTCTCAGTAATTCTGGTGAGGATTTCGTATTCAGACACCTCAGTCCCTTACTGTACTAATTTTCTAAAATTTGAACAAGTACAATCTGCTACCTGATGTTGTGCCTAAAAATAGCTGGATGAGTGGCAAACAGTGTAGATTAAGATGAGATGCCATTACTACACTGTTCGCTCAGACCTGACCGGTAAATGCAGTAATTCTGGGCTTGAAAACATGTTATAGATACAAATAGTTCTTAGATTTTTTTCTTTTTTGCTAAATTGTTTCTCCGTAAAAGCTAATGTTGTGTATTGTGGGTACTTGTTAGAATCTCATTGAGGCGATTCTAACAAATACCCACGACGTATATTTTCATGCAGAAAACAAAACCCAAGCTTCATGTATCTAGATGATTTATATTACTTTTTGCATGTCAGCATACCATGATTGTTACTGTTCTAGCAACTATTCAAGGTTCGGAAAGAAAGTGCTTTTGGAATCATGATTTCATGATTAGCAGAGGTTGTAGAGACTATTCAAAGTGCTTTTGGAATTTAAAAATAACTGACATGATCATAAACAGTGGTTATTAAAGAGTTTGTGGCGAGTTTTTGAAGATTTTACGATTTTTCATACTTGTCTACTCTAAGGAATATGCTGAGCTATACAGGAAGATTGTTCCAACCAACAATTTTGACAGGTACTGTTTTCAGATTTGTCTGTCAGTCTGTCTGTTTGTTTTGGAGTTTAATGGTCCAGTGAACACTATTTAGGTCATTTTTGAGCCGGTCAGTTTACCTTTCCACGCTTTTCCTGGGCAGGCCTATTATCTGTAAGCGGTTAGCTAGTATAGTGCACATTCTTTCGCCAGAAACTGACAACTGCCCTTCTTGAATCAGCGGAAGGGAGAGACTGACTGTAGAAAAGATTTCATGATCAATCTCCATGAGTGAGTTAGTGAGTGTTTAAGTTTTACGTCTCACCAACAGCTATGGTCATACGGAGATGGGACCTCGGTTTAAAGACTCGTCCGAAAGTCAGGAGATGCCAGGGATCGATCCTGCGACCCACTGGTTTACAAGGTGAGTAGGATAACCACTATACCACGGAGGCTTCTCACAGTCTCCACGAAAGAATGTTGCTGACCCAGGCAATCTGTCTGTGCATATCTGAAGACATAAAATTAGTCTGCACACACCCTCAGTAAGAACACGGCCTTCCATGGCGTTACACGTATGACTTGAGCCAGACTCAAACCACACTGTGAGGGACCCAATGATTAAGAGTTGTTGCTTTTATCCACTAGGCCAATGGAGGCCCGTTGGGTAGCTTATGATAATTTAAGGTTAATTTTTTGTTATTTTCCCATGAAAACCAATGTAGTAGATATATATTCATCAGAACCGCCTTGGCAAGGGGGTTCTAATGAATGCAGACACAATGTAGGTTTTCATGGGGAATTGACAAAAATTATCTATCAATTATCACCAAATACACCACAACCTCATTATAACACGGTTCATTATAACACGGTTTTGGATATAACACAGTTTCAAGAAGGATCCCAAAAATATATAGATTATATAGAAAAATGACCATAAATGGTCATTTTTATGCCCCCGGAATCTAAGATTCTGGGGGGCATATAGTTTTTGGTCTGTCCGTCTGTTTGTCTGTTTGTCCGTTTGTCTGTTTGTCCGTTTCTCCGTCTGCAAAAACTTTAACATTGGGCATAACTTTTGAATGGTAAGTGATACAGCTTTCATACTTCACATGTGCATTCCTTGTCACAAGACCTTTCAAGAGGTACCATAAATTTTGACCTCGTGACCTTCACCTTGAGATTTGACCTACTTTTGGCCTCATTTTTAAAAACTTTAACATTGGCCATAACTTTTGATTGGTAAGTGATAGAGCTTTCATATTTCACATGTGCATTCCTTGTCACAAGACCTTTCTATTGGTACTATAATTTTTGACCTCATGACCTTGACCTTGGCATATGACCTACTTTTTTAAAAACTTTAACATTGGCCATAACTTTTGATTGGTAAGTGATAGAGCTTTCATATTTCACATGTGCATTCCTTGTCACAAGACCTTTCTATTGGTACTATAATTTTTGACCTCATGACCTTGACCTTGGCATTTGACCTACTTTTTAAAAACTTTAACATTGGCCGTAACGTTTGATTGGTAAATGGTAGAGCTTTCATATTTCACATGTGCATTCCTTGTCACAAGACCTTTCTATTGGTACTATAATTTTTGACCTCATGACCTTGACCTTGGCATTTGACCTACTTTTTAAAAACTTTAACATTGGCCGTAACGTTTGATTGGTAAATGGTAGAGCTTTCATATTTCACATGTGCATTCCTTGTCACAAGACCTTTCTAATGGTACCATAATTTTTGACCTCATGACCTTGACCTTGATGTTTGACCTACTTTTTAAAAACTTTAACATTGGCCATAACTTTACCAAATACACCACAACCTCATTATAACACGGTTCATTATAACACGGTTTTGGATATAACACAGTTTCAAGAAGGATCCCAAAAATATATAGATTATATAGAAAAATGACCATAAATGGTCATTTTTATGCCCCCGGAATCTAAGATTCTGGGGGGCATATAGTTTTTGGTCTGTCCGTCTGTTTGTCTGTTTGTCCGTTTGTCTGTTTGTCCGTTTCTCCGTCTGCAAAAACTTTAACATTGGGCATAACTTTTGAATGGTAAGTGATACAGCTTTCATACTTCACATGTGCATTCCTTGTCACAAGACCTTTCAAGAGGTACCATAAATTTTGACCTCGTGACCTTCACCTTGAGATTTGACCTACTTTTGGCCTCATTTTTAAAAACTTTAACATTGGCCATAACTTTTGATTGGTAAGTGATAGAGCTTTCATATTTCACATGTGCATTCCTTGTCACAAGACCTTTCTATTGGTACTATAATTTTTGACCTCATGACCTTGACCTTGGCATATGACCTACTTTTTTAAAAACTTTAACATTGGCCATAACTTTTGATTGGTAAGTGATAGAGCTTTCATATTTCACATGTGCATTCCTTGTCACAAGACCTTTCTATTGGTACTATAATTTTTGACCTCATGACCTTGACCTTGGCATTTGACCTACTTTTTAAAAACTTTAACATTGGCCGTAACGTTTGATTGGTAAATGGTAGAGCTTTCATATTTCACATGTGCATTCCTTGTCACAAGACCTTTCTATTGGTACTATAATTTTTGACCTCATGACCTTGACCTTGGCATTTGACCTACTTTTTAAAAACTTTAACATTGGCCGTAACGTTTGATTGGTAAATGGTAGAGCTTTCATATTTCACATGTGCATTCCTTGTCACAAGACCTTTCTAATGGTACCATAATTTTTGACCTCATGACCTTGACCTTGATGTTTGACCTACTTTTTAAAAACTTTAACATTGGCCATAACTTTTGATTGGTAAATGGTAGGGCTTTCATATTTCACATGTGCATTCCTTGTCACAAGACCTTTCTAGTGGTACTATAATTTTTGACCTTGTGACTTTGACCTTGATGTTTGACCTACTTTTTAAAAACTTTAATATAGTCCATAACTTTTGATTGGTAAGTGATAGAGCTTTCATATTTCACGTGTATTCTTTCTCACAAGACCTTTCCAGTGGTACCATAATTTTTTACCTCGTGACCTTGTGGCCTCAACCATGACATAATTTAGTGATGGGGCTTTCATATTGCACAGGCGCTGTCCGGGGGCATCGGTGTTTCACAAACACATCTTGTTCTATATAATCTATACATTTTTGTTTGGATACAACACGATCGTTTAACTAACACGGTTTCTGCTTTGGACCCCAACAATAGTGTTATAAAGAGGTTGAGGTGTACCCACCTTTTCTGTTGCTATGGCCCAGTGTATTAGAGCACTCTAGATTTGTTTTAGGTTTCAATGGGTTCTGTATTGTTTGTTTGATTTGAGGTTTAACATCCCTGTCAACACTATACAGGTCATTTTGGAGACGTTGCTTCCAATTTTATGGGACTTTTACCCACATTGAGATGAAATGACATCTCAAGCCCTGTTGCCCAATGAAACCAATAGTGTTTATTAGCATGCCTGGCCAGGCTTAGATTCTCAAAGGGGTTTACCAGTACTCATTTGCAGTCAGACTCAGCTCTGCGTGGAAGCATCATGCAGCCCATCTATTTCTTCAAGCCCCGATGGGGGGTGGGGGGGGGGGCGACAAAATGACCTAAATGGTGTCCGACTCGCACCGCTTTGCCTGAGCAATTTTAGATCATGTAGCCCATTTATTTCTTCAAGCCCCGATGGGCGTGGACCGAATATGTTCTATAAAAGTAATCCTTTGGCAGCAAGGAATACATCATAGAACTGGAAATTTTGAAGTGTTCAAGGTTTTCTGGGCCAGACTGGCTAGTTTCAGCCAATTAGGGCTTATAAATGACCCTTAAAATAATTATTACTATCAGAATTCCACAATGGAATCGGTGACCCCAAAGGACTAGAAAATATAATCTACACTATGATGAAGGTCAGGGAGACTTTTTTTTTCAGCCGCCAGACATTCCCATAAAACCAGCTATTACGGGTGAGTGAAGTAGTCATGTATAGAAGTAGAAGCTTCATTTGGGTCATACGAGGACTGTTCAAATATGAATGAAACATAAAAAATGATTCTGTGATAGATTTCGATGAAAAATTTATTTTGTCCCCTCAAAGTATTCCCCTTTAACAGATAAACAAACTTTCAGTCTTCTGATCCAATCATTGAATGCATTTTGGTAGTCTTTTCGAGGTATACTGTGAGGCACTGGAATATTGCAGAACCGAGGTGTTTGCGCTGTACAAATTTTCAACCAGAAAGGTATTTTTTCAGCCGCCAGAACAAAAAAAAGTCACACGGGGCAAGGTCAGGGGAATACGGGGGGTGAGGGAGTTCAACAACCTTTTCCTGCTTCAGATAGTCTTGCACAATGAACGCCTTGTGCGATGACGCATTGTCATGTATCAATCTGACATTGGCCAAACCAGTTGCGGGTCTTCGTTCTTTGAAATATTTCTTCAATTTTCGAAGAACTTTATTCTTGTGAAACTTCGCATTTACAGATTTGCCTTTAGGCACAGCAACCTGAATAGCAGGGCCCTGATTTGAAAAGAATATGGCATACATTACCTTCTTGACGCTCATGGTCTGCTTTGCAATGCATGGTCTTTTGCAATACTTTGTTGCCCATATTTTGTTCTGAATCTTTCATTTTGGCTAAAAAAAAGTGAACCCATGTCTTGTCACCTGTGACGACATTAGCGAAAGACCGTGCATTGTAATTTGGAAACTTTTTAAGCAACTTCATGGCGCACTGAAGGCGTGTCTTTTTCTGCTCATCTGTCAACAGATGGGGAATCCATCTAGCACAGATCTTTCTCATTTTCAAATCCCGTTTCAGAATTGTATGAGCTGCTCCTAATGAGATGCCAACCATACTAGCTATTTGCCTAGTGGTGTATCGTGCATCGGTAGCAACTATTTCTTTCACTCTAGCAACCATCTTGGCAGATGTTGCTCTTTTTCGGCCGACGATCATGTGGTGCATCTTCTGTTGAGCCTAGCCCACAGCGGAATTTCTTACACCAATGAAAAACTGTCGAAAAAGACATTTCATTATGCCCATAAACCGAAAATATTTCAACAAAAATGTCTTTGCACCGTATACCAAGAATACAACGATTCTTAATATAGGACCGTATTTCAACCGCGTACTCTGACCTTCTTCCAACCATGTTTTGTATTAGTAGACAAGAGTAGACAGTGTTTATCGAACGATATACAAGGCTAAAGTGGACGGATTTTAACAGGTTTGGTATCAATGTATAGGTAAAATGTTTTTCTACGCTGTGATATTTATTTCCAGGTGATTTTCGCATTAGTTCATGAGAAAACATTCTACTTGCATTCATATTTGAACAGTCTACGTATGTGAGAGCATGATTTTTGTTTTTTTTTTGCTGGGCACTGCTGTTTTCACCTACCTGTGCATAATGGTCAGTAATCCACAAAAAAGTAAATGCAACTTATGGTTGGCACAAAGACTGTTTTGTTTGTTTGATTTGAAGTTTAATGTCCCCGTCAACACTGTAAAGGTCATTTTGGAGACATTGCTTCCAATTTTGTGGGACTTTTACCCAACATTGAGATGAAATGACATCTCAAGCCCTGCCACCCAATGAAACCAATAGGGTTTATAAGCATGGATGGGCCGACTCGCACCACATTGCCTAGGCAGGCTTAGATCCTCTAAGCGGTTTACCATTTCTCATGTGCGGGTCGGTTTCAGCTCTGCGTGCCCATCTATTTCTTCAAGATCCGATGGGCGGGGGCTGTCACAAAGACTGTCAAAGTGTTCCAAATGATTCTAATGATTTTGACCAGCCATTGCAAGGGCAGTGTGATATTTTGGTTTGCATGCTGCTGCAATCAATATATATCTTTGGAATTTTTATCTTCCACTCAAATGATTTTACCTGTGGGCAGATGTTTATATCATTATGTTATCATGCCATAGAAACTACAGTAATGATTCTATAGGCCTAAGCAAACAGTGCAGACCCAGATCAGACTGCTCCTGAAGGAGCAGTCTGATCAGGGTCTACACTGTTTGCCATTCCGTCCGCGCCTTTTGGACTTCTTGCTGGATCATGAAACCAACTAATTAAATATTTAGGAGAATTGCAGCAAGTCCTCAAGGTGTCCGAATTTTTAGGATTTTTTTACGGTATGTACAAAGTGGTTTTTACCAAAGCTATTTTTGTATGCTGTAAACAAGAGGGTTACGTCACTTTCAAGGATTTCGAAGGCTTGTCTTATTTGTTTTCTTTGGTTTGCAATCAAATCTGATTTGATGTTGAGGCTGATGTTTGTTTCCATTGATTTAACTACAACATGCTATTAAATAACGTTGGCATGTAAATGGCATTCGCAAACATTGAAGACTTCATGTTTGATGCAGCCATCTACCCTATTTACAGCATGTATTCTGCCAGATAGGCCTGAGCCAGATGAGATGCCACAGAATCAGAGTCTGCACTGTTTGCCACTCACCAACTATTTCTAGACACAGCCCATTAGGTAGTAAATTGTAATTGTTCTGATGAGGTGTCTGCATGAATACTTAGGGTAAATACTTAGAGGGTTTTTTTTTTTTGTTTGGTTTTGGTTTTACAGCCCTATCAAGATTATTTCACTCAGATCGAGCCGATCGTTAATCAGGGGTGGGCGAAAACCAGAGTACCCGGAGAAAAACCACCTGACCTTCCATTGCAGAACTTGGCGTCTCAGGAGTGACCCAAGCGAGGCTCGAACCACAGTGGTGACAGACCTAATGATCAAGAGTCAGCGCTCTTAACCAAAATACTAAGAGGGTCTAAGCCAGCCTAGGCAAAGTGGTGCGAGTTGGACCGACCCTACATATAAACCCTTTTTATACCCCCGGCATACGAAGTATGCAATGGGGGTATATAGTTTTTGTCTTTTCCGTCTGTCTATCTGTCTGTCTGTGTGTTCGTAAACAATTATTTTGTGTCAAAGATATCTCAGGAACTGCTTCACATAGAAACTTGAAATTTTGCACACATGATCAGTATGACTACTTGTATTGTGGGAAAGAAAATAAGGGCCAAGGGGTCAGGCCTTTTAGAGTTATTTCCCTTTGTGGCACTGGCCGGGGGTATACGTGCCCCACTGGGCACTTTTGTCTAGTTGATATAGCCTGCATCCCCTTTTTTGACAGACTACCATAATGACCCTAAGTATTGGGACAGACAGGCCTAAGCAAACATAGCAGACCCAGATCAGACTGCTCCTGAAGGAGCAGTCTGATCAGAGTCTACACTGTTTGCCATTCTGTCTGCACCTTTTTATCCCCCAACCAAATAGGTTCGGGGGATATTATAGCGATCAAACTGGCATCCGTCTGTCCATTTGTCCATCTGTCCGAGTCAACATTCGAGTTTAGGGGCTAGTGTTAGGATTAGTTAACCATACAACATGATTAGAAAACAGATTTATTCCGTGAATAAAAGGTTTAGGAGTAAAGAAAAGAAAATAACAAAGTCCGTATATCTGTCTGTCCATAGACAAAAGCTTGTGATGACTGTAACTTCAATGCTTTTTGAGATACATGTATATTGATGGTACTTGGCACAAATGTTTACAAGGTTGAGACAGCATGTAATGCACAAGAACCACAACCCTTGGTGCTATGGTTTTTTCAGTTATCTCCCCTTCCATTATAATAGTATGACTACCTTGTGATTGCCATATCTCCAATACTCTTTCATATAGATGGTACTCAGTACAATTGTACATGATTAACCCTTATCTTGCTGTTCACAACAACCCCTATCTTTGCAAACAGTGTAGATCCAGATCAGATGGCTTCTGAAGAAGCCATCTGATCAGGATCTACACTGTTTGGCATTCAGTTTATGAATTTGTAGCCATAAATTACATCAAGTAATTTGATTGGTTGATAGACAGAAATGGGTGTGGCTTAAATGAATATTCAGCAAGAGAAGGGTTAAGCAGGCATGTCAAACACAAGTAGTACAACTCTGGGTGCCCTGGTTTTCAAGTTATCTCCCCTGACAATATAACCTTGTGATGGCCATAACTTCAATACCCTTTGAGATATATTGATGGTACTTGGCACATATGTAGGCAAGGTTGAGAAGGCATGTCATGCGCAAAAACTACAGCTGTGGGTGCCATGGAATTTGAGTTATCTCCACTTCCAATATAATGACAACTTTGTGATCGCCATATCGCCAATACCCTTTGAGACATATTGATGATGTACATGAGGTAAACCAGGTGATTCTGGGTGCCCTGGTATTTTCAGTTTTCTCCCTGACAATATAACCTTGTGATGGTCATAACTCCAATACCCTTTGAGATATATTGATGGTACTTGCCACAATTGTATACAAGGTTGAGAAGACGTGTCATGCGCAAGAACCACAACTCAGTATACCAGTATTTTTTGTGTTGGAAATCTTGGATCTTCATCATGTTAAGAAGCAATCCTTAGGTGAAACATTACATATACAAAATCTTGCAGATGTAGCATCAATACACTGTGTGGTTACTAGTGTATTTTAATTCTTGTGCACTTTCTTTTTGTGAATAATAATCTGAAGGTCATATTGGCTTTTGTTTGGTCTGGGGATTTGCCATCTCTTCTGATGGCTATTTTTGACTCCTTGCTGGTTCATGAAATAATTTGTTAAATTTTTTTGAGAATTACAGCAAGTTCTCAAGGTGTCTGAACTTTTATTAGGATTTTTGCGTAAGTCTAAAATTAAAAGTACATTGCAATTGCCACGAAAGTAACCCAGATTTATATCTGGCAGACAACGCTTTAGCATCTTTTGATAGTTATATGTATTTGTATGGGTGTTAACATGGATTTTTCTGTGCAAGGCCGCGCATGTCAATAAAGTTGGAAATATTGAGTAAATTGGCGTAATTACTCGGCAGGAGGGCTAACAAGGTTGTAATTATAGTTACATAAAATGGCATATTGGAAAAAAAGGAAGAAAAGACAAAAAAGAGACTATGATGTGTAAATTTTCAAAATAGCTAGGTAGTTCATTTGCAGTTCAAAGCAAAACAAAGAGCCCACATACCTGTTTATTAACCCTTTCTGTACGAAATGGCCCACCCCCACCCATCGGAACTTGAAGAAATAGATAGGCTGCATGATGCTTCCACGCAGAGCTGAAACCCTCCACACACTAGTACTGGTAAACCGCTTACACTGATCTAAGCCTGTCCAAGAACTGTGGTGCGAGTCGGACCGTCCATGCTTATAAACCCTATTGGTTTCAATGGGCAACAGGGCTTGAGAAGTCATTTCAGCTCAATGTCAGGTAAAAGTCCCACAAAATTGGAAGCAATGTCTCCAAAATTACCTATACTGTGTTGATGGGGACGTTAAACCTGAAAGCAAACAAACAATCAATGTACCAAATGGAATCTTCCTCCTTATATATCGCAGGAGTCCATTTCGAAATTTAGGGGTGACAGTTTGTGTTATCCTTAAAAATTATTCGGAGATCAACCAAAAATTTTGCAAATAGTGCAGACTCTGATCAGATGCCGCATTCTGCGGCGTCTGATCTGGACCTGCACTGTTTGTCAAGGTACCCTTTTAGGGGTTTCCGGCATACAATGGGTTAACCCTGAAACTGTCAATTATGACATTTGCAAACATCTGTTTTAAATATTTCAGCTCACTCACTAAGAGCTGAAGGCTCCGGGGGAGCTTACAGGATAGTCCTCTGAAGCCACTGGGCAGATTGAGCTCAAATTTCATTTGTAGCATCCTTGGGCTGGGGGATTGAAAGTTTGTTTTTAATGAAAATGGATTAGCTTGACCTTTGACCTTGGGGTCATGTTGAGGCCAAGGTCACACCAAAAGTATCCCAGTGCCATCTACATCCCATGTACCAACCACATGCAAAGTTACACACGTGTAAATTTACTGGTTGCAGAAGAGGTCAGTTTACAAGAAACGTGACAGACAGACAAACACATAGACAGACACACAGACAGACAGACACACAGACTGACGACCACTCGACTCTGGCACAAGAACAGTATACCCGATTTTTCTTTGTTGTACAATTTGCTTTGCAAAATTAATTACCTGCATGGTTGGAACTAAGTTAAGAATTAATAGTGGGACTGCCTATAAATAGTTGATGAAATTTGGGTGCTAAGAGTTTAACCTTTCAAGTGCTAGCAGATGGCAGTTTCGACTCATTTTAAAAATCAAAGCACTGAGAGTACTGGTGGGTCGATTGTTTCTGGGTGTAGTTAGGAAATGGGCCTGACTGTGGACTGTTTCGTTTAACCCTTAAACTCCTTAACTGATAGCAAACCATGTAGACCATGATCAGACGCGTTTTTCGGCACCTGACCCTTAAATTCCTATACTCTAAGCGAACAGTGAAGACCCTGATCAGACACACTGTTTGGCAAGGTACCCTTTTAGGGGTTTCCTGTATACAATGGGTTAACCCTGAAACTGTCAATTATGACATTTGCAGACGTCCGTTTTAAATAATTTAGCTCACTAAGAGCTGAAGGCTCCGGGGGAGCTTATAGGATAGTCCTCTGAAGCCACTGGGCTGATTGAGCTCAAATTTCATCTGTAGCATCCTTTGGCTGGGGGATTGAAAGTTTATGTTTTTAATGAAAATGGGTTCATTAGTTTGACCTGGGTCATGTTGAGGCCAAGGTCACACCAAAAGTATCCCAGTGCCATCTACATCCCATGTACCATCCACATGCAAAGTTACGAACGTGGAAATTTACTGGTTGCAGAAGAGATCCATTTACAAGAAATGCGACAGACAGACAAACACACAGACAGATACACAGACAGACATACAGACTGACGACCACTCGAGTCTGGCACAAAAACAGTATACCCGATTTTTCTTTGAAAAAAGCGGGTATAAAAAGTTCAGTTGTATAATTTGTTTTGCAAAATTAATTACCTGCATGGTTGGAACTAAGTTAAGAATTAGTGGGACTGCCTATAAATAGATGATGAAATTTGGGTGCTAAGAGTTTAACCTTTCAAGTGCTAGCAGATGGCAGTTTCGACACATTTTTCAAAGAGAAAAAAGGCTTGACGTTACATGTGATTGTCTGCTAGGCTGATGAAAGCCTTTTAAAAATCAAAGCACTGATAGTACTGATGGGTCGATTGTCTCTGGGTGTAGTTGGGAAAATGGGCCTGAGCGTGGACTGTTTCGTTTAACCCTTAAACTCCTTAACTGATAGCAAACCGTGCAGACCATGATCAGATGCTGCGTTTTTCGGCGCCTGACCCTTTAATTCCTATACTCTAAGCAAACAGTGAAGACCCTGATCAGACGCCGCGTTCTGCGGCTTCTGATCTGGGTCTACACTGTTTGCCTAGCCCAACCCATGATTCCAGCCCAGATTTTACAGTTAACCTTTTATGTAAACACGCTGACCTCACTGCGATAAAATTCTGTAAATAATCTGCGTGGATTCCTACAAATCAGTGATAGTCACGTGGACTCCAGCACTAATAGAGGTTTTGTCCTTTATACCTTTGGGTCTATTGATAAACAATCAACCCAAAAATAAGAAAAAATATATTGTTGTCTGCTGTAGAATTTTCTGCTCAGCTCTTCATAAGTTAATAAGTACTTCTGCAGCACTTGATAAGTTAATAAGTACACAGAAAGTTAAGGATAAAATCTCAAAATGGTTGAACCCTTTTCACCCCTGAGTTACTGAAGTGGTCTCTACCATCTGTGAATTTGAACAATCCCTGTAGTTTATATAGTAAATACATGGTTAGTGTCTTTAATAATAAGTGAGTGAGTGAGTGTTTCAGTTTTACGTCCCACCAACAGCTAAGGTCATACGGAGACGGGACCTCGGTTTAAAGACTCATCCGAAAAGTCTGGAGAAGCCCGGGATCGAACATGCGACCCCTGGTTTACAAGGCGAGTAGCGTAACCACTCGACCACGGAGGCTTCTATCTTTAATAATAAAATATAATCGGTGAGCCTTAGACAAATTTATAGGGGCGAGCTTTAGCGAGTCCCTATAAAATTGTCGGGGCGAACTGATTATATTTTATTATTAAAGACACTAACCATGTATTTGTTTATACCGCAATCCAAAACAACCAATGGGTTTTGCAATAATTTAGCAAATTTAAGCAAAAATACAGCAGACAGTGTGGCATGTTAAAAGACATTCAGCGCCATAGTATAACGTGACGTCAACAAGTGCAAAGTTTCTGACGTCACCGCGCCCCAAAGACGAAGGAAACAACATGGATGCTTGAATAAAAGTTTCTCAGCGCTTTGCTTTCTGTATGAAAATCTGCAAATAAATAGTTTATTTTAGCTTTAAAAATTATTTTCGAGGTTGAGATCAATTGCAGTAGCAGTGCGCAGTTATTCCAACGGGCCATTCAAACCAGGAAAAGCTGAGAAGGTAAGAATTTAGCTGAAATTTATGATAATCTGTTTAAATAAATATTACAAGGATTTTAACTTGCACTTTCATTGTTTTCCCATGTATGAAAGTTTATTGTTTATACTTGTAAAATAGGGCCCTGAAAAGTAGGACCGGTCTATAATCGGTCACTAGTCGATTATAGGCCAGTAGAAGGTATTATAGGCAGGGCTTTATCCAGGTATTTTTGGAAAAGGCCCCTGGGCAAAATTGGAAAAAAATTACCAACAGAATACCAAAATTGGGAACGCAATTTCATCGGAGAAATGCCAGGATGATAAATTTTGCTCATGATAGTCATATGATAGTTAAGAAACTTTGCAATACAGCTGTAGCTGTAGCTTCACTGTGGTGAATTTTCATGTTAACCTCTGATGTTAAGTATTGTTTTCTCTGTTCTTTTTGTTGTGGCTGTTATTAGGGCCCCGCACTGAAAGTGTGGGTGCCCTATAGTAATCACTCTGTCCGTCCGTCTGTCTGTCTGTCCGTCCGTCCGTCTGTCCGTCTGTCCGTCCACAAATTTTTTTATCCTCCATAACTTTTTATTATTCCTGGATGGATTTAAATATTACTTGGCATCATTCTGTCCGTCCGTCTGTCCGTCTGTCCGTCTGTCCGTCCACAAATTTTTTTATCCTCCATAACTTTCTTATTCCTGGATGGATTTAAATATTACTTGGCAGAAATGTTAACCATAATGTGATGGAGTGTTGCGCGCAAGACTCAGGTCCGTACCTCAAAGGTCAAGGTCATACTTAGAGGTTAAAGGTCAAAAAAGGGTCTTTCCTGTGTCCAATTAATAACTTTGTTATTATTCCTGGATGGATTTAAATATTACTTGGCAGAAATGTTAACCATAATGTGACAAAGTGTCACACGCAAGACCCACAGCCGTACCTCAAAGGTCAAGGTCATACTTAGAGATAAAAGGTCAAAAAAGCGTCTTTTTCATTGTGTCCAATCTATAACTTTCTTATACCTGGATGGATTTATATATTACTTAGCAGAAATATTAACCATAATGTGACAGTGTGTCACGCGCAAGACCCAGGTCCGTACCTCAAAGGTCAAGGTCATACTTAGAGGTGAAAGGAAAAAAAAAACGTCTTTTTTAACATCAACATTTTCCTACTCCTCTGATAGCGCTGCCGGGGCCCTAGTCAGTTTCACTGACAGCTCTAGTTTATTCAATTTTTTGGGGAAAAATATGGTGTAATTGGGAAAAATTTAGGCTATTTGGCATCAGGAATGGGGCCCAATTTCGGCCCTGCTGAACAGGCAGAAAATGCCCTGATAAGTCACTACCGATTATAGCGTGCAGTTATTCGACCCCCTTTATTAGGTTACTAGAATGCCTGATTGCGGTATTAAGTCAGAATGAAGGCAATGACCAGGATCAATACAATTACCTCACATTTCCCATCCAAGACGCCAAAGGGAAAGAAACGGTTCAAAGTGTCTAAAGTGGGATAAAAAAAATCAAAGCACGGACAGCACTCCTTGGGCAATTGTCTCTGAGGGTGGGCTGAACGAGGGCAGACTGGTTCATTTAAAATTTCTGTACCATAGTCTATAAGCAAACAGTGACCTGATCAGATGCTGCCTCCTTAAAGCGACATGGTTGTAAAAAGTACAAAGAAGCCTCAATTCATTTTTAGCATACTGAATACCGCTAAATTCCATGGCACTTCTCACAGAAAGTGGGCTCGGTAGCTCAGTCGGATACGGGTGTGACCGGTAATCAGGAGGATGTGGGTTCGATACCTGCCGGGGTCGGCAACATTCTTTTGTGGAGATTGATCATGAAATCTTTTCTACGGTCATTCTCTCCCTTCTGCTGATTCAAGAAGGGCAGTTGTTAGTTTCTGGCGAAAGAATATGCGCTGTACTGGTTAACCCCTTACGTATATAAGCCTGCCCTGGAAAAGTGTGGATAGCTAAACTGACAGAGGCGGAGCTTGTGATTGTCAAAAAGAAATATATACCACTGCAGTCCTACACTCTTTAGATTTGCGCTGCATATTTATACCCCCGGCATACGAAGTATGTCAGGGGGTATATAGTTTTTGTCTTTCCGTCCGTTCGTTGGTTCGTTCGTATGTTCGTTTGTTCGTTCGTTCGTACGTTCGTTCGGTCGTTCGTCAACCTTTACGTCAAAGTTTTGCGTTAAACCTTTTTCATTGCTTATATCTCTGTAACCACAGGTTGGATTCTCTTCATATTTGGTACAGGATATCTCTATAGCATTACCTTTCGTATGGAATATCTAAGCCCCTGTGTCAAGCCCCTGGGTGGGTTTTCTGTCTGTCCGTCTGTCTGTTCATCTACTTTTACGTCAAAGTTTTGTGTTAAACCTTTTTCATTGCTGATATCTCTGTAACCTTATGTTAGATTCTCTTCATATTTGGTATAGGATATCTCTATAGCATTACCTATCAATGGAATATCTAAGCCCCTGGGTCAAGCCCCGGGGTAGGCTGTCTGTCTGTCTGTTCATCTACTTTTACGTCAAAGTTTTGTGTTAAACCTTTTTCATTGCTGATATCTCTGTAACCACATGTTAAATTCTCTTCATATTTGGTAAAGGATATCTCTATAGCATTACCTTTCTATGGAATATCTAAGCCCCTGGGTCAAGCCTCTGGGTAGGCTGCCTGTCTGTCTGTTCATCTACTTTTACGTCGAAGGTTTGTGTTAAACCTTTTTCATTGCTGATATCTCTGTAACCACATGCTAGATTCTCTTCATATTTGGTAAAGGATATCTCTATAGCAATACCTTTCATATAGAATATCTAAGCCCCTGGGTGAGCTGTCAGCCGGTTTGTCAACTTTGACATCAAAGTTTTGTGTTAAACCTTTTTGATTGCTCATATCTCTGTAACCACATATTAGATTCTCTTCATATTTGGTAAAGGATATCTCTATAGCATATTACCTTTCATATGGAATATCTAAGCCCCTGGGTCAAGCCCCTGGGTGGGCTGTCCGTCTGTTGTCAACTTTTACGTCAAAGTTTTGTGTTTAACCTTTTTGATTGCTCATTTCTCTGTAACCTCATGTTTGATTTGCTTCATATTTGGTAAAGAATATAGCTATAGTATTAACTTTCATATGGAATATCTAAGCTCCTGGGTTAACCCCCGTGGTGGGGCTAGGGGTCAATAATTAAGACTTTGGCATTTTGATTACCTTAGTTTTGTGTTAACTGTTTACTCCTTGTTGTTGAAATGCAATATTTATTCTCAGTGGACTAAATGGAAAGTTTATATGGAGAGGTTCAATGCTACAGACAAATTGTCATTTCCACTTAAAGGGGATGCCACTGGCCGGGGGTATACGTGCCCCACTGGGCACTTTCTCTAGTCAAAAATGTTACCGAGGTTACGCCATCATTTGTCTGAAAATTTCGGCCTATCATTTGTGAATGATTAGCTACGCAATCGTTCTGCCGTTGTTGTCGGTCATTTCTAATACCTGTTCATGATAGAAAGTTCATCACGATGTGACAAAGCGTTGGGCGCAATTCTTTGATTTTTGTTGCAAACAGCATCAAGCCTTATTGCTAAACTGCTGGTTGCATGGTTGTATAACTTTGGGTTGATTTATAAACAGTCAACCCGAAAGTAGTACCCTAATGATCTTAAGCATCGGGACAGACAGGCCTAAGCAAACAGTGCAGACCCAGATCAGACTGCTCCTGAAGGAGCAGTTTGATCAGGGTCTACACTGTTTGCCATTTGGACTCCTTGCTGGATCTTGAAACAAATTTGTAAATATTTTAGGAGAATTATAGCAAGTCCTCAAGGTGTCCGAATTTTGAGGAATTTTTCTGTTATCTGTAAAAACATGTCGTAATATTTAGAAAAGAGTACAAAGGGCAAGACATGTCACCAGATAGGGCAGCTCATCTTTTTGCATCTTGTGTTTGAATGTCATAAAATTTCTATGGTCAGGTGGCTTTTCTGTAGGGTATTCCAGTTTTCGCTCCCCTTTCATCATGTTAACAAGTCCCTGAAATGAACACCCCACTAATCCCCACTTTATATAGAGAAAGCTGGGGTTAACTGGGGTATACATTATTTTTCTTATTCCTGCTCTAAGACATAGGTTGTGGGTACTCAATGAGGCGGTTCTAACGAGCACCCACAACCTATGTTTTCATTATAAATAAGAAAAATGTCACAGATTTTCGTCAGAAAAGTAAACATTAAAAATGCACTTTGTCACATGGGTGTTTTTCATTATGAATTGCCACCAGTAAGCCATATTCAATATAATATAATACCATATTTTGATGGAATCTTATTTTACACCGAAGTACGCCATCACAGATGCTGTCATACACAATAGAAGATTTTTTATCATTCATCATGTACTTAAAATGTCCTTAGTGAGATAATTTTTACAATTAAATTAGTTGATGAACATGAACAGATAAAGAAGTTAAGATAACTAAATGTGAGTACTTGTACTCATTCTTATGAATGACCAGACCATTTCTGTGAGGTAATTATAATGAGTACCCACAGCAAAGGGTGCAAATCAGACTATTCTTTAAACCCTAGCAGTTTCTTTGGGTCGTAGAATTTCATTTCAATGTACAAAATCGGAAGTAAAGATTGGAGCCAGCCTCGGTATTTCAGTGGGATGCGCGTCTGACTGATGATCAGGAGGATGCAGGTTTGATACCTGTCAGGGCTGGCAACATTCTTTTGTGGAGATTGATCATGAAATCTTTTCTACATCATTCTCTCCTGATCATGAAATCTTTTCTACGGTCATTCTCTCCCTTCCGCTGATTCAAGAAGGGCAGTTGTCAGTTTCTGGCGAAAGAATGTGCACTGTACTCGTTATCTGCTTACGTATAAGCTGCAGCCCAGGAAAAGTGTTGATAGGTAAACTGACCGGCTCAAAAATGACCTAAATAGTGTTGACTGGGTTGTTAAACTCAGATACAAACAAACAAACAAAGCAAAGATAGAACATGTCTATTTCAATATTTAGGGTTGTCATATTGAGTTATTTCAGAAATTTATTAAGAAAATGGCTGAACCTTTTGAAAATGGTGAAGGCCCTGATCAGACATCATCTTATTTGGGCCTGCACTGTCATCCCTTTTTGGGGGTCTGAAATGGGTTACTAGTAAATAACACAAGTAACTGAGCCCCGCCAAGCGAATTTGTGTCTTCGAGCACTCCGTCATGACAAATTTTAACTGCGCATGCCCAGCCATTCAGAGGGGCCAGGGATATGGCTTTCTGTCTGAAGGTTCCTCTTGATTCACTGCTTGTAGAATAGAATAGAATAGAATAGAATAGAATATTTTTATTCGGCATACCATCTACAAAGAGGGTGTTCACCACATGTAACAAACAACGATACATATCAATATATAACAATATATAATATCACAATTTAGAATGCATGTATATCGGCAAATGAACTATTTGAGAGCAATTTATCGCTTTTTGTAGTTAAAGCAAGAGAAAGCTCATGCAAAAGGTTGTCCATGTATGCAAACAGGAACAACCATTTGAAAGAGTTCCCGTCGTCTAGCATTAATCAATGCAAAAGTTAAATGCTCTATAGTACAGTATACATGCAGACCAACAGACTATCTGACCATCAGAGCATCTGATATAAACTTACAAATCAGTTTTGTCTCGTTTTCATTAGTTGGGTTGACCAACTTAGAGAATATTGTATAAGCCTCTACCGAGTTTGGTCCTTGAGAATGCCAATTAATATTAAGGGTATTTGCTTGTATGAGCGAGCAGCGAAGGTTCTGGCGAGACTGCGCAGGCTCGCCTGAACCTTCGCTGCTCGCATAGGCGATAAGTACCAAAATCGCGTGACGTGGCCCCACTGTTAACCCTTAAAGTGCTGTTGCTGCAAAAAAAAACTAACCAGCATGCAATTCACATTATACTGCCTAGCAGACAATATTTAGATAACTGGTCTAACTGACATCTTTAACCCATTGTATGCGGGGGAAATCCCTAAAGGGGTACCTTGGCAAACAGTGCGGGCAAAAATACCTGTAGAATAAAAACAAAAAATAGGCCTAATTCCCCTTAAATGACAAATGGACTTGTCCAGCATATAGCAATTGAAGAGTCCACTAGCATACAATGGGTTAAGCAGACAATTCACATATCTACCAAGCTTTATTTATTGCCCCCACCCATCGGGGCTTGAAGAAATAGATGGCTGCATGATGCTTCCAAGCAGAGCTGAACCAGACCCGCACACGAGCACTTGTAAACCGCTTAGAGGATCTAAGCCTGCCCTGGCAAAGCGATGCGAGTTGGCTTGTCCATGCTTATAAACCTTATTGGTTTCATTTGGCGGCAGGGATTGAGATGTCATTTCATCTCAATGTCGGGTAAAAAACCCACAAAATTGGAAGCAACGTCTCCAAAATGACCTATACAGTGTTGACGGGGACGTTAAACCTCAACTCAAACAAACAAAAACCTAGCTTTATTTTCACGCTGGAAAAAAAAAAAAAAATGAAAATGCCATCTTCAAGTTGTGAAGTAGTACTGGGAGCACTTGATTGACATTAAAAATTTCATTGTTGTAGGAAAGCTGTTCATGTAACACCTTTAACCCATAAAGTGCCAGTCACAACAATTTTCATCTGCTTTGTTGTTTTCTGGTAACTTTGCAAACAGTGTGGAACCTGATGAGATTGTTCCTCAAGGAGTTGTCTGATCAGGGGCCACACTGTTTGTCTGTATGCAAAAGTATGTATGAAAAGTTTGCAAGAAAATTGCAGCAGATGATTATAAACAGACAACATTTTCAGATATATTTTTTGTGGCATCTTTTGGGGTTAACCCATTTCAGACTGGAAACCCCTAAACGGGTACCGTGGCAAACAGTGCAGGCCCAGATCAGACGCCGCAGAACGCGGCGTCTGATAAGGGCCTCCACTGTTTGCTAAAAGCTCAGTCATTTTCCAAATAAATTTTGATGAAAACACAACATGGCACCCCTAAATTTTGAAATGAACTCCTGCTATATATAAGGAGGAAGATTCCATTTGGTACAAAAAGGGTTAAGAATGCCGTAAACAAAGTGGACTTTCATGATACAAATTGTAGTAAGGACCAGAGCTTCAGATTATAAAGGAGCGACTAGGATAGGCAAGGGATATACAGTGATTTAAGACCACCTAAAATTAAGACTAATTCTGCCTTAAAAACCTTATTTTGAAGGCTTCATTTAATTTTTCTTTGTGGGGTCTGCCAACAGTGTCCTCTGACCATGGACCACCTTTGGGACTGTTCAAAAGTGGTCTTAAAGACCACTTTTGAACAGTCCCAAAGGGGGTCTTAATATGAAATTTTACTGTACATAATATCTTGTTATACATACGAACTTAAATGGCTAGAACACCGATGACCTGTTTACTATGGCTGATCGAGTTGGACCCGTTCTTGAGTTCCTACGAAATTTCTTTACATAAGAAATAGTGAGGGAAAATTTGGGATATTTTTGTCTTTTATCTTCTTACTGTATGCTGTGTGTACTCATTAGAATCATCTCAATAGGCGATTCTAAGGAGTGCACACAACAAACCCTAGTTCACTCTAGCATTCCAACCCTAGCGTTCACCCAAATGTACTTTAGAACTATATGAGCTACATTAATGAAACTTGGTACAATCTTGCATCAAAGGATGGCAATCCTATTATGCAGGCATCCATATTTGACCTTGACCTATATTTTGTGATTACCTTATTAGTGAAATCTTGTGTCAACCCTAGCATTTACCATTATGTAAGAGTCCATTTCTTAACACCTATAAGGGCTTCATTAATGATACTTGGTACAATCTTGCATTTAGGGATGACAATCCTAATGCAGACATCCATATTTGACCTTGATCTACATTTTATGGTTCACTGACTTTGTAAAATATTGTGTCAACTTTAGCATTTACCTTATTGTATGGGTCCATTTCTAAAGAACTATAAGAGTTCCATTAATTATACTTGGTACAATCTACAGAAGCCGTCTGATCTGGATCTACACCATTTGCAAAGATAAGGGTTATCCTGAACAGCAGACTATAAGAGCTAAGATAGATTATCTCATGACTTGGCTCATTTGGAGTTCTTTTGTCCAGAAATAGTTCCTGGTATGGTATATTACTAGTTGAATCTTAGGGCAAATTGCCTGTCTTAATTGAACGGACCAATGATTTAATTGGTTTCTTTTACTAAATTGGAACTGTTAACAAACTAGGTCTTTGAAAACCTCTCCTGCTGAGTTTTAAGACCACAGGAAAAAGAAAAGCAATTTTCTTGAACAGAATAAACGCTCTGCATGCTGGGTTGCAGCAGACGACAGTTTGATTTTTTTTTCTAATTTTCCGAGAAAACAGGATTTGACATCTTGTGCAAATTGTCTCAATAGGAGACAATTTGCATGAGATATCAAGTCCTGTTTTCTGGGAAAAATAAGGAAAATATCAACAATTTGTCGTCTGCTGAATTAGCCTAGAGAGTGGTAAAGGTTAACCTACAATACTGAAAAACCTATCAAATGCTATAGTACGAAAATAGAAAATGCTCAGGATTAGGAATGACAAGTCTGTCTGCACTTTTATTCTCTTCATGATTAACCCTAGCCATACTGAATATTTTAGAATGCTACATTCCTCCCCCATTTTCGGCCCCCGCCTATTGTGGCTTGAAGAAATAAATGGGCTGCATGATGCTTCCATGCAGAGCTGAATCCAACCACACACGAGTACTGGTAAACCGCTAAGAGGATCTAAGCCTGCCCAGGTCGGACAGCCCATATGCTTATAAACCTTTTTTGTTTCATATGGCGGCTGGGCTTGAGATATCATTTCATCTCATTCATTGTCGGGTAAAAGTCCCACAAAATTGGAAGCAACATCTCCAAAATGACCTATATACGTTAAACCTCAAATCAAACAAATCAAACAGACTGGAAACCAAAATAGAAACCAGCTGATCTGGATCTATACTGTTTTCAAAGGCAGCAGGGCTTTAGATGTCATTTCATCTCAATGTAGGGTAAAAGTCCCACAAAATTGGAAGCAACATCTCCAAAATGACCTTTACAATGTTGACAGGGAGGTTAAACCTCCAATCAAACAAACAAAAAACTGTTTTCCAAAAAAAGAAAAAAGGATAATGTCCAGTTTCAGCATGGTAAGGGTACTGTAATGATCCTAAGTATTGGGACAGATAGGCCTGAGCAAACAGTGTAGGCCCAGATCAGACTGCTCCTGAAGGAGCAGTCTGATCAGGGTCTACACTGTTTGTCATTCCCTCACCTTGCTGGATCTTGAATTACAGCAAGTCCTCAAGGTGTCTGAATTTTTAGGATTTTTATAATATAATGAAATGTCTAAGTGCACTGGGCTCATACAGTAAAAATACTGAAAATTGGGACACCTTCAGGACTTGCTGTAATTCTACTAAAATTTTAACAAATTTGTATTGTGAGGGTTATCAGTATGATCTGGACTGGAATCATGAATTTAATTTGACAAACATTGTAGACCCAGATCAGATGCCGCAGAACAAGGATTTAACAAAACAGTCTTTGTCCCAGCACAGGACCATTTTTCAGGTCTACACTAACCTATATTGTGGGTATTCATTGGAACCATCTTGGCGAGAAGGTTCTAATGAATATTCACAACTAGTTATACCCCCGCAAACGAAGTTTGAAGGGGGTTTATAGGAGTCAGCTTGTCGTCGTCTGTCGTCGGTCCGTTACAAATCGTCTGTCGTCGGTCCGTTACAAAAAACTTTAACATTGCTCATAACTTCCTTATTCTTTGACTGATTTCTATAATATTCACACACCACACACCTTGCCACTAGTACTTAAGATTGATATACACAAACCTGACCTTGACCTTTACGTTGACCTTCCTCAAGGTCAAATACTTGTAAAAATTTGTCGGTAGGGGGGGGGGTATAATTGGCGCCCGTTAGGCTGCAGCTCTAGTTTTATGTGGACTATACTTTAAATATTACAATGTTGCTATGCACCAGTGATGTCAGCACTTTGATGAAGAACTGGCCCAGCAGACAAAAATCTCCTTTGTCGAAATGAAATAATATGTGAAGCATGTGTACAAGACCATAAGGTTATGAATAAAATGTACAGTAACATTCCTACATTAAGACCACCTTTAGGACTGTTCAAAAGTGGTCTAAAAGACCACTTTTGAACAGTCCTAAAGGTGGTCTCTTTCTAAAGGACCCTGGGTGTAAAAAGCGCAAAGAAAGAATAGCTTAAACCTTATAAATTTTATATATATTCCTTCAAAAGCAGAATTAGTCTTGGTTTTAGGGAGTCTTAATAGCAGAATTTTACTGCATTTCATGACTGTATAAATGCCTTTCGTGCACATGAATGGATTGACAAAAAAGATTTCCATATTTCATTGTTTAATTACCCTAATATGACATTTGTGTCAGGAACATTACAAATGATATGAAAATGTGGTTGATAGTAAAATGAGTAAACCAAACTTCAGAATGGATTTAGTTCACTTTAAACATGTTAAAGGGAGCTTGATTGTCTGAAGAAAACTGCCCACATGTATAGCTCCATACAAGAATTCCGCTGAACACTATGTCGTGCCTGTTGGGGTGCAAAGTCACTGAACCATTAAGTGTAGGTCAAGGTCAAACATGGATACTTGCGAGGAGAGCAGGCCTTGCCCAACTGTACAGTATCAGTTGGATGCCCCAGTGATGTAAAGATACATGTCATGTTTGCCCTCACATGCTTAACTTTTTGGGTTGATTGTCAATCGACTGTATGATATATATACGAGCCCCGCCAAGCGAATTTGTGTCTTCGAGCATTCCGTCATGACAAATTTTAACTGCGCATGCCCAGCCATTCAGAGGGGCCAGGGATATGGCTTTCTGTCTGAAGGTTCCTCTTGATTCACTGCTTGTATGAGCGAGCAGCAAAGGTTCTGGCGAGACTGCGGGGATGCGCAGGCTTTAAGTACCAAAATCACTTGACGGGGCCCATACAAAAGCTCTTAAACTGCTGATGTCATTTAGACTACCCACTAATCAATAAACTTAACCCTTATCTTGCTGAATATTCATTCCAGCCACACCTATTTCTGTCTATCAACCAATCAAATTACTTGATGTAATTTATTGTTACAAATTCATAAACTGAATGCCAAACAGTGTAAATCCTGATCAGATGGCTTCTTCAGAAGCCATCTGATCTGGATCTACACTGTTTGCTATGATATGGGTGTCGTGAACATCAAGATAAGGGTTTTTAAACTGTGCACAAATTAGGCTATAAGCTTTGTGCTGTGTAACCTTCTTTCATTTCTTCAACCCAGAGCTTTGGAGAGGTCCAGTTACAATATATGCAGCATCAGGCTTACTTTATTATTCATTGTGAGTTTTACATCAGTTTCTTGCAGCGCCTGATCTGGGTTTGCACTGTTTGCCTATAACCTTTTTTCTGGTTTCCAGGTAATCAGGGATAAGCTCTTATCCTGCTGTTCACGAAGACCCCTATCTTTGCAAACAGAAGAAGCCATCTGATCAGGATCTGCACTGTTTGACATTCAATTTATGAATTTGTAGGAATAAATTACATCAAGTAATCTGATTGGTTCAAACTCAGAAATGGGTGTGGCTTAACTGAATATTCAGCTAGGTTAAGCAAGCAATGAGGACATCACATTCTGCAGCATCTTCACTGTTATGTTTAGGAGGCTTGGCATATTATTTGCATATATCATTTTTTCACTGAAAAACATTTTGAACATGCCTGCACCTAGTCATGATTAGCGTTTTCTTTTTGTAGAACCTGTATTTAAAAAAGTTCAAAATATTATAATAACATAATGGTTGGTAATAACCTTGACTTTATAATAACCATTAATCCCAAACCACATGTAAACATAAAACCGCAGACGAGTCATCATAACGACATATACATGTAGATATCATGCAATTGTCGTCTGCTTTGCCGTCTGCTGGTTACTTTGAAACTCATTATTGCAAACAATGTGGACCCAAATCAAACTGCTCCTATAGGAGCAGTCTGATTTGGGTCCACACTGTTTGCCTGTAAGAAAAAATATTTTTTAAAACATTAGCAAAAAATTCAGCAGACGTCATCATAAGCAGACAACATTTTCAGATTTGTTTTTCTGGGTGTCTTAAACGACAATTAATCACAAGGAGTGAAGTGCCAGTCAATAAAATAATTGTTGGGGTAGAATGGTTAGATCAATGGGTCGATTGTCAAGTACTAATAATACAGTGTGTGTTTAGCGCTGTTGTCCTCGTAAACTACCACTGACCAATAAAATTAAAGGATTTTTGGAAAGGGCCTCCGGTGCCTAGTGGATAAGAGCGCTGACTCTTAATCATTAGGTCTCTCACCACTGTGGTTCGAGCCTGGCTCGGGTCACATGAGACTCAAAGTTCTGCAACGGAAGGTCAGGTGGTTTTTCTCCCGGTACGCCGGTTTTCGCCCTCCTCTGATTAACGATCGACTCGATATGAGTGAAATAATCTTGAAAGGGCCGTAAGACCCAAACCAAATAAATGTTTTTTGGTCTGCGCTATAGACAGAGTGCGATTAAAATTAAGAACCCCACAGTATCAGACAGTGTGTTTTTAATTTTGTATTGGTAATTCCATATATGCCTAAAGTCCCCAACAGTGTAGACTCAGATCAGACACTGCTGAATGCAGCATCTGATCAGTGTCTACACTATTTGCTTCAAGTACAGACACTTCAGGGTTAACCCTTAAAAGTGCAAAGAAAAAATGTATCTAAAAATATCGCCTGCTCATCTTGCAAGCTTTTCAAACATATTTTTGCATACTGGCAAACATTGTGTACCCTGGTTAGACGGCACCTTTAGGAGCAGTCTGATCTGGGTCAACACTGTCAGCAACGGTGACTTTTTAATGTGACCAACAGAAAATAAACAGCATAAGTCCAACAGAGCCTAAGTCTACCTGTCTCCAGTCAGACTAATTAATCCTTAAGCTGCCGATCACAACAGTTGTAATCTGCTTTGTTTGTTTTTGTTTGTTTGATTTGAGGTTTAACGTCCCCGTCAACACTGAAAAGGTCATTTTGGAGACGTTGCTTCCAATTTTGTTGGACTTTTACCCGACATTGAGATAAAATGACATCTCAAGCCCTGCCGCCCAATGAAACCAATAGGGTTTATATGCATAGACGGGCAGAATCGCACCGCTTTGCCTGGGCAGGCTTAGATCCTCTAAATGGTTTACAAGTACTCGTTTGGGGGTTGGTTTCAGCTCTGCGTGGAAGCATCATGCAGCCCATATATTTCTTCAAGCCACTAATCTGCTTTGACATCTGTGGGCAATGCCGGGTAAAAGTCATACAAAATTGGAAGTAACGTCTCCAAAATGACCTATATTGTGTTGATGGGGATGTTAAACATCAAATCAAACAATTAAAACATCTGCGGGTTATTTTAT
This sequence comes from Lucinisca nassula, assembly GCA_963580285.1. Lineage (NCBI taxonomy): Eukaryota > Metazoa > Mollusca > Bivalvia > Lucinida > Lucinidae > Lucinisca > Lucinisca nassula. The sequence goes on along the minus strand of OY757025.1, from coordinate 54,777,271 downwards.
GAGGGTAAATACCCTATGTAAGGTTCATTAGGGTAATCCTTTTGTGGCTTTCAGATAATCCACATGTACTTTAACACTTAAAGCATCAAGGACAATTGAAGAGCAGACAACAGTTTAATTTTTAAGTTGTTACTAAATGCTTTCAAGGGTCTCCACTTGCACTTTAACCCTTACCATGCTGAACACAACTACCCTAAACCCATTTGGTACCAGAAACCCCAAAATGGGTACCCTGGCAAACAGTGCAGGCCCAGATCAGACGCCGCAGAACGCGGCGTCTGATCAGGGCCTCCACTGTTTGCTAAAAGTTCAGTCATTTTCCAAATAGATTTTGATGAAAACACAACCTGACACCCCTGAATTATGAAATGAACTCCGGCTATATATAAGGAGGAAGATTCCATTTAGTACAAAAAGGGCTTATTATCCCCACGTTTTTCAACGAAAAAGTGGGGATATTGTTATCGCCTCCGTCCGTCTGTCCATCTGTCTGTCTGTCCATCTGTCTGTCCGGCTTTCTCCTCCTAAACCGTTGGCCGGAATTCAACCAAATTTGGTATGCGAGTTGCTTACATGAATGGCTTGCGCAAGAGCACATTTTTTTTTGTCCCCGCCCCCAGGGGCCCTGGGGAGGGGTCAAAAGGTCAAATTTTGACCTACTGTGGAGAAAACGTGGGGATTTGCGATGGCTTGCCATCGACTGCGCGCTCTAGTTACCTTGCAAACAGTGCACTATTTGCCAAGGTACCACTTTAGGGGTTTCCAGCATGCAATGGGTTGATTTTCAGTTCAGTATAAGTGAAAGGCCATAAAACCACAAAAAAATCTCAAACTACTGTTAGCTCAAACCAAAAAAATTTGTTCATTAAGTGTCTGAGATTATGGCCACCTGGACTTGATGTAAGTTTTACAAAAATTAATTCTTTCTGCACCAAAATAAATTGATTTCTAAACAAAACTCCCAGCGCGAAATTTATTTTTAGTCCCCAGCATTTTCTTCCACTTTATCCATGTGAAGATATGATCAAAAACATTTATTTTGAAGTAAAAACTTGTTTTTGCCAAAAACAGGTCTTGTCTAATGATTTGCAATATACTCAATCTAGTTATGTCCCTTAACCCTTTTCGTACCAAATGGAATCTTCCTCCTTATATATAGCATGAGTCCATTTTAAAATTTAGGGGTTTCAGGTTGTATTTTCTTAAAAACTTATTAGGATAATGACTGAACTTTTAGCAAACAATGGAGGCCCTGATCAGACGCTGCGTTCTGCAGCATCTGATCTGGGCCTGCACTATTTGCCACGGTACCCATTTACCGGTAGGGGTTGCCAGTCTGAAATGAGTTAATTAGTTGATCTATAAGGCGGAATCACATCGGTACTCCAGGTCCTAAAAACATGACTAGGGTGCCAAAAGAGTTAAGAATGAGTAAGATTTAGAAAAATTAAATAAAGCTTCTTTCCGTAGGCCACTGGACTTTCATGACCTAAAACTTTATGGTTTCTGTTTGAACTTTGACCTGATTTGATGTTCTTGCAGACCTGATACAGCTATACCATATTCATCCCATTAAATGCTCAGAGCCTTTATAAACTGTGAAAGAGTTGGTGCTGTTTCTTTATTTTTAACCCTTTTTGTTCCAAATGGAATTAGAAGCCTCTGTGGTGCAGTGGTTATGCTACTTGCCTTGTAAACCAGGGATTGCAGGATCTATCCCGGGCTTCTCCAGACTTTTGGATGAGTCTTAAACCGAGGTCTCATCTCCGTATGACCATAGCTGTTGGTGGGACGTAAAACTCAACACTCACTCACTCACCAAGTGGAATCTTCCTCCTTATATATAGCAGGAGTCCTTTTCAAAATTTAGGGTGTCAGGTTGTGTTTTTAGCTCACCTGAGCCGAAGGCTCATGTGAGGTATTAGTATACCACGAGCCGGCGTCCGTCGTCCGTCGTCGTCGTCCGTCGTCCACACTTTCAAAGAAGTATATCTCCGGAACCAGTGGGCCAATCTTGATCAAATTTCATGTGAAGCATTATCAGGTAGGGGGAAAGGCTTCATACTGTTTTCGGGCAGATCGGATTGGAACTCTGGTTGCCACGGCAACAAATAGCTGCCATAGACTTAACATAGGAAAAAGTTTGTCATCACTCTAGCTCCGTCAATTTTTTTCTGATTGTCTTCATTCTTGCAGATAACGAGGACAGGCATGAACTCTCGATCAAGTTCGATTTTGGGCTGAATCGGATTATTCACTCAGGAGTTACGTGCCCTTGAGCGTTAGGAAAAAGCTTGTCATCACTCTAGCTCCGTCAATTTTTTTCTGATCGACTTCATTCTTGCAGATAACGAGGACAGACATGAAATCTCGATCAAGTTCGATTTTGGGCTGAATCGGATTATTCACTCAGGAGTTACGTGCCCTTGAGCGTTGAAAAAATTGCCTATTGACTTAACATGGGGAGAATGTTGTCATCACCGTAGCTGCTTCAATTATTTTCAGATTGGCTTTATTCTTGCAGATAACCAGCACAGCCATGAAATCTCGGTCAAGTTCGATAACTGGCAGAATCGGATCATTCACTTAGGAGTTACCTGCCCTTGTGTGTTTTTGCATTAGGGTTAATGGGAATTTCAAAAATGTATATCTTAAAGACTACTTGGCCAACTTTGATCAAATTTCATGTGTCGCATTATTGGGCAAGTGGAAAGGCTTCATTAGGTTTTTAGGCAGATCTGAGTGGAACTCTGGTTGCCATGGCAACATCTAGCTCCCATAGGAAAAAGCTTGTCATCACTCTAGCTCCTTTAATTTTTTTCTGATCGACTTCATTCTTGCAGATAACCAGTACAGGCATAAAATCTCGGTCAAGTTCGATTTTGGGCCGAATCAGATAATTCACTCAAGAGTTACGTCCCCTTGAGCGCCCGAAAAATTGCCTATCGACTTAACATGGGGAAAATGTTGTCATCACTGTAGCTAGTAACGAGGACAGGCATAAAATCTTGGTTAAGTTCGATTTTGGGCAGAATCGGAATATTGACCTCGGAGTTACGTGACCTTGAGCAACAAAAAATTTGCCCATAGACTTAACATAGGGAAAATGTTGTGACTACGATAGCGACTTGAATTTTTTTCAGATCAGCTTCAAACTTGCAGGTAACGAGGACAGACATAAAATCTCGGTTGAGTTAGATTTTGGGCCGAATCGGATTATTTGCCTTGGAGTTACCTGCCCTTGAGCATAAAAAAATACGTTGTGACCACGATAGCAACTTGATTTTTATTCAGATCAGCTTCAAACTTGCAGGTAACGTGGACAGGCATAAAATCTCAGTTAAGTTCGAATCGGAATATTGACCTCGGAGTTACATGACCTTGAGCGACAAAAAATTTGCCCATAGACTTTACATAGGGAAAATGTTGTGACTACGATAGCGACTTGAATTTTTTTCAGATCAGCTTCAAACTTGCAGGTAACGAGGACAGACATAAAATCTCGGTTAAGTTCGATTTTGGGTCGAATCGGATTATTTGCCTTGGAGTTACCTGTCCTTGAGCATAAAAAAATATGTTGTGACCACGATAGCAACTTTATTTTTATTCATATCAGCTTCAAACGTGCAGGTAACGAGGACAGGCATAAAATCTCGGTTAAGTTCGATTTTGGGCCGAATCGGAATATTGACCTCGGAGTTACGTGACCTGGAGAGACAAAAAAATTTGCCCATAGACTTAACATAGGGAAAATGTTGTGACAGAAATAGCGACTTGAATTTTTAGCTCACCTGAGCCAAAGGCTCCAGTGAGCCGATAGTATACCAAGGCTCCGGAGTCCGTCGTCTGTCGTCCGTCCATCCGTCGTCCACACTTTCAATGAAGCATATCTCAGAAGGCAGTCGACCAATCTTGTTTAAATTTTATGTGTAGCACCATTGGGCAAGGGGAAAGGCTGCATTAGGTTTTGGAGCTAGTCTGGTTCATTTGTTCCTTCATTCTTCTTTCTCTCCATATAGAGATAATAGACCAATGTTAAATTTTTAATCAAAGATTTCTCAGGAACTATAAAAGCTAGAAGCATCAAATTTGGTATTCAATAGAATAATGATGACTTATTTTGTGTAAGAGACATTGGGCTTTCTCAGCTTATTTGTTCATCTGTTCTTTCATTCTTCTTTCTCTCCATTTTGACCAATGTTAAATTTTCGTCAAAGATTTCTCAGGAACTATAGAAGCTAGAAGTCTCAAACTTGGAATGCAATGCAATAATCATGACTTAAATCCTATAAGGGTCAATGGGCTGGATTCTATTAGCAGATTTAGTAGTCAAGTCTGAATTGTTAAAACTTAAGTTCCTCGGGTGAGCGGTTTAGGCTCATTGAGCCTCTTGTTTTTTTCAAAATTTATTTTGAAAATGGCTAAACTTTCTGTAAACAGTGTAGGCCCTGATCAGAGGCCACAGTACCCCTGATCAGACGCAGCATTCTGCAGCGTCTGATCTGGGCCTGCACTGTTTGCCAGCCACCCGTTTTGGGGTTTCTGGTACTAAATGGGTTGATACTTAGATGCACCGGCCTCAGTAGCTCAGTTGGTGATCAGGAGGTTGCGGGTTTGATACCTGCCTAGCTCCTCAACATTCTGTCATGGAGATAATAAGAAGCTTACACGGTTAACAACTTATATATAAGCCTGCCCAGGAAGTGTGGTTCAGCTCAATATGATTTAAATAGTGTTTACTAGGCCATTGTATTCCTAACAAACCAATAATACTTAGATGAAGTAATAGTGTTCAGAAACATTTTGCTACAAATACCATTACCTGTCATAGTATTCGCCCCCGCCTGGAGAAATATATGGGCTGCATGGTGCTACCACGCACAGCTGAAACCGACCAAACTTGAATACTGGTAAATGGCTGAGGTCTAAGCCTGCCCAGGAAAAGTGATGTGAGTTGGACCGCTCCTTAAACCCTAGGGGTTTACTGTGGGTGGTAGGCTTGAGATGTCATTTCATCTCAGTGTCAGGTAAAAGTCCCACAAAATTGGAAACAACATCTCCAAAATGACCTAAATAGTGTATGATATACTTAACCATTTAACCTTTACCACTCTCTAGGCGAATTCAGCAGATGACAAATTGTTGATATTATTCTTATTTTTCCCAGAACTGAGAAAACTGGACTTGACATCTCATGCAAGTTGTCTCCATAGGAGACAATTTGCATGACATGTCAAATCCTGTTTTCTGGGAAAATAGGAAAAATATTTCAAAATGTCGTCTGCTGCGAAAAAAAAAAAAAAAAAAATGCCCAGCATGCAAAGCATTAAGCACGTTTAGCAAACGTCATTCTTTTCATTTTTCAGGGAAAACAAGACTTGATATTACATGTGAATCATTAAGTAATTAAGGCTACTGACAAGGTTCCGCACTGTTTGCAAAAGGTTGAGAAACATTTTCAAAATATTTTTCTAGAAAAACTCAGCCTATCCCTAAATTTCCAAATGGACTCCTATTTGATATAAGGCATAAGATTTCATTCAGTACAAAATTCTGACACCTCGAGGACTTTGGTATGATTTTCCTAAAATTTTAACAAATTTGTTTCACTTAATCACTATCCAGCAAAGAGTCCAAAAAGTGGAGACGGAATGGGGATTAGTTCAGGAGCAGTCTGATCTGGGTTTGCACTGTTTTTTGCTTAGGCCTTTCTGCCCCAATACATGTACTTAGGATCATTACTGTATTGGTACTTACCAATCAAACCTGGAAACCCTGTAAATCAGTGCAGATTTTGATCAGATGCCGCATAATGCAGTGTCTGATCAGGATCAACACTGTTTGTAAACAGTGGAAGAGTCCATCAGAATACAATGGCCTTTATTGCTCATGGTTTGTTTTGTCTCTTTCAGACATAGTGCAATCTCCACTAGGCTCTCCTGTGACGGAGAGGCGAGGGCTCGGCTCTAGTATGTTTAACGAATCTCAGCTCCAGCCGCAGCTTCAGCAACAGTTTGCGAGTTTGAAGCAGCAACAGCAGATACAACAGCAGATGTTGTTACACCAGTTTCAGCAACAACAGCAGCAGTTGGCTCAGGAACATGAGAAACAACTACAGGAACATTACAAGGTAAACTTAATAACACTTATAACACAGCAGCAGATACAACAGCAGATGTTGTTACACCAGTTTCAGAAAAACAGCAACAGTTGGCTCAGGAACATGAGAAACAACTACAGGAACATTACAAGGTAAACTTAATAACACTTATAACACAGCAGCAGATACAACAGCAGATGTTGTTACACCAGTTTCAGAAAAACAGCAACAGTTGGCTCAGGAACATGAAAAACAACTACAGGAACATTACAAGGTAAACTTAATAACACTTATAACCCAGCAACAGATACAACAGCAGATGTTGTTACACCAGTTTCAGCAACAACAGCAACAACTGGCCCGGGAACATGAGAAACAACTGCAGGAACATTACAAGGTAAACTGAATAACACTATAACACATAAACAGATACAACAGCCAGTTTCAGCAACAGCAGCAACAGCTGGCTCAGGAACATGAGAAACAACTACAGGAACATTACAAGGTAAACTTAATAACACTTATAACACAGCAGGAGATACAACAGCAGATGTTGTTACACCAGTTTCAGCAACAACAGCAACAACTGGCTCAGGAATATGAGAAACAACTACAGGAACATTACATGGTAAACACATTAACACTTATAACACAGCAGCAGATACAACAGTAGATGTTGTTACATCAGTTCCAGCAGCAACAACAACAACAACTGGCTCAGGAATATGAGAAACAACTGTAGGAACATTACAAGGTAAACTTAATAACACTTATAACACAGCAGCAGATACAACAGCAGATGTTGTTACACCAGTTTCAGCAACAACAGCAGCAGTTGGCTCAGGAACATGAGAAACAACTACAGGAACATTACAAGTTAAACTTAATAACACTTATAACACAGCGGCCCCCGCCCATAGGGGCTTGAAGAAATATATGGGCTGCACGATGCTTCCATGCAAAGCTGAATCTGGCCCGCACACTAGTACTGGTAAACCTCTTAGAGGATCTAAGCCTGTCCAGGAACCGCGGTGCGAGGCGGACCGTCCATGCTAATAAACCCTATTGGTTTCATTGGGCGACAGGGCTTGAGATGTCATTTCATCTCAATGTCGGGTAAAAGTCCCACAAAATTGGAAGCAACTTCTCCAAAATGACTTATACATTGTTGACGGTGACGTTAAACCTCAATTCAAACAAACAAACAAACTTATAACACAGCAGCAGATACAACAGCAGATGTTGTTACACCTGTTTCAGCAACAGCTGGCTCAGGAACATGAGAAACAACTACATGAACATTACAACGTAAACTTAATAACACTTATAACACAGCAGCAGATACAACAGCAGATGGTGTTACACCAGTTTTAGCAACAACAGCAGCAGTTGGCTCAGGAACATGAGAAACAACTACAGGAACATTACAAGGTAAACTTAATAACACTTATAACACAGCAGCAGATACAACAGCAGATGGTGTTACACCAGTTTCAGCAACAACAGCAGCAGTTGGCTCAGGAACATGAGAAACAACTACAGGAACATTACAATGTAAACTTAATAACACTTATAACCCAGCAACAGATACAACAGCAGATGTTGTTACACCTGTTTCAGCAACAACATCAACAACTGGTTCAGGAACATGAGAAACAACTACAGGAACAGTACAAGGTAAACACAATGGTGCTTGTAGTGATCGCGAACTTTTAACTCTTATCATGCTGTTCGAGACAACCTCTATCTTTAGAAACAGTTTAGATCCAGAAGCCATCTGATCAGGATCTACACTGTTTGACATTAAGTTTATGACTTTGTAAGAATAAATTACATCAAGTAATTTGATTGGTTCAAAGTCAGTAATGGGTGTAGCTAAACTGAATATTCAGCAGGATAAGGGTTAAAATCATAAAAATTTGGACAATAATTATTTAGGACTTGCTGTAATTCTCCTAAAACAACAACAGGTGAAAACATGAACACATGCAAGAAGTCATATGATAAACAATATCTCACACTTGTGGCCATTTCAGAAGTTATTAACCCGGAATCTTGTGCATTATATATAGAGCAGAAACACATGTTAAGATATTAACCCTTTATCCTGCCATTCAGGATAACCCCTGCCTTTGCAAACAGTATAGATCCAGATCAGATGGCTCTTGAAGAAGCCATCTGATCACAATCTACACAGTTAGGCATTCAGTCTGTGAATTTGAACGAAAACATTTTATCATGTAATCTGATTTGCTCATAGTCAAACATGGGTGTGGCTGATTAAATTATTCATCAGGATAAAGGTTAAAGAGTTTCAGATTAATTTATCTTTTATGACTCATTTAGAAAATGGCTGAACTGTATGCAACCAATGGAGGCTCTGATCAGACAACACATTGTGTATTATCTGATCTGGGTCTGCACTGTTTGGAAGTTTCATTTTTGTGGGTTTCCCATACAAAATATGATATCAGCAAGGGCGTCATGTGCTTTGTTTATTTGAATTGAGGTTTTACATCCCTGTCAACATTATTTAGGTCGTTTTGGAGATATTGCTTCCAATTTTCGTGGGAATTTTACCTGACATTGAGATGAAATGACATCTCAAGCCATGTCACCCAAACAAACCAAAAGGGTTAATATGTAGGGAGGGCCCAACTTGCACCACCTTGCCTGGGCAGGCTTAGACCCACTAAGCCGTTTACCAGGACTCATGTGCGGTTGGTTTCAGGTTTGTGTGGCCCAATCTATTGCTCAAAGCCAGATTGTTGGGGGCTCTGGGCTTCTTGTGAAACAAACACTTGTGTGACGTTCTTAACCCATTTTATACCAGAAACCCCATAATGAGTACCCTGGCAAACAGTGTGGGCCCAGATCAGATGCCGCAGAATGCAGCATCTGATCAGGGCCTACACTGTTTGCAAAAAGCTCAGCCATTTTCCAAATAAACACAGCCTGTCACCCCATAATTTTTTTTGAAATGATATCCTGCTATATATATGGAGAAATTTAAGAGGGTTAATTGGCCAAAACTAGCTAGTCTGGCCCAGAAAACATGTACACTCCATATTTTTCACTTCTGTGGTGTATTCCTTGCTTCCAAAGGATAACCCTTTTATAGAACATATTTAACTTCACTACAGCTGATGTGTGTGAATGTGTGGCGGCGGTAAAACGTCTCCATGCCCTTCATCATAGTGTAGATTATATTTTCTTGTCCTTTGGGATCATTGATTCCATTGTGGAATTTTGAAAATATCTGAGGGTCACTGATGAGGCCTAATCGGCCGAAACTAGCTAGTCTGGCCCAGAAAACATGTACACTCCATATTTTTCACTTCTGTGGTGTATTCCTTGCTTCCAAAGGATAACCCTTTATAGAACATATTAATATACCGTACCGGCCCCGATAGCTCAGTTGGTAGAGTGTCCGCTCCGGGGAACGGGAGGTCTCGGGTTCGATCTCGGGCCGCGACATACCAAAGTCGTTAAAAATGGTACTAGCTGCTCCTTGCTTGGCATTCAGATTAACGGGGTAGAGCTAGGACTGGTCGATCCAGTGTCAGGATAATGTGAAAAATTGTTGAAAGCGACGTTAAACCCGAATTCACACACACACACACATTAATATACCGTATATATGGTAGTTTTTGCTTTCTATATATTTTAGTATCAACAACAGCAGCTAGCTAAAGAACATGAACGACAACTTCAGGAACATTTTAAGGTACTTATATGAAATGTCTAAAAAAATACGAAAATAGTTCCCTGTTTGGTTTTCCTTTGCACCTCCTTAACCTTTAACCTGATGTATTGAATATCAGTTGTTGTACCATGACTAGCATGACTGCAGTGGCACCCACAACTTGCTAGTTTTTAACCCATTTTATACAAGAAACCCCTAAATGCATAGCCCCAGATAAGAGCGGGTATTCAAATATTATTCTTATTGTTTCTGCATGAAAACATATGTTATGGGTGCTCATTAGGCGCTTCTACGGAGTACCCAGGAAATGTTTTTGTTTGTGCAGAACTCAGAAAAATATAAGAAAAAAGTGCTTTATCTGGTAGATTTTTGTAGATTTTTCCGCCATTTTTCAAAGGGAGACAACTTTCGGAACTTCCTGTTCACTTTCCTATAAGCCCTGTCCCGCTAAAAAAGGGGTCTACTCTTAAAGGAAAGAATTTGCTCCTGAGGAGAAAATTCTTTCCTAAAAGGGTTGACCCCTATTGACATGGGAGACAAAAATACTTTTTACTGGAGTTGCCTTCCCTGAAGGCGTTCCCATTCCCCTTAAAACGGGTCATTGGCAACCAGTGCTGGCCCAGATCAGATGCCGCAGAATGTGACATCTGGTCTCTTAAGGACCTTCACTAGTTGTAAGAAGTTCAATCATTTCTAAAATCAACCAAACCTGGTACCACTAATAATTTTTTTGAAATGGAATCATCCTATATATAAGGTGGAAGATTCCATTACAGTACAAAATGGGTTAGAAGACACTGTGGTGGAAATAGGTTTGTTCTTGGCATGATATATGCTACTTATTCAGCACTACCACTATCCCTGTGCACATTTACCTTAAGCTCAAGGTCACAAACATGGGTGTGTTCTGAACTCATGGATGACATGCTGCTGATATTTGCTAACAGCATGTTAAAGGTTTAATCATCTTGTTCTCCTGATGAAAAATATCCTATCCCTAACTAAATTTAGAATTTTTTTGAACAGTAGTTTAATGTTTCCTTTTGCAGTGCCTCTCTGGGGAGATTTTTACATAAATTATGCTTTGTATTAACCATAAACATTGTTTGATTTGTGCACCCCATCCCCTGGTTTAAGGGGAATGGGAACACCTGGCAGATTTTTCCGCCATTTTTCAAAGGGAGGCAACTTTCACAACTTCCTGTTCATTTTTCTATAAGCTCTGTCCCACAGAGCAAAGGGGTCTACTCTTAAAGGAAAGAATTTGCTCCCCAGGAGCAAATTCTTTCCTTTAAGAGTTGACCCATATGGACATGGTAGACTGAAATACTTTTGCAGGAGTTGCCTCCCCTGAAGGTGTTCCCATTTCCTTTAAATTCCTTTTTGACCAGTGTTATTAAAACAATTACCACCATATTTGAAAAATGCTGTTGTTGATTTTTGTGAATGTTGTTTTTGCTGTCATTGTCATTGCTGTTGTTGTTGTTGTTGAAAATAAAATGAAATTTCATTTACTTTAAACTTACTTATTGATTGATTTTATTTGCATGGTGCTTTAGCCCATTTTATTTTTTAGGAAACCCATAATAGTGACACTGGCAAACAGTGAAGACCCAGCTCAGGCACCACATAATATGGCATCTGATCAGGGTCTACACTGTTTGCTAACATTATTTGCTATCAAAAATAGAATTTAAACCAAAAAATAGACTGACACTCCTTTATCCATTCTGTACCAGAAACCCCAAAAGAGGTACTCGGCAAACAGTGCAGGCCCTGATCAGACGCCGCAGGATGCGGCGTCTCATCAGGGCCTACACTGTTTGCAAAAAGTTAAGCCATTTCCCAAAAACACAACCTGACACCCCTAAATTTTGAAATGGACTCCTGCTATATATATTAGGAGGAAGATTCCATTTGGTACAAAAAGGGTTAAATGACAAATTGACTTGTCCGTAAGAGTTCGCCCCAGCATGCAATGGGTTAAAGTTATAAAAAAAAGGGAAGTATGCAAATCACTGTCTGGTCTCCATAAATTATAATCAAATGTATACCACAATGAATTATAAAAAGACATAAAACGCTCAGCTGTATCTACCGACATATTACAAAAAAAAAAAAAAATGTGTCAAAGCCGTTTTTACTCTAAAGACATCAGTCACAACAGTTGTCGTCTGCTTTGTCATCTGCCAAGTACTTTAAAATTAGTTTTTTATCCCCAACCGAATAGGTTCGGGGGATATAGCGATCAGCCTGGCGTCCGTCGGTCCGTCTGTCCGTCCGTCCGTCCGTCCGCAGGAACAGATGTATACTTGTGTGTTTAAAAGTATGGACACTTCCATTGAACTCAATGCGATTTATTCCGTCAGTGTCTTGTGTGTCTAAAAATAGTTACTTGTGTGTCTTTTTTTCCAAGAAATTCCAAGAAATTTCCTGGAAATTTGACACACAAGGGTACTTTGTAGGGATGAAGACACACAAGTATACATCCGTAAAGACGTCCGTCCGTCCGTCCGTAGAGGCAACCTTGTGATGGCCATAACTCCTATACCCTTTGAGATTCATTGATGGTTCTTGGCACAATTGTTCACAAGGCCGAGACGGCGTGTCATGCGCAAGAACCAGAACTCTGGATGCCATACCTTTTTAGCTCACCGTCACGTAGTGACGAGGTGAGCTTTTGGGATCACTTTTTGTCCGTCGTCCGTCGTGCGTGCGTCCGTGCGTCCGTGCGTGCGTCCGTGCGTCCGTGCGTAAACAATTTCTTTAAACGACATCTCCTCCTAAACCACTGATCGGATTTTGACCAAACTTCACAGGAATGATCCTTAGGTGGTCCCCTTTCAAAGTTGTTCAAATGGTTCCGGTCCGTTGCACATCTAGGTCACAGGAGCCAAAAATAGATTTTTTTCACCAAAAACTTAAAAAATCTTCTTCTCTGAAACCACAAGGCCCAGGTCTTTGATATTTGGTATGAAGCATCATCTAGTGGACCCCTACCAAGATTGTTCAAATTATAGTGCTGGGGCCAAAAATGCCCCCGCCCTGGGGCCCTTTGGTTTTACATAGGCTTATATAGGGAAAATCTTTAAAAATCTTCTTCTCTGAAACCACAAGGCCCAGTTCTTTGATATTTGGTATGAAGCTTCATATAGTGGACCCCTACCAAGATTGTTCAAATTATAGTGCTGGGGCCAAAAATGCCCCCGCCCCGGGGCCCTTTGGTTTTACATAGGCTTATATAGGGAAAATCTTTAAAAATTTTCTTCTCTGAAACCACAAGGCCCAGGACTTTGATATTTGGTATGAAGCTTCATCTAGTGGACCCCTACCAAGATTGTTCAAATTTTAGTGCTGGGACAAAAAATGCCCCTGCCACGGGGCCCTTTGGTTTTACATTGGCTTACATAGGGAAAATCTTTAAAAATCTTCTTCTCTGAAACCACAAGGCCCAGGTCTTTTATATTTGGTATGAAGCTTCATCTAGTGGACCCCTACCAAGATTGTTCAAATTATAGTGCTGGGGCCAAAAATGCCCCCCGCCCCGGGGCCCTTTGGTTTTACATAGGCTTATATAGGGAAAATCTTTTAAAATCTTCTTCTCTGAAACCACAAGGCCCAGGTCTTTGATATTTGGTATGAAGCTTCATCTAGTGGACCCCTACCAAGATTGTTCAAATTATAGTGCTGGGACAAAAAATGCCCCCGCCACAGGGCCCTTTGGTTTTACATTGGCTTATATAGGGAAAATCTTTAAAAATCTTCTTCTCTGAAACGGCAAGGCCCAGGTCTTTGATATTTGGTATGAAGCTCCATCTAGTGGACCCCTTCAAATTATAGTGCTGGGACAAAAAATGCCCCCACCACGGGGCCCTTTGGTTTTTCATTGGCTTATATAGGGAACATCTTTAAAAATCTTCTTCTCTGAAACCGCAAGGCCCAGGACTTTGATATTTGGTATGAAGCTTCATCTAGTGGACCCCTTCAAATTATAGTGCTGGGACAAAAAATGCCCCCGCCACGGGGCCCTTTGGTTTTACATTGGCTTATATAGGGAACATCTTTAAAAATCTTCTTCTCTGAAACCGCAAGGCCCAGGACTTTGATATTTGGTATGAAGCTTCATCTAGTGGACCCCTACCGAGATTGTTCAAATTATAGTGCTGGGGCCAAAAATGCCCCCGCCCCGGGGCCCTTTGGTTTTACATAGGCTTATATAGGGAAAATCTTTAAAAATCTTCTTCTCTGAAACCACAAGGCCCGTGACTTTGATATTTGGTATGAAGCTTCATCTAGTGGACCCCTACCAAGATTGTTCAAATTATAGTGCTGGGGCAAAAAATGCCCCTGTCCCGGGGCCCTTTGGTTTTACATAGGCTTATATAGGCAAAATCTTTAAAAATCTTCTTCTCTGAAACCGCTAGGCCCAGGTCTTTGATATTTGATGTGTAGCTTCATCTAGTGGACCTTTGCCAAGATTGTTCAAATTATAGCCTTTGTTGATGTTTGGTATGAAGCTTCACCTTTAAGACCTCCCTCAACATTATGCACATTAAAGCCCTGGGGCCAATAATGGCCCTCTCTGGGGCACACTTGTTACACTATGGATCAGGTGAGCGATCCAGGGCCATCATGGCCCTCTTGTTAGTTATCTCCCCTTTTAATAAAATAGAATGACTGCTTTGTGATGGCCATAACTCCAATACCCTTTGAGATATATTGATGGTACCTGGCACAGTTGTTCACAAGGCTGAGACAGCGTGTCATGCACAAGAACCACAACTCTGGTTGCCACGGTTTTGGAGTTATCTCCCCTTCCAATAAAATAGAGTGACAACCTTGTGACGGCCATAACTCATATACCCTTTGAGATTCATTGATGGTTCTTGGCACAATTGTTCACAAGGCTGAGGCGGCATGTCATGCGCAAGAACCAGAACTCTGGTTGCCATACTTTTTTAGTTATCTCCCCTTTTAATAAAATAGAATGACTACTTTGTGATGGCCATAACTCCAATACCCTTTGAGATATATTAATGGTACCTGGCACAGTTGTTCACAAGGCTGAGACGGCGTGTCATGCACAAGAACCAAAACTCTGGTTGCCATGGTTTTGGAGTTATCTCCCCTTCCAATAAAATAGAGTGACAACCTTGTGATGGCCATAATTCCAATATACTTTAAGATATATTGATGATACCTGGCACAGTTGTTCACAAGGCCGAGACAGTGTGTCATGCACAAGAACCACAACTCTGGGTGCCGTGTTTTTTTAGTTATCTCCCCTTCCAATAATATAGAATAACTACCTTGTGATGGCCACATCTCCAACACTCTTTGAGATATATTGATGATACTTGGTACAGTTGTACATGAGGTTAAGCAGGTGTGTCACGTGAAAGAAAAACAACTCTGGGTGCCCTGGTTTTTTAATTATCTCCCCTTACAATATAACCTTGTGATGGCCATAACTCAAATACCCTTTGAGATATATTGATGGTACTTGGCACAATTGTGTACAACGTTGAGACGGCGCTTCATGCCTAAGAACCACAACTCTGGGTGCTATGATATTTGAGTTATCTCCCCTTCCAATATAACAGTATGACAACCTTGTGACCACCGTACCTCCAATACCCTTTGAGACATATTGGTGGTACTTGATGCAGATGTACATGAGGTTAAGCAGGTGTGTCACGCTCAAGAATTACAACTCTGGGTGCTCTGGTTTTTTAGTTATCTCCACTGGCAATATAACCTTGTGATGGCCATAACTCCAACTCCCTTTGAGATATATTGAAGGAACTTGGCACAATTGTATACAAGGTACAGAAGGGATGTCATGTGCAAGAACCACAACTGTTGTTGCTGTGGTATTTGAGTTATCTACCCTTCCAATATAACAGTATGACCAGCTTGTGATCACCATATCTCCAATACCTTTTGAGACATATTGATGGTACTTTGTGCAGAAATACATGAGCTTAAGCAGGCATGTCATGCGCAGGAACCACATTTCTGAGTGCCCTGGTTTTTTAGTTATCTCCCCTGACAGTATAATCTTGCGATGGCCATAACTGCAATACTTTTGTGATATGTGGTTTAATTCTGGTGCACTTTCTATTGGTGAACAATCTTCTGAAGGCCATATTGGCTTTTGGTCGGGGGATTTGCCATCTCTTCCGATGGCTATTTTTTTGCAAACAGTGTGGACCCAGATCAGACTGCTCCTCTGTTTGCCTGTATGAAAAAATATTTTTAAAATTATCGCAAGAAGATTCAGCAGACGACATAAGCCAATGACATTTTCAGATGTAGTTTTTCTCGGCAGTTTAAGGGTTAACCCTAAAGACATCAGTCACAACAGTTGTTGTCTGCTTTGTTGTCTGTTAGTTATTTTTTAAAGTCATTGTTGCAAACATTGTGACAGTCTGATCTGGGTTTACACTGTTTGCCAGTATGCAAATATAAGTTTGAAAAGTTTGCAAGAAGATTAACCCATAAAATGCCAATCAAGACAGTTGTCGTCTGCTTTGCCATCTGCCGGTTACGTTAAAAAGTAATTTTTTGTAAACAGTGTGGACCCAGATCAGACTGCTCCTGTACGAGACGTCTGATCTGGGCCCCCACTGTTTGCCTATATGCAAAAATATTTTTAAAAAGTTTGCAAAAAAATCAGCAGACGATATAAGCAGACAACATTTTCAGATGTAGTTTTTCTCGGCGTCATAATGGTTAAGGGTTAAACCTTCCATGTTAATAGTTAAAATCAAAATGAATATAGGTCATTTTGGAGATGTTGCTTCCAATCTTGTGGGAATTTTACCCGACATTGAGATGAAATGATATCTCAGGCCCTGTGGCCCAATGAAACCAATAGGGTTTGTATGCGTGGACGGACCCACTCGCACTACTGTGCCTGGGCAGGCTTAGAGGATTGTGGCCCAATGAAACCAATAGGGTTTGTATGCGTGGACGGACCCACTCGCACTACTGTGCCTGGGCAGGCTTAGATCCTCTGAGCAGTTTACCAGTACTCATGTGCGATCGGTTTCAGCTCTGCGTGGAAGCATCATGCGGCCCATCTATTTCTTCAAGCCCCGATGGGGTGGGGCCGACGGTACTTCTTTTTGGTTCATTATGTATTCCTATTTACCTTATGTATTCCGAAACCTCAACTCCCTAAAATACTCCTTCAGTTTTACTACCCAATATTATTTATATAAATAATTTTGGTTATACGGCCCTTTCAAGATTACTTCACTTATTTTGAGTGGATCGTTAATCAGAGATGGGTGAAAACCGGAGTACCTGGTGAAAACCACCTGACCTTCCGTTGCAGAACTTGGCGTCTCTCATGTGGCCCGAGTGAGTCGCAACTACAGTGGTGAGAAACCTAACTATTTAGAGTCTGCGCTCTTACCCATAAGGTCCTATGTGATGAAATAGCTGGATCAGTGATAAACAGTATAGACCCTGATGAGACACCATATTCGATGGCATCTCATCTCGGTCAGGCCTGTCTGTCCAAATGTAATAAAGACCTTCTTAAAACTAGTTAACCCATAAAATGCCAATCATGACTTTTTCCATCTGCTTTGCCGTCTGCCGGTTACCTTAAAAGTATTTTTTTGCAAACAGTGTGGACCCCTATCAGACTGCTCCTGTAGGAACAGTCTCATCTGGGCCCACACTGTTTGCCTGTATGCAAAATATTTTCAAAAAGTTTGCAAAAAAATGTAGCAGACGACATAAGCAGATAACATTTTTAGATGTAGTTTTTCTAGGCGTCTTAAGGGTTATAAACATGGTCTTGCTGAATAAATTAATGTTACCACACCCATTTATCAAATTACTTGATATAATGCATTCATTCAAACTTGCAAACTGAATGATAAAACACTGTAAGATGGAACTTGTCTGGTGTGAAAAAGTTGCACTGTGTGGTAAATGGGTCAAATATGGTAAATGTACACCACAAGCTCGTTATAACGCGGCACATTGTAACATGGTTTGGATATAACATGGTTTCAAGATGGATCCAAAAAATGTGTAGAAAAATGACTAATATCATTTTTAGCTCGGCTGTTTTCAAAGGAAACGACGAGGTATTGTCATAGCTCTGGCGTCGTCGTGGTGCAAAAACTTGGACATTTTCGTCAGCGTTGTCGTCGTGCAAAAACTTGGACATTTTGTAATGTCGCTGTCATTACTGAACATATTTATTTGAAACTCGGACTAGTTGTTCATTATGAAAAGGGACTGCGGCCGAGCTTTGGCACCCACGTGCGGTGCTCTTGTTGTTTGGATATAGCAGGGCTGTTTAAGTAACACGGTTTCTGCTTTGGACCCCATTAACCCATTCAGTACCAGGAACCCCTAAAGGGGTACCTTGGCAAACAGTGCAGGCCCAGATCAGACGCCACAGAATGCGGCTTCTGATCAGGGCCTCCACTGTTTGCTAAAAGTTTTCCAAATCAATTTTGAAGAAAACACAACCTGACACCCCTTAATTTTGAAATGGACTTCTGGTATATATAAAGAGGAAGATTCCATTTGGTACAAAAAGGGTTAATAGTGTTATAAAGAGGTCAAGGCATGTGTCCTGTAACTGTGGTTCCTGTTCCAGCTGTTGTTTCTTTGTTTTTCTTTTCTTTTCTTCTTTATATGCAGGGTTACAATCAGGACATTTTATAAGGATGAAAATAACATTTTGGACTCCTTTTACTACCAATAAACCACCTCATGAGATCTTGTATGAGATCTGCCATGCGCGCAGCAAGCCAGCTACCTGGAAGGGGGAGACACTTATGTGGATGTTGCCCCTCTACCTCATTTAATCAAAATATGATGATGAAAGAGCAAATTCTTTGCTTTAAGAATCAACCCGTATTGACAAGGGAGACAAAAATATTTTTAAAAGCATTTCCTCCCCTGAAGCAAAATGTCAAAAATAGAATAGAGCTTTCAAATATATAATTGCCTGTACTGTTCAGGGGACATTTTGTTCAAAACTAACGAGGTCGTTAGTTAATGTATCGTTAAAACTTTGATCATTAAATATGGCAAATATGCTGAAATTTTTGCTGAAAAAATGTGAGCAGCTTTTGTGGACGCAAAAGCTGCTCACATTTTTTTCAGCAAAAATACAAAAATTTACGATATTTTACTTACTAGAAGAGTTAACAATATGACCACTAACGAGCTCGTTAAGCTAACGATGCTTTGAACAACTGGCGCCTGATAATTATATACTCAGAGGCAATAAAAAGTATACAGTTTTTGATTTGGAATATCGGATCTTGTATTGCCGTTTGTAATAGAATTTGCCTATGTCCGTTTTTCCTAAACGTCTAAGTTTGTAAAACTCCAATTCTTTTCCTGTTACAGTCATTCATGATGGAGTTATTGCCCTTAATTGAAAATCAATACTTCCAATAAAATCTCTAGTTGTACATGACATTTAACTCTATGCACACCGCAAAAGTCATGTACCACTATTCATCGATAAGACCACATCATTACTTTGCCATTTAACCCCAATAACAGCTTCAAATTCAATTGGAATTTCTGCCTGTTCCGGATTATCTCCCTTTCAATTAAAATGATAGTGAATTAAATGAGTCTTTTTCTCAAATCGTGTAAGAGATTTTCATTCGAAACTTTCGCATAATTATTGTTTTGCTCGGCATCTTTATGCTTACTCCATAGTGAACCCTCTAAAATTGCTCAATGAAAAGTTAATCCCCAATACAAATCCCATAGAAACATAATGCATTCAATCAAAGGAAGAACGTAAAAGGCGAAACTGCCATTTTCGTGGACAAAAGATGCTGCACTTTACCTTGTGTTTAATTTCAATATGGGTCATATTCTGGCCAATCAGTTGCCCTCTTTGAATTTGTTTCATGAAAAATCGTTTATTGAATAACACTTATTCGAAACACATGTTTAAAGGGAAGCTACTCAAGACAAAATATTGGATCAGACCCCCTGTCCATTTCAAGCGATGCATTTTCATTATCCTTTAATCAATTTTAACAGAAAATGTTGCAAATTATGCGGAATTGGTTGTTCTTAATTTATGGTGCCTCAAATGTATGTAGAAAGGGAAACATTGGTACGCAAATGGGCATTCAGTAACCTGTATACTTACTTTTGCCTCTCAGTATATTTCATATTGCTGTCAGCTTGGTTTAACCCATTGCATGCGGGGAAACCGCTAAAGGGCAGTGCAGGTCCAGGTCAGACGTCTCTGGGCCTGCACTATTTGCTAACAGAATTTTCCGTCAAAAATTGAATAATAATGAAAAATATGCCTGACATCCCTTATATGACAAATGGACTTGTCCATTATATAGTAATGGAAGAGTCCAGTAGAATATAATGGGTTGATATTCACAGTCCTTTGACATTAACTTAATGTTGACTGGGCTGTTAAACTACACATGGTGGGCCCTCGCCCATCGGGGCTTGAAGAAATAGATTGGGCTGCATGATGCTTCCACGCAAAGCGGAAACCGAACGCACATAAGTACTGGTAAACCGCTTAGAGGTTTAACTCTGCCCAGGCAAAATGGTGTGAGTCAAACTGTCCCTTCATTTAAAGTCTTTTGGTTTGTTTGGGAAGCAGGGCTTGAGATGATGTCGGGTAAAAGTCCCATAAAATTGGAAGCAACATCTCCAAAATGACCTACATGGTGTCTGTCCCAATACTTAGGATCGTTAGGGTATGTTTCTTTTTCATATTTCTATTGAAGCTAGTACAAAACCAGCTTTTGCAGCTTTGCACTGCCCACAACCTGTAAAAAAAAAAGAAAAGAGGTTTTCTGAAGAACAAGAATTGACCAATTGATGTTTCTGTAAAACCGATAAAAAATTGGCTTCATTATGGAGCACTTAACAAAATAGGCATTATTGCCCAAAATTTATGACCGTGCATTTGAAGTGGAGTTCATACAAACAGCAGTGGCACATATTATGCTCAGCAGGTGCACAGACTGATCCATATCATTTCTGTTCAGAAGATCACAGTCTCATAACTTTGCTTGCTTCTACCATATTTATCCTAAGTATTCAGACACCTCAGCTTCTTACCATACTTGTTCTAAAATTGGATAATGTACAATAATTATTTAACCCTTATCTTGCTGAATATTCATTTAAACCACACCCATTTCTGTCTATCACCAAATAAAATTACTTGATGTTATTTATTGCTACAAATTTATAAACTGAATGCCAAACAGTGTAGATCCTGATAGCCATCTGATCTGGATCTACACTGTTTGCAAAGATAGGGATTGTCGTGAACAGCAAGATAAGGGTTAACATGAGTACTAGTAAACTGCTCAGAAGGTCTAAGCCTATCCAGGCAGAGTGGTGTGAGTCAGACGTCCAGTGCATATAAGCCTTTTGCTTTCATTGGGTGACAGGGCTTGAGATGTCATTTCATCCCAATGTCGGGTAAAAGTCCCTCAAAATTGGAAGCAGCATCTCCAAAATGACCTAAATAGTGACAGGGATCTTAAACCTCAATTCAAACAAACAAACAAAAATTACGTACTAGCCGATGTTGTGTCTTAAAATAGCTGGATGAGTGGCAAACAGTGTTGCCCCCCGATGAGATGCCTCATTTTTGCTTCCCAACTGTACGTATACATATGGTAATTACAGTTAATTGTGTACTTGAGATCAGTACATTGTGTTTTATTTTACACAAATTAAGTGAAATTTTAAGTGATATTCATGAAATTTTCTAGCATACAGACATGTATTCATGAAATTTTGTTTGTATACAGGCCAGTATTCTTGAAATTTTGTTTGCATACACACCAGTATTCATGAAATTTTGTTTGCATACAGACTAGTTCAAAGAAGTCATACTAAATATTGATGAAATTTTATTTGCATACAAACAGTTCAAAGAAGTCACACTAAAAGTTCATAAGACATTTGAGTTCTTTGAAAACGGAAAAATGTGTTTCATTTCACACAGATTAAGTGATATTTATAGCAGACATTGATGAAATATTATACATTATTGTTTTGAAAACTGATATTTGCAGGCCTTAACTGGTGGAATAAAAGGAAAATATGTCACAGACTGTGACAAAATTAACTTTCTCAAGTTTTGAGATTAAACCGTAAAAATCCTAAAAATTCGGACATTCTGAGTATCTGCTGTAATACACCTAAACTTTAATGATCCCGCAAGACGGAGCAGTCTGATCTGGGTCTGCACTGTTGCTTAGGCCTGTATGTCCCAGTTCTGAGGATCATTACGGTAGGCTAAGAAATATCATATATTTCCTGTAATGGAGCGTGGTAGTTCAGTGGTTAGTGCACTTGCCTCTGATGCCCATCAGGGCTTGAAGAAATAGATGGGCTGCATGTTGCTTCCACGCAGAACTGAAACCGACCGCACACGAGCACTGGTAAACCGCTTATAGGATCTAAGCCTGCCAGGCAATGCGGTGCGAGACGGACTGTCCATGCTTATAAACCCTGTTGGTTTCATTGGACGACTGGGCTTGAGATGTCATTTCATCACAGGTCGGGTAAAAGTCCCACAAAATTGGAAGCAACGTCTCCAAAATGACCTATACATTGTTGATGTGGACGTTAGATAAACCCCCGGTTCGATTCCCAGTGACGGTAATAGAATTGCGGTGTCCGAACATGCTCCAGTGGCATCATTTACCTGGATGAATGCCACAAAGTGCACCATCCTTCAGATTGGGCCGTTAATTCGAGGCTCACTGTGCAGGGAAAACCATCCCCTGTGCAACTGTAATTACATGATTACTATGTAGGCTTTCATCCTGCAAATCTGGAGTGTATGTAATGTACACCTGCCTAAAATGCCAGCGAGGGCATAGGCAGTATTTGAAGAAAGATAAGAAAGAAGAAACTCCAGTTTTCTCTATATAAATTGGGGTTTAAGGGACTTCATTACACAGAATTTATTAATTGACTATCCTGTATTGATCCAAGTCATCCGTATTAACACCAGGTCAACCATTATTAACTGAGGTCTAGTGAGGTCAAAAAATCAATAATCATGGTTTTTTAAAGTTGATTTATAAAATCAAGTTTCTATGTCATTTCATTTCTACTTCCGGTACTGGACCGTGTTATTCCACTTCAGCTGTTCGTTCGCTGCATAAAATAGTCCAAAGGAACTCTTGAAAACTAATTTTGCAGGCATGAAACGTCTTTCAAAATATTTCATTTTTCGAGACTATACTGATCGAATATAAATTGGCACAAAAAGACATATTCTGAACAGAAAACAATACTCTAGGACTATTTTCCTAGGCGCTATCCAATGATATTTTGTTTTACCCTTTCATCCCTGAGTTTCTGAACAGGACTCTTCTCGCTTTAAATATATACTTATAGAAAGGGATTTCTGATTAGTTCACTGACATGATGGCCGTTAAACAGTGTTAATGTAGACTCTGGCGAGACGTGCTAGCTACGTGTCGTCTTATCAGGCTCTATAAGGTTTGCATAGATACAGTGTATTTCTACCTCAGCGTCTGCACCGGTCTACAGGATTGAAAGGGTTAGCTCGCTTCTCCGTGATTATCAGTGACCGACTTAACAACCTATAACTGATCGACATCAAACACAGTTATTCACCTGCTTTCGAGAGCTCTAATTACAAAACGTGTTGTAAGCTGTTGATTTTGCATCAAGTTCCTTACTTTTAGCAAATAGTGAAGACACCGATCAGACGCTACATTCTGTGGCCTCTAATCTGTGTTAACCGTTTCTGAATGTCCCATTATTGAAACAATTGGCATTTATTATTATTTTTTTTTTTAATTCGCCTTGGGTAGTCGAAGTTCACTAAATGCGGCGTCTGATCAGGGTTATAATGTCTTAATCAGATGGTTTAAAAATGATCTTTTTTTTTCTGTCCAAGTTATTCTCCTTTTTATGTTCCGATGCCCGAAGGAAGATATCTCCAAGCGGCTGCATCGTCGTATCAACGCAACATTGATGCGACATTGCTAAGACGTAATGTGCCCGCTAGGAGAACTTGTCTGTAAGATTATTAGCAGATGGGACAAGCACAGAATGTACTGAGCTAATTTAGAAACCATGAAGAAATTAGCAGACACATTGATCTTTCTTCCTTTTTTCCTTCGTGGGGGTAGTTTGGTGAGGCACAGGTGATATGTATCTTGTGTCACTGGGGAGTCCAGCTGATACTGACTTACATTTGGGCAAAGCCTGCTGTCCTTGCAGCAGGTAACGGTAGATGGTGAGTGTTGAAATTTCTTCTGTTTCTACACTTCCATTCACTCTGTCCCTCACTTTCACCACCTCTGCTATCTCCCCCCCTCCCCTTTCTCTCGACGAAGACAAAATAATCCACAAGGGTCGACCTGTCGTTAAACTCAAAACAATCGATGAATCATTTTTATTTTCTTCGTCGATTTTTTTAACCCTCACAAAATGTCAAGATAACTGCTTGATCTACGACTGCCATCGTTATCGTAATAATTATTTCTCATAAATCAACTTTCCTCAGTACTTTCATTTAATTGTATCAATTAATAAAATTGTCATTAATCAAGTAATTTCGTATTGACCCAATTACAGGTCCTCGGTCATCTGCATTGGCCCTCTGCATTCGGCAGGCAGAGGGCAAATGCAGCTTACCGAGGACCTGTAACTGGGTCAATACAATTTACTTGATTAATAACATTATATTATTTGCTTTGAACAACTGGACCCACCTTCGTCGTCTATTTTCAGCAGATGGTGTTAATCCAGAAACAACAGGAGTACCTAGAGGAGCAACAGAAGTTGGAACAAAGACAACGAATGGAGAAGGAGATTCTAGAGAAGGGTCGACTCTCACAGATCAAAAATAAGAACAAAGATGAAGAAAGTGAGTGCTTTTCTTAGTCATAATCTCCAATTAATGAAGAAAATCCCAACTGACCAAAATAATGTTTTTTCATCATTTTACTGCAAGAAACAATATTTCAGATATAATCAATGCATTTTAGACTAAAATTTAGTAGGTTCCCAGATTTCAGTTAACCCTTTCCCACTCAGATATGTGTTTTATGTGTCTGCACCCCCACCCCCCTTATTTTAAGCCCCAGAAGCACCTAAAATCTGCATTTCTACCCCTGGATAGTTATGTTTGCTTTAGGATTTGTTGGGAAAAAAAGTGACCTGTTTTTTCGCGCGCCTCCCAACTAAAAATATTCTGGGGGGATTGAAGGGGGCAACGCCCCCCCTCACATCCCGAAAAATTTTGGGTGTATGGCCCAACCGGCCGCTAAAATTTATATCTGAGGGTGTATATATGGCAGGAGTCCATTTCACAATTTAGGGGTTTCAGGTTGTGTTTTCTTCAAAATTAATTTGAAAAATGCCTGAACTTTTAGCAAACAGTGGAGGCCCTGATCAGACGCCGCATTCTGCGGCATCTGATCTGGGCCTCCACTGTTTGCCCGGGTACCCGTTTTGGGGTTTCTGGTACTTAATGGGTTAAGATGCATGGAATAGGAAAATGTCTAGAGCCACAACAGTGTCATAAGCTTTATTTGTTTGTATTATACTGCTGAACATGACAACCTCTATACCATTACAGTGTAGATCCAGATGAGATGGCTTCTGATCAGGATCTACACTAATAAGAGTGGTTACTAGTCAAAAATGGGTGTGGCTGAATTAAATTATTCAGCAGGAGGTTGGAGAAATAGTTGGACTGTGTGGTGCGTGGAGTTGTGTGGTGCTTCCACGCAGAGCTGAAACGGACCAAACTTGAAAACTGGTAAAGCACTAAGAATTTATAAACCTGCCCTGGAAAAATGGTGCCAATCCGACCTCTCCTTGAACGCTAGTGGTTTCTTTGGGTGGTAGGGCTTGAGAAGTCATATCATCACAGTGTCGGGTAAAAGTCCCACAAAATCGAAAGCAAAGTGTCCAAATGACCTAAATAGTGTTGACAGGGATGTAAAACCTCAACAAAAAATAAAAATCAGCAACATAAAGGTTAAAACCATATTCTGCCAGACAAGAAGAGATTCTTCCTTATTAGACTAAAATTCCTATATTTAGACCACCTTTGGGACTGTTCAAAAGTGGTCTTAAAGACCACTTTTGAACAGTCCCAAAGGTGGTCCCTGACCAGAGGATGCTGTGGTCAGAAAACACAAAGAAAGGTTAAGTGCACCCTCCAAAATAAGCTTTTCAAAGCAGAATTAGACTTAATTATAGGTGGTCTTAACCCTTGTCCTGCTGAGCCCGGATATGTCTTATCTTTCAAACAATGTAGATCCAGATCAGATGGCTTCTGAAGAAGCCATCTGATAAGGATCTACATTGTTTGTCATTCAGATTGTGATTTTGTTGCAATAATTTGCACCAAGTAATCTGATTGGCTTATAATCAGTAGTGGGTGTGGCATATTAAAATATTCAGTAGGACAAGGGTTTATAGCAGAATTTCACTGTATCTTACATACAGTATTAACCCTTTTTGTACCAGATGGAATCTTCTCCCATATATATGGCAAAAGTCCATTTCGAAATTTAGGGGTGATTGGTTGTATTATCTTTAAAACATTTTTGGAAATTAGCTGAAAATTTTGCAGATAGTGTAGGCCCTGATCAGAAGCCGCGCTCTGTGGCGTCTGATCTGGACCTGCACTGTTTGCCAGGGTACCCATTTTGGGGTTTCAGGTACAAAGTGAGTTAACTCTAGTTATTCTAAATGAATTAATTTTGCCACACCCTTTTTTGACGATTGACCAATTAAAATTATCGAGATAATTTGACAAACACTAAAGATCCAGATCAGATGGCTTCTGAAGACAATCTGAATGATCACAGATTGCAAAGGTAGAACAATGTCTACATTACAATAACACACCCATGCGACATACCTGTAGTGCTTTTTTTTCACATCTCAAAAATGGCTACTTTTGTGATAAAAATCTGTGATATTTTTGTTATTTTTACTTCAAACATAGGTTATGGGTGCTCGTTAGAACCGCCTCATTGGGGCGGTTCTAACGAGCACCCATAACCTATATCTTGAAAAAGAAATAAGAAAAAATAATGTATACCCCTGTTAACCCCAATTTTCTCTATATAAAGTGGGGTTTAAGGGGGTGTTTATTTCATGGACTTCACATGATGTAAGAATACACAACTGCGCCCATGCCCATCAAGGCTTGGCTGCGTTTTGCTTCTGGGCAGAGCTGAAACTGACCGGGCTTGAGTACTGGTGAACTGCTTAGTAGCTCTAAGCCTACCCAGGAAAAGTGGTGGTGGGGCTTGAGGTGTCATTTCATCTCAATGTTGGGTAAAAGTCCCACAAAAACAGATGCAACATCTCCAAAATGACCTGAATAGGGTTGAGGGAGATGTGAAATCTCAACATAAACAAAAGACCACACAACTAAATAGTCCAGTTTTGGAAAGTCCCACTTGTGGTCCCACAATAGCAGAATGCTATTGTTTACAAGAACATTAGAATGCACACACACATGCACACACCCACACACTTATAAATCGATAAAACTTACACGCAAGTTGTTATCTAAAAATTGAATAGTTGAAAATAAATAAACTAGAAATATACATAATATTAATGGCAACACTTTTTGCAATGGAATTTGCAAAACTGACAAGGCAATTAATGGTGGGTGGGGGAAAATTAGTGGCTGTTTATGTTTTTGTGGTAGAATTGAGTATTTCTTCTGACAGACATATGCATCTAATCAACATTGCTGTCATTACAAAGTGCAGAAAATAGGTTTGTTGTGGCTGAAAACAGCTGTTTAGAACGCAGTGGTGCATCAATGAAAAGACGTTAATTTCATTAATGTAGGCATGGTTGCGTCACAGCAAAATACATCAAAGGTCTGATCATGTCTGGTTTATGGGAATGAGCCATAACGTGACAAAACGGGCCACTCATGTGTGTGCAGGATATAAGAGTCGGCCCCCGCCCATCAGAGCTTGAAGAAATAGATGGGCTGCATGATGCTTCCATGCAGAGCTGAAACGGACCCCACACAAGTACTGGTAAAGTCGGACAGCCCATGCTTATAAACCCTATTGGTTTCATTGGGAGACAGTGCTTGAGATGTCATTTCATCTGAGTGTCGGGTAAAAGTCCCACAAAATTGGAAGCAATGACTCCAAAATGATATTATAATTATAAACTCTAATGGTTGCATTGGGCGGCAGGGCTTGAGATGTCATTTCATCCCAATGTCGGGTAAAAACCCACAAAATTGGAAGCAACGTCTCCAATATGACCTTTAGAGTGTTGACGGGGACGTTTAACCTCAAATCAAACAAACAAAACAAACGAGGTTGTAAGAGTAATTTTGTCGCGAGAAGGAACAAAGATACATTCTGTAGATATGAGCACAGCGGGAATGTTAAGATTGGATAGAGGTAAAGAATATTAATTAAGTTTGATTTATTGAAATGAGCAGTTATGGCACGATAAACACAAACATCTGTTGCAAGAGCACCCCGCCCAGAATATTACATATAAACCCGGAAAGACTTTATAGTTTGTATCTAAGACATCATGGCTGCATAATACTTTAATCAGCAGACCACATTAAAAGTATTTCTTTTTTCTTATTTTTCAGATAAAATAAGTGTTGACATTATATTTGAGTTGACTGCTGCGCAGAAGATTCACAAAAAATGCAAAGCCTTATTTCCACTGAAAAATAGTGAGAAAAAAATGTAGAATGCCATCTGCTATATAATTTTTTGTAGTGCTTGAAGGGTTAACCCTTGTCCTGCTGAATATTCATATATGCCACACCCACTGCCGATTATAAACCAATCAGATTATTTAATGCAAATAATTGCAACAAATTCACAATCTGAATGGCAAACAATGTAGATCCTGATCAGATGGCTTCGTTAGAAGCCATCTGGTCTGGATCTTCATTGTTTGGAAAATATTGCATATCCGGGCTCAGCAGGACAAGGGTTAACTTATTGAGCACTTCAAAATGATTAACCCTTATCTTGCTGTTGAAGACAACGCCTATCTTTGCAAACAGTGTAGATCCAGATCAGATGGCTTCTGAAGAAGCCATCTGATCAGGATCTACACTGTTTGGCATTCAGTTTATGAATTTGTAGCAATAAATTACATCAAGTAATTTGATTGGTTGATAGACAGAAATGGGTGTGGCTTAAATGAATATTCAGCAATATTCAGCAATAAGGGTTAAGTAAGGTTGACTGACTGGCTTAATATAACCTTTATAGTGTTTACTGGGCCTTTAAAGTGAAGTAGTGTTGCAGGAAAACCCAAAATGGGTCATTGGTAAGCAAACAGTGCAGGCCCAGAGCAGAATATGGCGTCTGTTCAAGGCCTTCACTTATTGTTAAGCTCAAAAAAAAAAAAAAGAACAGAAAAAAGAAGAAAATATTAAGACAATTTTTAACTCTTTTTCCTGCTTTTCACGACATCCGGATCATATGGCTTCCTAAGAAGCCATCTGATCAGGATCTACACTGACATTTAGTTGGTGAATTTGAAGGAATATATTACATCA
This sequence comes from Lucinisca nassula, assembly GCA_963580285.1. Classification (NCBI taxonomy): domain Eukaryota; kingdom Metazoa; phylum Mollusca; class Bivalvia; order Lucinida; family Lucinidae; genus Lucinisca; species Lucinisca nassula. Next base: position 54,747,892 of record OY757025.1, on the reverse strand, counting down.
AGTAATCTGATTGATTCAAAGTCAGAAATGAGCATGGCTAAATTAATTATTCAGTGGGATAAGGGTTAATTATGTCTCCCCCGAAAAAAAATTTTTCGGAGAGACATATTGTTTTTCCCCCGGGCGTCTGTCTGTCCGTCTGTCTGTCTGTCCGTCTGTCTGTCTGTCCATCTGTCACACTTTCGTGTCCGCTCTGTAACTTGAAAACCGTAAGAGCTATCGTCATGAAACTTCGTATAAATATTAATCAGCATTAGACGACGTGCAGTGCGTAAGAACCATAACTCTCGCATTTATACTTTTTGAATTATCTCCCTTGGAAGTTTGTTGGTATGTATATATGTATGGGCAAATCGTGTCCGGTCAATAACTTTCTTATTTTTTGATGGATTTTAAAATTACTCGGCAGAAATATTAACAACCATAAGACGATGTGTGGTGCGCATGAGGCAGGTCGGTACCTCAAAGGTCAAGGTCATACTTAGAGGTCAAAGGTCAAAAAGGGGCCTTTTTTTCGTATTTGGTCAATAACTTTCTTATTTTGATATGGATTTTAAAACTACTTGGCATAATTATTAACAACCATAAGACGATGTGTGGTGCGCATGAGGCAGGTCGGTACCTCAAAGGTCAAGGTCATACTTAGAGGTCAAAGGTCAAAAAAGGGGCCTTTTTTTCGTATTTGGTCAATAACTTTCTTATTTTGAGATGGATTTTAAAATTACTTGGCATAATTATTAACAACCATAAGACGATGTGTGGTGTGCATGAGGCAGGTCGGTTCCTCAAAGGTCAAGGTCATACTTAGAGGTCAAAGGTCAAAAAAGGGGCCTTTTTTTTTCGTATTTGGTCAATAACTTTCTAATTTTGAGATGGATTTTAAAATTACTTGGCATAATTATTAACAATCATGAGACGATGTGTGATGCACATGGGGCAGGTCGGTACCTCAAAGGTCAAGGTCATACTTAGAGGTCAAAGGTCAAAAAGTGGGCCTTTTTTTCGTATTTGGTCAATAACTTTCTTATTTTGAGATGGATTTTGAAATCACATGGCAGAAATGTGAACCAATATAAGGCGATGTGTTGCGCGCATGACCCAGGTTGGTACCTCAAAGGTCAAGGTCATACTTAGAGGTCAAAGGTAAAAAAAGGGGCCTTTTTTCGGGTTTTGTCAATAACTTGCCTATTTTTAAATTGAATTTGAAGTTACTTGGCAAACATGTTAACTATCATGGGACGATGTGTTGCATGCATGATTCAGTTTGGTACCTAAAATGTCAAGGTCATACATAGAGGTCAAAGGTAAAAAAGGGGCCTTTTTTCGTGTTTGGTCAATAACTTTCTTATTTTTAGATGGATTTTGAAATTGCTAGGCAGAAATGTTAACCACCATGAGATGATGTGTTGCACGCATGACCCAGTTTAATACCTGAAAGGTCAAGGTCATACATAGAGGTTAAAGGTAAAAAAAGGGCCTTTTTTGTGTTCTGTCAATAACTTTCTTATTATGCCCCCAACTTTGAAAAAGTTTGAGGGGCATATTGGTTCTGGTTCGTTCGTCCGTTCTTCCGTCCATTACGCTTTTGATGCATAGCATAACTAAAGAACCGTGTATGCTAGGGTTTTGAAATTTCATATATGGATTCCTCATGGAAAATTAGCTGACGCGTATTTTTTTTCTCGTCCGGATTATGCCCCCTTCAAGACTTATTGCCCTTTAAATTATTTTTTTTAATAAAATCTTGTCAGCAAGATATCTCAAAAACTATTGGAGCTAGAGCCTTGAAAGTTGGTGATTATATTGATGGTGATGAGTAGATGAACTAATTAACTTTTGACAAAATTCCGAAAAATACTTTGTGAGTTATGGCCCTTTGTCATTTTGGTAATTTGTGCCCATTGTAATGTATGCTAAAAGTGATGCATAGCATAACTTAAGAACCATGTATGCTGGGGTTTTGAAATTTCATATATGGATTCCTCATGGAAAATTAGCTGACGCATATTCTTTTCTCGTCCGGAATATGCCCCTTTCAAGAGTTATTGCCCTTTGAAATTTTTTAATAAAATCTTGTCAGCAAGATATCTCAAAAACTATTGGAGCTAGAGCCTTGAAAGTTGGTGAATAGATTGTTGGTGATGAGTAGATGAACTGATTAACTTATGACAAAATTCCGAAAAATACTTTGTGAGTTATGGCCCTTTGTCATTTTGGTAATTTGTGCCCATTGTAATGTATGCTAAAAGTGATGCATAGCATAACTTTAGAACGGTGTATGCTATAATTTTGAAATTTCATATATGCATTTCTGATGGAAAATAAGCTGATGCGTATTTTTTTTCTCGTCAGGATTATGCCCCTTTCAAGAGTTATTGCCCTTTGAATTTTTTTTTAATAAAATCTTGTCAGCAAGATATCTCAAAAACTATTTGAGCTAGAGGCTTGAAAGTTGGTGAATATATTGGTAGTGATGAGTAGATGAACTGATTAACTTTTGACAAAATTCCAAAAAATACTTTGTGAGTTATGGCCCTTTGTCATTTTGGTAATTTGTGCCCATTGTAATGTATGATAAAAGTGATGCTTAGCATAACTTTAGAACCGTGTATGCTAGGGTTTTGAAATTTCATATATGGGTTCCTCATGAAAAATAAGCTGACGCGTATTTTTTTTCTCGTCAGGATTATGCCCCTTTCAAGAGTTATTGCCCTTTGATTTTTTTTTAATAAAATCTTGTCAGCAAGATATCTCAAAAACTATTGGAGCTAGAGCCTTGAAAGTTGGTGAATAGATTGTTGGTGATGAGTAGATGAACTGATTAACTTATGACAAAATTCCGAAAAATACTTTGGAGTTATGGCCCTTTGTCATTTTGGTAATTTGTGCCCATTGTAATGTATGCTAAAAGTGATGCATAGCATAACTTTAGAACAGTGTATGCTATAATTTTGAAATTTCATATATGCATTTCTGATGGAAAATAAGCTGATGCGTATTTTTTTTCTCGTCAGGATTATGCCCCTTTCAAGAGTTATTGCCCTTTGAATTTTTTTTTAATAAAATCTTGTCAGCAAGATATCTCAAAAACTGTTGGAGCTAGAGGCTTGAAAGTTGGACCATGAGTCATGTGCAAGACCAAGGTCCATACCTCCAATGTCAAGGTCATACCTAGAGGTCAAAGGTAAAAAAAAAGGACAGTCAATAACTTCCTTATTCTTTGATGGATTATGAAATTACTTGGCAGAAATGTTAACCATCATGAGACGATGTGTTGTACCGCAAAGGTCAAGGCCATACTTAGAGGTCAAAGGTAAAAAAGTGCTTTTTTTGTTTACTGCCAATAACTTTTTTATTATTCTATGAACATTTTTAAAGTTACTATGCAGAAATGTTCATCTTCATTAGATGATGTGTTGCACACAAGACCCAGCTCAATACCTCCAATGTCAAGGTTATTTTGTTTGTTTGATTTGAGGTTTAACGTCCCCGTCAACACTGTAAAGGTCATTTTGGAGACGTTGCTTCCAATTTTGTGGGACTTTTACCCGACATTGAGATGAAATGACATCTCAAGCCCTGTCGCCCAATGAAACTAATAGGGTTTATTAGCATGGACGATCCGCCTCACACCGCGGTTCCTGGACAGGCTTAGATCCTCTAAGCGGTTTACCAGTACTAGTGTGCGGGCCGGATTCAGCTCTGCGTGGAAGCATCATGCAGCCCATATATTTCTTCAAGCCCCTATGGGCGGGGGCCGTTGTCAAGGTTATACTTAGCAGTCAAAAACGGGGGAGACATCTGTGTTTTTGTAGAAAAACAAATTCTAGTATTTATATACTGTTCACTTGTGAAAAAGGGATCTAGTCTTAATGAAAGGAATTTGCACTTTAGGAATAAATCTTTCCTTTGAGTGTAGACCCAACAAGAGTCTCCATCTTTGAAGTCGTATAAATTTGCAGTTTAGTCAGAATCAATAAATGGATGGCAAACATTGTAGATCCAGATGAGACATAGAGAATACCAGGTAAATGTCTTTTGATATCAAGTTTATCAGGCAAGGCTTCGAGAACGCTTGTGGAATGGGGAGGCTTGCGTTCTCGAAGCCGAGCCTGATAAACTTGATATCAAATGACACGAATCTGGTATTCTATTTATCAGTTTATCCCCTTGTACACTCTTAAATTAGCAATTTACGATCAGTTATTGATTGTCCTCATTGCATCCCAGCATACTCGCAATCGATATATTTAGTATCAGCTGACCATATTTTTCCTATGATATTTTTGCCCCCCCCTCGGATAGACCAGGGCTAACACATGCGTTCTCGGAGTCGAGCATGATGAACTTGATATCTTTATCAGGTCAATGTGTTACAATGCAATATATACAGGGAGTAACTGATAATGAGCTGTCTCATCTGTTACTCCCTGTATATATTGCATTGTAACACATTGACCTGATAAAGATATGCTATCTCAGGACAAGTGAGCTTTATCAGGTCAACATGACATTGCAATTTTATTAATGAACTGGACTACCTGAAAAATGGCTAAAATGTTATTATTACTTGAAAATTTGAAAAAATTATATTTAAATCAAAAGAAAAATAACGGTCAGCTGATAGTAAATATTCTGACTGATTTCGCACCGGAATGTTGGGACGCACTGACTGATAGTAAATTGCCAATTTAAAGAGTTAAAAAGGGAATAAACTGATAAATAGAATACCAGATTCATGTCATTTGATATCAAGTTTATCAGGCTCGGCTTCGAGAACGCATGTAGAATCGCTCGGCAAGCCTCGCAATTCTACAAGCGTTCTCGAAGCCTTGCCTGATAAACCTCATATCAAAAGACACTCACCTGGTATTCTCTATTTATGAGCCATCTCATCAAGATCTACTCTGTTTGCACAGGTATCAGTACTGGTCTGTAGGTTGAAACAGTTAACCCTTATCTTGCTGAATATTCATTTAAGCCACACCCATTTCTGTCTATCAACTAATCAAATTACTTGATGTAATCTATCGCTACAAATTCATTAACTGAATGCCAAACAGTGTGGATCCTGATCAGATGGCTTCTTCAGAAGCCATCTGATCTGGATCTACACTGTTTGCAAAGATAGGGGTTGTCGTGAACAGCAAGATAAGGGTTAAGATGTTTGGGCCAAGTCCAATTGCTCAGTTTGATAAGTGATCAGGAGGTGAATCCTCTGGACTGGCGACAACCATTCTTTTGTCTTGTGATCATGTCATATTTCCTGTGCTCATTCTTTCTGATTCAAGAAGAACATTCTGGCAAAAGAAATTTCATTCTATTCAAGAAGGATAGGAATTGATTATGAAATACATGTAGTGTTTCTATGGTCAATCTCTCCTTTCTGTTGGTGCAAGAAAAGCAGTTGTCAATGAATAAGCATGCTCAAGAAAAGTGTGGTTAGGTAAATTGACCTGCTCATCTGTGACAACATGACCAGAAGAGTGTTGACTGGTCCATTAACTCTTATCCTGCTGTTCACAACAACCCTTTTCTTTGCAAACAGTGATGGCTTCTTCATGGCTTCTGAAGAAGCCATTTGATCAGGATCTACACTGTTTGACATTCAGTTTATGAGTTTGTAGGAATAAATTACATCCAGTAATCTGATTGGTTCAAAGTCAGAAATGGGTGTGGCTAAACTGAATATTCAGCAAGAGAAGGGTTAAAGTCCAAACCAAATCAAAATTCAAGGTTAGTTACTTGAATGAGCACTCCAACTGTTAACCCGTTATATTGGAAGCCATAAAAAGGGACACTGCCCAACATGCCCAATCAGAGGGTCACTGGCAAACAGTGCAGGGCGGGACACTACCAAAATAGTCCCAAACAGAGGGTCACTGGCCAACAGTGCAGGGCTGGACAATGTCAAAACAGACCCAAACAGAGGGTTACTGGTATACAGTGCAGGGCGAGACACTGCCAAAACAGACCCAAACAGAGGGCCACTGGCAAACAGTACAGGGTGGGACACTTCCAAAACAGACAAAAACAGGGGGTTACTGGAAAACAGTGCAGGGTGGGACACTGCCAAAACAGACTCCTACAGAGGGTCACTGGTTAACTTTGCATGTGTGACACTGCCAAAACAGACCCAAACAGAGGGTCACTGGCAAACTGTGCAGGGTGAGACACTGCCAAAAACCGACCCATACAGAGACACTGCCAAAACAGGCCTAGACAGTGATAAAACCCCAAAAGGGACTCTGGCAAGCAGTACAGAGCCTTACTGTTAGCAAAAAAAATGTTCTTCTCTAAAGAAAATAAACAAACAAAAAACTTAATTGAAATGGACTACAGCCGAAGATTCTGACTGGAGGTAAGCAATGTAGACTTGACAATAAAACTCCAAAACACACAAACTCCCCTAAGAGTGAAGAGTAATTTGGATATGGTTCATTTCATTACAGGTGCAGTAGCATCAACAGAAGTGAAACAGAGATTGCAGGACTTTGTACTGTCAAAGAAACAGCGAGAAGCTGCAGTAAGAAATAGTCCCCCACAGTTCCGGCATTGGTGAGTGTTGTTAACAGACATATATGCATGTCAGACCTGTATGAGTATTATAAAATGATTAAAATTTATCATTATGATCCTGAGTATTGGGACAGACAGGCCTTAGCAAACAATGCAGACCCAGATCAGGAGCAGTCTGATCAGGCCAGGGTCTTCACAGTTTGCCAGTCCTTCTATACCCTTTGGACTCCGTGCTGGATTGTGAAACAAATTGTTTAAATTTTAGGAGAATTACAGCAAGTTCTTCAGGTGTCAGAATTTTTTGGATTTTTACAGTATTTCTGCCCATGAATGTTGCTGTTTGGTAAACTGACTAGCTCAAGATAACTAGTGTTGACTGGGCTGTTAAATTCCATACCAAAATCAAAAAGACCTTCGTAGCCTACTTTTTAGAGATAATCAAACAGCGGTCAGTATGTGGGACATGTTCAAATATGAGTTGTTGAATATGAAAAAGTACAGGATGGCATGTTTTGTTTGTTTGAATTGAGGTTTTACATCCCCATCAACTTTATTTAGGTGACATCTCAAGCCCTACTGCTAGGGTTTATATGCATGGATGGTCCAACTTCAACCACTTACTAAGAGATTTACCAGTACTTATGTCTGATTGGTTTCAACTCTGCGTGGAAGCACCATACATGATGGCATGTGCAACTAGGAAAGACGCAGATCAGCCTCCAAATACAAGCAGTCTGATCATAGTCTGAAACTGTGATGTGGAAAAATTCATTTACCATTTATGTGCTTAAACCATTTAAATGGCCGGGGAATCAAGAGACCACAGCTTTCCCTCCAAAACAAAACCAATTTAATAAAATCCCAGAAAACTCAGTCAAAATTATATTTAACCCATTGCATGTGGGAAACCCCTAAAGGAGTACCTTGGCAAACAGTGCAGGCCCAGATCAGACGTCTGATCAGGGCCTGCACTGTTTGCTAACAGAATTTTCCGTCAAGCATAGAATAAAAATGAAAAAATAGGCCTGACAGTCCCCTTATATGACAAATGGACTTGTTCAACATAAAGCAATAGAAGAGTCCACTAGTATACAGTGGTTAATCCTTCCATTTTTAGACTCAGAGGAATCTTCCTGCCAGTTTGCATTATACGGATCACCCATAGCTTTTCATGCATTAACCTTTGCCAGGTCCCCAGTAAGTTGTTTGAACGCAAGGCCGCTAGGCTGAGTGTTCAAATATCTTCCGAGGGACCGGCAAATGTTATAGCAATGAAATAGTTGTTCTTGAAAACCTTAAGATTCCAAAGTCAAATTCGTGATGAAAATGCCCCAAAGCTCCATATAAACTCTCACTAATGCTTCAAAAGTGACAGCGAACCAACATGGCGGCCAGTTAAGAATGTTGTTTACAATGATGCAAGCTATGCAGTTACCCTCTGTCATCATCTTAAAACTCTAAAATGCTTTGTTTATGGCTACCTCGCTCAGTGTAACGTAAACAAAGTAAGGCTCATCTTGCGATATCAAAAATACAAAATCCAAGTTCAAACAGCACAAGAATTTCATGATTTTCACATGGGTTTTGTTGTTTGAAACGGCTGCTGCAAGAATAGCTTCAAACAGCTAGCTATGTTCATTGGATTTTATGCCAGAATTTGAAATTAAAGGGTGACATGTTGGGTTAGTTTTAGAACTTTTGCAGGAAATGCCCTAATTAGATTGTTAAGACACTGCAATCTGCTGTGTCTGATCAGAGTTTGCATTGGTTGCCAGCATCTTGTTTTGGTGTTTCCTGTCTAAAATTGGTTTTGTTTGTTTGATTTGAGGTTTAACATCCCCATCAATGCTATATAGGTCATTTTGGAGATTGCTTCTAATTTTGTGGGACTTTTACGAGACATGAAATGACATCTCAAGCCCTGCTGCCCAATGAAGCCAATAGGGTTTATTTGCATGGACGGTCAAACTCACACCACTTTGCCTGGGCAGGCCAAGACCCTCTAAGCGGTTCATCATATGTGGTGGGTTTCAGCTGTGCTTGGAAGCACCATGCAGCCCAATCTATTTTTCCAAGCCCTGATTGGTAAGGGCCCTCTAAAATGGATAAACTTTGTTTCAGGCTTTCATTCAAATGTTATTTGTTTTTCAGGCCGGTAGATCAGAGTTCTCCACCCACAACAGGATTATCTCCCCCTTTTAGTCATGCCTTGTTAGGAAAATATGATGATGATTTTCCCCTCAGAAAAACAGGTAGGTCTTTGTTAGAGAAAATTCCTGTATCCAGTTGTTCAAAGCTGTATTAGCTTAAGCTGGGCCCAGTTGTTCAAAGCATTGTTAGCTTAACGAGCTCGTTAGGGGTCAAACTGTTGACTGTTCTGGTTAGTACAATATATAATATAGTGTTATTTTTGCTGAAAAAATGAGAGCAGCTTTTGCAGTTGCAAAAGCTGCTCACTTTTTTCCAGCAAAAATATTAGTATATTTGCCATATCAAATGATCAAAGTTTTACTGATATGTTAACTAATGACATTAATAGTTTTGAACAACTGGTGCCAGATCAGTGTTAAAAATCTTTACTGTTCTATCAAATATAATATACTTCAGTAATTTTGGTGAGAAAAATTGTTAGTAGCTTTTACAAATGCAAAAGCTTCTCACATTGTTTTTTCAGCAAAAAATGTGACCATATTGCCATGTTAAATTATTAAAGACTTAATGGCATGTTAACTAATGACATTTTTAGTTTAAATCTACTTGGCCCTGTTGTTTGCATCATGTTTCGGATAAAAATAGAGATATAAACTCTTATTTCATTCTGTGTGAATGCTTACCCCGGTACCACACAATGTCTGATACAAGCAAACACATGAGAGAACAGCCCATAGCGTTCTCCGATTTACGTTCTTGTGCATGCAAAGCCAATTAACCCATTGTATGCGGGAAACCCCCAAAGGGGTACCTTGGCAAACAGCGCAGGCCCAGATCAGATGCGGCAAAAAGCGGCATCTGATCAGGGCCTGTACTATTTGCTAACAGAATTTTCTGTCAAGAATAGAAAAAAACGGAAAAAAAATAGGCCTGACACCCCTTATATGACAAATGGACTTGTCCAACATATAGCAATGGAAGAGTCCATTAGTATACAATGGGTTAACAAGACTAATAGCATGATTTTTTGTACAATGTTACTTGAAGGTCTCTGCTACATGATTGTGTGCAAGTAGCAAAGGCTCTGGCTAGACTGGGTAAAAGTGCAAGCTCACCAGAGTGTTTGCTGCCCCCCCCTCCCCCACCCCCATGTGATGAGTATCTTTTTCTCAGATTTTTTTTTTTTTCATCATAATTTAGCCCTAGTTCTGCTGCATAAATTAATCTAGCCACACCCATTTCTGTCTGTCCACCAATCAAATTACTTAATATAATTTTTCGTTCAGTTAAAAAATGACAAGGAAAACAGTGAAGATGCTGATCAGATGCCTTCTCCAGAAGCCATCTTGGCTTGGCTTCTTCTGATCTGGATCTACACTGTTTTATAAAGGTAGGTAGGTTGTCATATTCAACAGGATTAGAGTTGATAGTTATTATTTATGGGCTGTTTTACAATATATTTATAAGGGGTAGCTTAGAATTTTATTACAATGTTAAAGAAAAAAGAATTTGAACATGAGTAAAATAGAAATGCACTCTTTTAGACATTCTGGGTCTGTTCTATAATTAGCCATGATGGTTGAAAATAGTTACAGGAATTTTAGTTTTGATGAAAATTTCTTTGTTACTGTCTCACACAAGTTATGGTAGAATCTGAAAAACTAAAAAAAAAAAAAAAAAAAAAAAAAAATACTTTGTAGCAGGATGTGGCACAACTAAATAAATTCATATGCTGTGTTTTGCTTGACACTTGGCAGAACTGTTTTAGGTGATAATAACTTCATTTGTTTTTTGAGCATTTTGGATAGTTTTGTGTGTGATTGATACAGAATATTTGCATGTGAAATAATAATTCACTTTGTGTTAAATCTAACAGCATAAAATGAACCATCTTTATACAAATTTATGTTCTGTGTAAAAGTTACTCATTATGAAATATTTTTGGATATAACATATTCAAGCCATGTCTCCTAAATGTTCATTTGTTTTACTATACAGTCGAACTTCGATGGCTCGAACACCGATGGCTCGTTTACCATGGCTGAGTCGAACCCGTTTTTGAGTCCCCAGGCAATTCCTCTGCATAAGCAAAGTGTGGGATAATTAAGGAGATTTCTGACTTTTATCTTGCAAATGTATGCTGTGTGTACTCATTAGAATCGCCTCAATGAGGCGATTCTAATAAGTACACACAGCATACATTTATGTTACAGAACACCGAAAAGAAGTCCAAAAATACCCCAGTTATGTTTTCTGGAAGTATGCAACAGTGGCTCGAACTACCGCTGTTTCGAACAAATTTATATGGTCCCGAAGGGCTTCGAGCCATCGAAGTTCTACTGTATGTGCTACATGAGAAAAAAAGGCCCTTATAGAGTAGGCAACGAACAAAGGCTGTGGTGAGGCATAAGCACAGTCTAACAGCACAGTCTCACCATAGCCTTTCATGCAAGAAGTCATGCATAAGCACAGTCTCAGCGTAGCCTTTGTTGGTCACATAGGTGTAGAGTAGATCTTGAGGAAGCACTTGCAACAAGTCATGTGATCAGCCCCATTAGCTGACTGGGTACGCACATTCAAAGAACATAAATAAAAGTATAGAAGGGGCCATGTTTACATATTTTATTGTGGGTATAACACCATCTCATTTTAAAATCAGAATCTACAATATGACATGCCCAGCACAGACTGATCAGCCTGTGCATATGCACAGTCTGATCAGCCTGTGCATATGCACAGTCTGATCAGAGTCTTTGCTGATCACAAGTGCCATCTACAGCCTACAGGCCATTGCTGGGTGGATGCGCAGGCTGGTCTGAGTATTAGCAAACCTCCTATTGTAGGTTCTGTTGGGCACTGGCAAAAAAAGTGTTATGTGTTCCACTTCTGTTATACAGCCCCCGCCCATAGGGGCTTGAAGAAATATATGGGCTGCTTCCACGCAGAGCTGAATCCGGCCCGCACACTAGTACTGGTAAACCGCTTAGAGGATCTAAGCCTGTCCAGGAACCGCGGTGCGAGTCGGACCGTCCATGCTAATAAACTCTATTGGGCCATTGGGCGACAGGGCTTGAGATGTCATTTCATCTCAATGTCGGGTAAAAGTCCCACAAAATTGGAAGCAACGTCTCCAAAATGACCTTTACAGTGTTGACGGGGACGTTAAACCTCAAATCAAACAAACAAAAAATTCTGTTATCCTTCACCATGCTGAATATTTCACAACTGATTTTCAGCCATTTATGTAACTGGATTTCAATTTTTACCATGGATTCAGAAGCAGAAAGAAAAAATTATTGTTAGCTAAATTACCCCTGTATCAAAACAGAATGTTGATTGTATAGAAAAATGATCACAATTTAATTTGTGATTTTCCTTCCAACGGTGTTATATCCAAAAGCATCTTGTTACAATGTTATTGTGTAATATTACATTCATACAGCCCATAGGCCCATAGAAGCCATACATTGCTAAAGTAAATTGTGAGAAGCATAATCAGACTGCATGGATACTGTACAATGGTCAGAACTTTTTAGTGTTTTTGCTGATTTGATTTTTTGACGTGTCACCAATAACAAAAAAATTCTGATCCTTTGCTTGCCAATATTTCATGGCAACTTTTTGCGGTGTTTTAATCTTTGCAAAAACTTCAAAACACTTCTCACTTACAAAAAATAAATTGGTTTACCTACACACAAGTCTCAAGGTTGTAAAACTTTCTTGCTTAACTCAACATGAGGATGAAATTAATCCAACAATTGTTGGCATTGAAAGTGAAGGACATGCCATTCTCTGCTTATCTGAGCAGGAAAATTGGTTACTTTACTTGTATTAGCATCACAAATTTCATGTTCATGTTCAACAAGAGCATCAAAATAGTTTAATAATCTGGATCCGTGTTCTTACATACCAACTGATTTTGTGTAAGATGCCAGACAATGTGGTTTTCGATTCTTCACTTCCTCTTAAGTTGGGAAATGTTTCGCAGTCAGAATTTTAAATAAAGCTCTTCAGATAAAAATGTAAATTGATAAAAGCCCACAGGGAAGCTGAAAATAGCTTTTGTCTGGATTAAAAATTAAACGGAAGACTAAAATAATATTGCATAGATTAAAAAAATGAAAAAAATCCCCGGTGGAGTAACGGAGTGATTAAAATCTGGAAGTGGTTTTTTGTCTTCCTCTTATGTTCTATGATTATGGATACAACTGTCATATTTTCCGCAATTTTCTGTGGCATTTGCAATTTTCAGGACTTCCTGTTTCTTTTCTATACACTGGTCCTCTCCAAAAATGGGTCCACTCCTTTCTTTATGATCATGAGTGGATTTTGTTTTCAGGTTTAACGTCCCCGTCAACACATTATAGGTCATTTTGGAGACGTTGCATCAAATTTTGTGGGACTTTTACACGACATTGAGATGAAATGAAATTCCAAGCCCTGCCGTCCAATTAAACCAATAGGGTTTATATTCATGAACGGTCCAACCCGCATCACACCTACGCATGCTTAGAACCTCTATGCGGTTTACCAGTAGTCATGTGTGGTTGGTTTCAGCTCTGCGTGGAAGCATCGTGGAGCCCAGTCTATTTCTTCTAGCCCTGATGGGCGGGGGTCGGATCATGAGTGGACCCGTATTGATAATATGCGAGAATTTTTTTTGAAAAAGTTACCACTCCTAATGGTGTATCAGTTCCCCTTAAAATATTGTTTTCCTAAATGTAATGATGGAACAGAATGTGATTTCTTTTCCCTCCATGTTTAAGGGGATTTGATACCCCTCAAGGGGAAGCCACACTTCAAGAAATGTTTTTGTCTCCCTTGCAGATTCTAGGGATCTACCCTTAACCCTTATCTTGCTGTTCACGACAACCCCTACCTTTGCAAACACTGTAGATCCAGATCAGATGGCATCTGAAGAAACCTTTTCCTACTGTTCTCGACAACCCGAACCTTTTTGCAAACAGTGTGTGAAGATCCATTTTGGGGTTGATTGTTTATCAGTTGACCCAAAGTTACTTACACCGACATTGGTTATAACGGCAAAACTCATTATAACGGCAATTTCAATGGAGTGAATTCTTAAGCTCAAGGCTTAGCCTCGATTCCGAGTGACGTGGGCTTCCCTCGGGTTGGAAATGCACAAATTGAATCCATGGTCATGAAAGATTCTTGTAATTTAATACTCCAAGATGATGTCGAAAAGACATTCTATAAGATATCGTACTCCTAACTGGGATTCTTTATAACGACAAATTCCCTATAACGGCACAATAATAGGGAAAAAATTAATACTGCCGTTATAATGCGGGTCCGCTGTACTGGAGAACAATTTTAAGGAGTTGAGGTTTTTGAATATCAAGGGTAAAGTATTATGGTAAGATGGATACGCCTATACTTTGCATGAGAGATCAGATCTGATAGTGATAGTGATGTTAGATCTTAATCTGACGGAAACATGAAAACAAAATAATAATTAAGTTTACTGTATATACTCCTAAGAGTAGACCCCTTTTTCAGTGGGACAGGGCTTATATAAAAGCGAACAGGAAGTTCTGAAAGTTGTCTCCCTTAGAAAAATGGCGGAAAAATCTGCCAGGTGTTCCCATTCCCCTTAAGTGATTGTCTCTCTTAGATAACCTACACATTTTATGTGGATACACTATAAATTTTGTCCATCATATCCAAAACCCCTCAGACTGACATGCTTTGATACTAAAATATTTGAAGTTTGTTTGTGTTGTTTAAAAATAACTACTAATCAGATTTTGAATTTTTGAATTGTGCACAGCCAATGGGAATGACTTTTACATGCATGTGTTCTTGTTTTCAGCTTCTGAGCCCAATTTAAAAGTGCGCTCAGCATTAAAGCAGAAGGTGATGGAGCGGCGGATCACCCAAAGCCCAATTCTGCGCCGGCGAGATAAAGGATTTCTTCTAAAACGCAAAACTCCATTGTCAAGTATGTATAAAAATATAAGCCAATCAGCTGCTGGAATTTTCAGTTGGGACTCATTTTCTGGCGTAGGAATTCAGAAAAGATAGAAGAATTGAAAAGAAAAAAAAATAGAGGAAAAGATTATCCTTATAACTGTTACTCTTCTCGAGAGAGTATAATTATGCCCTTAAGAAATTATGAAATAAAAACCACAAAAATGAAAAAAAAAAAATGATTGCTAATATGAAATTGACAAAGTCAATAGGAAGGTGGATAGGAAATTTGGAAAACAAAACAAAGCAAAACAAAAAAATAAAAAAAAACAAAAAAAACATGTAAAACTTGGGTGAAGTAAAATGGATGGAGTTTAGCCCTTACAGTGCCAAGCATATCACAAATCTATTTACAATGACATTGACACATAGTTTTTGGAGAAAATAAGGTTTGATGTGTAAAGTGAATCGTCTGACTTTAAACATCAAACCTTACTTATTTTCTCTGAAAAATAAGGAAAAACTTCGGAATACTATCTGCTGTGCAATCTTGCTTGGTGTTTTTACCCATTGCATGCGGGAAACCCTAATAGGGGTAACTTGGCAAACAGTGTAGGCCCAGATCAGAAGCCGCAAAATGTGGCGTCTGATCAGGGCCTGAACAGTGTAGGCCCAGATCAGACGCCGCAAACTGGGGCGTTTGATCAGTGCCTGCACTATTTGCTAACAGAAATAAGAACGAAAAAATCGGCCTGACACTCCTTGTATGACAATGGACTTGTCCAACGTATAGCAATGGAAGAGTCCACTAGTATAAATAGTGTTAACTATTAGTCAACACGACATTCTTCAGCATTATCATCAGCACCATTATCAGTATCAGCATTCGGGTTGCCAACATCGCTGTCATGGTCACCATCTTCACTGGCAGTGAAGATCAGTGGGGAATCCATTCCTGGGCCTCAGGAGACCCCTAAAGGGCATACCTGTGATACCTCCCTCATCAGGAGGGAGACTTCCTCATTTTCATGCTAATTTTTGACCAATTTATGCTAAATTTTATTAAAATCTTGAAGTCTCCCTCATTTGAACTGAGGATTTCCCTATATATTCTTCACATCTCCCTCATCACAATGGCAAATCTCCCTCATACAGTTCAAAAGATTATCACAGGTATGAAAGGAGACTGCAGGCCCAGAACACATTAAGAAAACACACCTATTATTGAAAATTTTAACACAAAATAATGAAATTTTTTTTATTTCTGCACAAAACATAGATTGTAGGTACTCGATAGAACTGCCTCCCTGAGGCAGTTCTAACGAGTACATCCAATCTCTATAAAATAATGTATACCCCTGTTAACCCTAGTTTTACTGTATAAAAGTGGGGTTTAATCCATTTGGTATGGAAACCCCAAAAAGGGTACCCTGGCAAACAGTGCAGACCCAGATGATCAGGGCCTACACTGTTTGCAAAAGGTTAAGCCATTTTCCAAATCAATTTTGAAAATAACACAACCCATCACCCCTAAATTTTGAAATGGACTCCTGCTATATATAGGAAGGAAGATTCCATTTGGTACAGAAAGGGTTAAAGGGGTCAGAATTATACAGGCATGTTTTTGTGTTGAAATTTTAGTACTTGTATGATAAGGAGTTGAGGTGTCCAAAAATTTAGGGTGATTACAGTTGTTCATGGCAGATACGGCTAATAGACTTAATCCAACTGTTCGTTTTTAATTGTGGATGGCTTATCAGAAACCCAGCCCCCGCCCATCGGGGCTTGAATAAGTAGATGCGCTGCATGATGCTTCCACGCAGAGCTGAATACAACCGCACACGAGTACTGGTAAATGGCTTAGAGGATCTAAGCCTGCCAAGGCAAAGCGGTGCGAGTTGGAAGGTCCATGCTTATAAACCATATTAGTTTCATTGGGCGACAGTGCTTGAGAAGTCATTTCATCTCAATGTTGGGTAAAAGTCCCACAAAATTGGAAGCAAGGTCTCCAAAATGACATATATAGAGTTGACGGGGACGTTAAACATCAAATCAAACAAATTTAGAACATGTACAGTAAGGACTTTAGGTGTCCAAAAATTTAGGCTGATTATAGCAGTTCATGGAAGAATCAGCTAATAGACTTAATTAAACTGCTCGGTTTTAATTATGGATGGCTTATCAGAAACCATGAACCTGTGCTTGCTTCGGGAGACACTCATCTATTGGATTCACAGATTTTTTTAAAAAAAAATTCCTTCCATTTCTCTTATTGCTTCTTCCATCTCCGTTTTTATCATCGCAACAGATACTGACGCTGAAAATAAATTTCTCATTACATTACCACCTTGCATCTATGAATCGTAATAAAGAAAATTAGTTTCATCTCGAAATTCTAGCAGGGAGTAGAGTCCTTCAGACTAAAAAAGCTTTTACTTTGATATTAATGTGTTTATTTCTAAAACCTAGCACAGTTTTCTGTTGTTTATCTAATTCTTGTGTGGGTTTATGGTTTAAAAGGGTATTAGATGATAGCTTGAAAATTGCTGGAATTTGAAAAATTTGATTTTTGTGCCAGGCATATATTTTTTTCTAGTTTTGAGTTCTGTTGAAACTAATCCTTTGTCAATCAAAGGTTGCAATAAAATCATAACATAAAACAGTACGGTTTTTCTTGTTTCTGGATGAAAACAGTCAGTTCCAAAAAAAAGTTGCAGGCACCCATTGAAATCCCAGCAGGCACTCAACGTTGAACTAACATTGAAACAACGTTGAAAACGTTGTTTCAACGTTAGTTCAACGTTGAGTCAACATTTTGTGCCTGCAGGGATGACCTTTTAATGGGTGTCTGCTAGATACCTTTTTACGTAAAAATGACAGGAAAAAAAAAAAGTGATAAAAATACGAAAAATAAGCTTACCTTTATCTAGAGCTTTGCATTTATGCTTTGTAGGAAGTTTTATTATAAGACGAAAAGGTGAAATTAATTTTCTTTATATCACACTGAGATGTTTAGATGCAGCGCATACGAGCCAGTGTTGTGGAAAGCATGTCTTCAAATTCCTTACACTTTCATCAACCTTTGCCTCTGGCCACAATGAAAGGACTTAACCCATAAGACACCAACTACAACAATTGTTGTCTGCTTTGTCATCTGCCGGTTCCTTTAAGTCATTTTTGCATACAGTGTGCACCCAGATCTGGGTCCACACTGTTTGCCTGTATGCATGTATGCAAAAATATTTTTAAAAAGTTTGCAAGAAAATACAGCAGACAACATAAGCAGACGACATTTTCAGATGTAGTTTTCACGGCTTTTTAAGGGTTATTATTGCTTCTTTTATAAACAGGCCAGCCCCAAGAAGCCTCATGTGGACAGTCTATGCTTACATTATGAGAACACAGCTATTCAAATGCGGCCGAATTCCGCTATTAAGACCAGTTAACATTTAGGTTAATTCTGCTTTTACCCCTTGTCCAGCTAAACCCGGATATGTCTTAGCTTTCAAACAATGTAGATCCAGATCAGATGGCTTCTGATGAAGCCATCTGATCAGGATCTACATTGTTTGTCATTCAGTTTATGAATTTGTTGCAGTGATTGGCATCAAGAAAATTGATTGGTTGATAATCAGTGGTGGGTGTGGCATATATAAATATTCAGCAGGTCAAGGGTTAAAAGCATATTCAAAAGATTTCAGCTGTTCTTAAAGACCACTTTTGTTCAGCTGTCTTAAAGACCACTTTTGAACAGTCCCAAAGGGGGTCTTAATATAGGAATTTTACTGTATATTGAAAATTTGACCACCAAAAATTGAAAATTTTCAGAAAAAAAAATTGCAATAATTTTCTTATTTCTGCTTGAAACAGATTGTTGGTACTTGTTAGAACCACCTCACTGTTGCGGCTCTGATGAGTACTCACAATCTAAGTTTTTGAGCAGAAATAAGAAAAATATGGTTAACCCCTTTAAACCTCATTTTTACTATATGGAAGTGGGGTTTGAAAGGGTCAGAATTTTGTTGGCGTGTTTTTGTGATGTGCAGACTGATCTGAGCCTTGGCTGGCCGCTCATATTGCAAAATATTCTTTTCCTTTGCCGCAGCACATCTCGTATATATCATATCATTAATCCTTCATTAGTTTCTGCGGTGAGTGTCTATATTAAATTTTCATTTTAGAAATTATCGAGGGTGGGGGGCCCTGTGAATAAGATAAATGGTGCCAGGCTTACTGAATTGTCAGACAGAGTTCTTAAAATTGAGTGGAAAAAAATCAACTCAAAACCAGGATTAGTTCAAAAACAATACCGAAATTCCATGATCTATACTGAAGGGCATAAGAAAGTGCCAAGATGAATCGTCTTACAAAGTATCTATCAATAGTCTTAAATTTTGATTGCAAACAAGGACATATAAATTTCAAAAAAGATAAATCATGCTCAAATGGATCAGAATGTGAATCGGTATTCAGATCAGGAAGTTGACTCCCTGTTTGAGGTTACTCTGCAATGAATTTTGGCACATATGTATATGGAATTTTATGGATAAGCTCCCCTTACAGTTTATATTCAGTTAAGCTGAAACTTGGTAATTGTCCCTGAATAGGGCATATTTTTCTGAAGTTATAAATGGAGGGATCTTTGCTTATAATAAGGTGGAAAGGGGTGTAAAGCATTTGCCTTTCTAAAGGGTCACCAACCCATAGTTTTAACCCTACCCTAGAATGGACCTCAGTGACCTAGTGGTTAAGAGTGCCGACCCTTAAACATCAGGTCTCTTACAACTGTAGGTTCAAGCCATGTCGGGTCACATGTGAAAATGCCAAGTTCTGCAATTAGGCGACATATTAAATGGATCTTAAGCTATCCAAGACCATTTGCCTTCAGTGGGATCATTAGTAACCACTACTAGCCCCTCCACACCCATTCCAATTCCAGATCATTAGGGCTCAACCCATATATGAACCTTGTCACAGGAAAACCTGTCTTCAGTAGAGCTGGGGGGATATCATCGATGCATCGGTATATCGTGATATTTTTGCTGGCGATACTAATTCCGTGTATTGATACTTGACGATACTTTTGCGTTATATCACAAACATCTGAAACATATGTTTCTTAGGTACGTGCGCCGATAAAAAATCTGTTTCCAAAAGGCGCTGCTTTATAACAGTTAATGTATCTACCGGGATACAGTTTACAGTAACTACTGGAACCAACAGTTGCCTGGTCAAGTGACTCGAGTATGGACCCATGTGCTACATAAGTTTTGTTGGTATTTTGAGTTATGCAATTCAGATTTATTCAAAACTGTTGCTTCCGAAATATGTTTGTGTGGTTGATGGTGTGACAAGTCTTGGATGATGGGTCTGTGCGATTAGATGGACCTGCAAAGTCATCATAATTACCGTTTTATTGTTGATACAAGCGGTCGCTACTAACATATATATAAACAATGGCTGCTGAACCAGACATTGAACATGCCGGATCGGCATTTAAATCACTTGTATGGAAACATTTAGTTTTTGTCAAGTCATTATTTTATTTTATTGCATATAGATATAAGGACATGCTTAATAAAAATATGTGTTGTTATTGAACAGGAAATTCTGTTTTCTACTCTACAATAAAAGTCCAAATTTACCAAATAAAACATAGCAAATCTGTACAAAGTAAGTCTCGCGATACTGTATAGTATCCCCTGTCTGGTATCGCGATAGTATTGTGATACATTTTTTCTGGCGATACCCGCTCTAGTCTTCAGAGATTGTGACCAGATAGGACCATAACGAAAACACGTCTATTCAAATACATTGTAAACTTTATCGCCAAAAAAGCGAAAATTTTAAGATGAAAAATTAATATTTTTTTCTCAGTTCTGTCGAGGCAGTTCTAACGAGTACCCACAACCTATATTTTAGAGCAGAAATAAGAAAAATAAGGTTTACCGCTGTAAATGCCAGTTTAACTACATGAAAGTGGGCTTTTAATGGGGTCAAAATTATAAAGGCGTGTTTTCGTGATGATAAACTGGACTTCTAAGCTGCACAGACTAGCAAGAGTTAAAATTTTGGATGTAGAAACTAGAGGTATTTTACTTTTGTTTGTTTGTTAGATTTGAAGTTTAACCCTTATCTTGCTGAATATTCATTTAAGCCACACCCATTTCTGTCTATCAACCAATCAAATTACTTGATGTAATTTATTGCCACAAATTCATAAACTGAATGCCAAACACTGTAGATCCTGATCAGATGGCTTCTTCAGAAGCCATCTGATCTGGATCTACACTGTTTGCAAAGGTAGGGGTTGTCGTGAACAGCAAGATAAGGGTTAACTTCCAGGTCAACCTATTTAGGTTGTTTTGGAGATGTTGCTTCCAAATTTGTTGGACTTTTACCTGACATTGAGATGAAATGACATCTCAATCCCTGTTGCACAATGAAACCATTAGGGTTTATATGCATGGTCAGTCCAACTCACACCACTTTGCCTTGATAGCCTTAGACCTAAGTGGTTTATCATTATTCGTGTGGGTGGTTTCAGCTCTGCATGGAAGCATCATGCAGCCCAGTCTATTTCTTCAAGCCCTGATGGGCAGGGACCAGAGCCATATATATTATTTTTACTATCCATACAGCAAAACAAAGGTGCTGAGCAGACTGCATGAATTGTCATTTGCAAATGGCTAAAACATGTTTTTCTAGATGCTGCTCATTTTAAACCATCAAAGAATTTTATAATCAGATTGGATGTCTAGCATTCAGTAACATAACTTGGTTAGATCTTTTCCCAGCCCCGTTCTTTTCTTTCATTGGGGTCTTTAGAAACTCCTTGTCTCTACCGGTCAGTAGGGTTCAGCCTGTGTAAACAGCCATACATAGAGAACAGGCATCTGGCCCAAATCTTACTGTGCTCTCTTTGGTTATGTGAAAGAAAAACATAAAAATAAAAAAAACAAAATAAATGCAAAAAATAAAAGACAACTATCCAGTAAACCACTGGCAATTTTCAGCCTCAATATCGACACTTACTTGTTGCTGATGAGTGTAGAATTTAGAGTAAAGGCAACGCACAACATATATTATCCCATAAGATGCAAGTCACGACAATTGTCGCCTGCTTTGCCATCTGCCGGTTACCTTAAAAGTAATTTTTTGCAAGCAGTGTGGACCCAGATCAGACTGCTCCTGTAGGAGCAGTCTGAACAGGAGCAGTCTGATCTTTGCCCACACTGTTTGACTGTATGCAAAAATGTTTTTGAGAAGTTTGCAAAATCCAGCAGACGATATAAGCAGACGACATTTTCAGATGTAGTTTTTCTCGGTGTTTGCATATTTTCATTTTCTTTAGCCCATTTTATACAGTTAACCCCAGAAATGGGACATTGGCAAATAATGCAGGCCAAAATCAGACACCCTGCAGTAATCAGGGCAGTTACTGTTTGCAAAAAGTGCAGCCATTTTCTAAATAACTCAAATCTAACACTGACACCCCTAAATTTTGAAATGGACTTCTGCTCGTATATGTTAGCAGAAGCTTCTGTTCAGGACAAAGTGAGTAAACCCATTTTTGTACTGAATGGAATCAATAGCACAAGTCCATTTCAAATTTTGGAGTGTCAGGTTGTTTTCTTCAAAATGTTTTTGGAAAATGGGTGAACTTTTTACAAACAGTGTAGGTGCTTATCAGTCCCAATCTGGGCCTGCACTGTTTTGTAAATTACTGGTTATCTGGTACAAAATGCAAAGTTCTGTAGATATTTTAGCTTTAAATACTCCTGACAGCATGTTTATTTTATAGGTAGCAGTGAAATAGATGCATAACTGATACAAATAAGAATATTTTATGATATTTTCACATTGGCAAAAATTACATGACCATGTTATTTTCAAATGACCATTTTATTTTTACAGCAAAAACCCTGTCATCTCTTTTTGGAAGGAAATAATAATAAAATTTGCCTTTTTTCTATAAATACCAATTTAGCCCTAGTGACAATTGAGTCAGATGTTTTCAACACACTCGAATGGCCCCCGCCCATCGGGGCTTGAAGAAATAGATTGGGCTGCATGATGCTTCCACACAGAGCTGAAAGTGATTGCACTTGAGTACTGGGTTCTAAGCTTGCCCAGGTCATGTTTCCATGCATATAATTTTAAAAGCCTTTTGGTTTCATTCGGCAGCTGGGTTTGAGATGTCATTTCATCTCAATGTTGGGTAAAAGTCCCACAAAATTTGGAAGCAATGTCTCCAAAATGACATATACAGTGTTGACGGGGAGATTAAACCTCAAATCAATCAAACAAAATATTTTTGGTATTCACCTCGAAAAAGTAAATATCCTCTATACTTTTATATAAGATAGTTAACTTCATTAATTCAACTGAAGCCTCTCTGGTAAGCTACTCACCTCATAAACAAGGGGTTGTGAGTTCAATTCAAGGCTTCTCCAAACTTGTAGAAGGGTCTTTAAACCGAAGTCCAGTCTCCTGTATGACCTTAGTTGTTGGTGAGAAGTGAAACACACACATCTCGTATACACACAAACACAAACACACACACACATTGATAAACAATCCCCCTAAAACCAAGCAAGAAGTCATCTTTGGACATGAGGGCATAATAATTCCAATACTTGACCATTATCTACATTTTGAGCTGTTTGATTTGTTTAATAATATATGTGCAGGGACAGAACAAAACCAACAAGGATACTTATGCTGTCGCTCTTCAGGGCTTGAAGAAATAAAATGTCTGCATGATGCTTCCAGGCAGAACTGAAACTGACTGCACAAGAACTGGTAAACCACTTATAAGGTCTAAGCCTTGCCAGGCAAAGTGGAGCGAGTCGGAATCTTCCTGCATATGAACCTATTGGTTTCATTGGGTGGCAGGGCCTGAGATGTTTGGGGTAAAAGTCCCACAAAATTGGAAGCAACATCTCCAAAATGACCTAAATAGTGTTGATGAGGATGTTAAACCATCAGAAAGACGTGTATATGCGCAGGCTGATCAGTGATCAGAGTTGTTGCTAGTTGTAAACCTCAGAACAAATCAATTCTCAGCAGTAAATCCACATGTCACGAAGTCCTCAAAGATTGTCTTAAAATAACTGCAGCCCACAATGTTGAAGCCTCTTAACGTATAAAGCGCCATAGAAGTGTTCCGGAGCAGGCAACAGTCAGTTATTATTACATGTATTTTTCTTTTTCAGAGAAAATGAAGCTTGACCTTACATGTGAATTGTCTGCTCAGTAGACAATTCACATGTAATGTCAAGCTTTATTTTCTCTGAAAAAAATATGAAAAAAAAAAAAAAAATTGAAAATGTTATCTGCTGTACGTGCTTGGTACTTAAAGGATTAAAAGGTCTATAAGTTACTTCATCTGTAATACCCCACCCACCCACACTTTATTACACGTTATTACTGGACTATTGAAGACTTCCTCATGAAGATAAAATGAGCCAGCGCATGACAAAACCTACAATAAGACATGTGTGCCCAACGAAGACTCAGATCAGCCTGCGCATCCGCGCAGTCTGATCAGAGTCTTCATTGAGCGCTCTAAGGATAGCTAAGGGCTCAGTGCTCCTTCATGCAGCAAGAGAAGTCTATGGTTAGACTATATGGATGTGCAGGCTGATCTGAGTCTTCAGTGGGTGCACATGTCTTATTGTAGGTTTTGTCGTGCGCTGGCTCAAATGTTAAGAGTTTTATGTTCTGCGAGGGAGCTGAGGCCTAAAAGGAAAATGTCAAAGTACGTCCATTTCATGCTTAGGAATACCATAAATGTTAATAAAAGTTTAATGACATTGGTAGACTACCGTAAAACGACCCTAAAATTCCTAAAAATTGGACACCTTGAGGACTTCGTTTATTAACAAATTTGTTTCATGACCCAGCAAGGAATTCAAAAGGTGCAGAGGGAATGGCAAACAGTGTAGACCCTGATCCGATGAACAGTCTAATCTGGCTTTTCACTGTTTGCTTAGAAGCCTCTATGGTGTAGTGGTTATGCTACTGACCTGATAAACCAGGGATTGTAGGATCAATCCTGGGCTTCTCCAGACTTTAGGATAAGTCTTTAAACAAAGGTCCCATCTCCGTATGACCTTAGCTGTTGGTGGGACATAAAACTGAAACTCACTCACACACTCATTTCACTGTTTGCTTAAGCCTTTCAGTCTTAGGATCATTACGGTCGAAAACACGCCTATATTTATAATAAATTTGACCCCCTTGAACCCCACCTTTATATAGTAAAACTGGGGTTTACAGAGGTAAGCCTTATTTTTCTTATTTTGGCTCTAAAATATAGATTGTGGGTACTCGTTAGAACTGCCTCAATGAGGCGGTTCTAACGAGCACCCACAATCTATATTTTGAGCAAAAATAAGAAAACTAACACAATTTTTCATCTGAAAAAATTCGTTTTTTTTGACAGAAAAGTTTACAATGCATTTGTATAGGCGTGTTTTCGTAATGCCGTTTTTGTTGACCCATATCAGATTCTTTCTTCAAGATCAGTTTTGGGGTGGTGGGAGAGTTGAATGTATTTTGTTCATATATCAACTTGAGCCCCGGTGTGAACACAATCTTAATCTTTGCCCATCTGAATAATTTTTAGCCTCACCCAGTCTAACGATCAAAATCAAACAAAAGTCAATCATTCAGATTTAGCCACACCTATTCTAACTCAATTGCTTGATACTTTACATTTGTTCCATTAACAAAATGACAAACATTATGATCCTGATCAGATGACTTCTTCAGATTCAAGAAGGGCAGTTGTCCAGTTTTGGCTAAAGAGTGTGCACTATACTCGTTACCATTTAAGCACAGGAAAAATGTGGATAGGTTAACTGGCTGGCTGGCTCAACATGATCCTGATAGTGTAGACTAGGCTGTTAAACTCAAAATCAAACAATAGTCAATCCGTCACATTTAGACACACCCATTCTGACAATCAATCAATCAAATTGCTGGATACTTTGTATTTGTTCCATTAACAAAATGACAAACAGTCAACATGATCCTGATAGTGTTGACTAGGCTGTTAACCCAGTGTATACTAGTGGACTCTTCCATTGCTATATGTAGGACAAGTCCATTTGTCATATAAGGGGTGTCAGGCCTATTTGTTCGTTTTTATTCTATTTTTGATGGAAAAATCTGTTAGCAAATTGTGGAGGCCCTGATCAGATGCCACGTTAACGCGGCATCTGATCTGGGCCTGCACTGTTTGCCAAGGTACTCCTTTAGGGTTTCTGTATACAATGGGTTTAACTCCAAATAAAACAAAATACATACTGTTAGTGACCCCTAGCCCCAGATAAGAGGGGGTATCTACATATTAGTTTTCTGATTTCTACAAAAATCATATGTTGTGGATACTCATTAGAAGCAGATTGCCAAAGGCACTTCTAATGAGCACCCACAATTGGTTTTCATGCAGAAATAAGAAAACTATCAGTATGTAT
Organism: Lucinisca nassula; assembly: GCA_963580285.1. Classification (NCBI taxonomy): domain Eukaryota; kingdom Metazoa; phylum Mollusca; class Bivalvia; order Lucinida; family Lucinidae; genus Lucinisca; species Lucinisca nassula. Next base: position 54,721,805 of record OY757025.1, on the reverse strand, counting down.
GTACTTTTTGGATGTCTGGCACTAGGCAATAATATATATATTTCAGTTTTATTCATACAAGAATCAATTGCCATCAATCAGAGAACAAGAAAAAAATCCAGGTTGAAAATGTATCTCACTTTAAATGATTCTTGTTTCCTTTTAAGGAAACATTATTTAAAATCCGCAGCCTTAAATCTTCTTCTTTTCTGGGATTTACCGAATTCAAATTGCAATAGAAAGTCAGCTGGTACACATGTCTCACAAACAACTTGAAAAATAAACCAATTAACCTATAAGATGCCGAGAAAAATTACATCTGAAAATGTCGTCTGCTTATGTCATCTGCTGAATCTTCTTGCAAACTTCTTGAAAATATTTTTACATACAGGCAAACAGTGTGGACTCAGATCAGACTGCTCCTCAGATCAGACTGCTCCTACAGGAGCAGTCTGATCTGGGTCCGCACTGTTTGCAAAAATCGCTTTTAGAGTAACCGGCAGACGACAAAGCAGACGGCAATTGTCGTGATAGGCATTGTATGGGTTAATGCAGATCTGATGTTTTTCAGCTTAATCTAGCTATTTATAGACACTATTTCTATATTTGGAACAGTTCCATTTTCCAATTAAGCTGAAATCTTCTCAAATGCTGGCACTGTCCTATATTAGCGATGCTTTTAAATAGAAACTGAGCGAAATATAAAAGATACTTAACTCTTAATTAGTGGCTTCATTTTCAGACAACAAAATTGTTATTTGCATGACAGTGTTGGAACTTGGTAAACAACATAGATACAGATGAGACAGCTCGGAATGACCTGTCTGATCTATATCTGTGCTGTTTACGAAGCCTCTTTTTCATTAAATGTGGCGGCAAAAAGGTTTACAGTAAAAATCCAAAAAATTCGGACACCTTTTAGAACTTGGCATAAGTCCCCTAAAATTTTAAATTTGTTTCACAGTCATGCAAGGAGTCCAAAAGGTTCATATGGAATGACAAACAGTGTAGACCCTGATCAGACTCCTCCTGAAGGAGCAGTCTGATCTGGGTCTGCACTGTTTGCTTAGACCTGTCTGGCAGTGTGGGATTTCATCTAGTGGAGTCTTGTGAGCATTGGCACAATGTCATGATTTTATGATCTCTTCGCAATGGTCTCAGTTTGAAGAGAATTTTAAGATTTCAAAAACAGTTACCATACTTATTTCAAAAAGCTACTGCTGGTAAACCACGCAGAAGGTCTATGCCTGCCAAGGAAAAGTGGTATGATTCAGTTGGTCCCTTAAACCCCTGCAGTTTCTTCTGAGATATCAGGTAAAATTCCCACAAAATTGGAAGCAATGCCTTCAAAATGACAGATTGTGTTGACTTGGATGTAAAATCTCAACACAAACACCCCCGCCCACTGGGGCTTGAAGAAATAAATGGGCTGCATGATGCTTCCACGCAGAGCTGAATCTGACCGCACACGAGTACTGGTAAACCGCTTAGAGGATCTAAGCCTGCCCAGGTGAGGTGCGAGTCAGACCTTCCATGCTTATAAACCCTAATGGTTTCATTGGGCGACAGGGCTTGAGATGTCATTTCATCTCAATGTCGGGTAAAAGTCCCATAAAATTGGAAGCAACGTCTCCAAAATGACCATTATAGTGTTGACGGGGACGTTAAACCTCAAATCAAACAAACAAAATCAAGAAATGAAATTGTCATCCTGCACCAGAAATTTATGTTGCAGTTAAAGGTTAAAGCCTATTGATAGCATGGACAGTCCAGCGCAGCACTGCTTGGGAAATGTTTTGGTTTGAAAGCATGCTTAGAATAGAACCTCCCTTAAAGATGGAAGTGAGACCATATCTAACATTAACATGTCTGCACATTTTAATCCGATCTTCAGTGTCTGAATGAAAGACCTTGTTTTTTTCTCAAATATGAAAATTTATGATATATTTATTTTTAATGATCATTAAAATTATTGGGGATGCTTGTTTGAACAGCCTCAATGAGCCAATTCTAACGAGTACCCACAAAATATTTTTTTGGAGCAAAAGTAACACAAAATAATGTATAACCTGGTAAACCCCACATTCAGTGTATAAAGTGGGGTTTTCAAGCAGTACATTACACAGACTCATTAAGGTGATGTGTAACAAGACTCGGAATAGCACACTATGTGTTGACCAAAACAACAGCAATTTCAAATACAGTAAAATTATGATATTAAGACCACCTTTGGGACTGTTCAAAAGTGGTCTTTAAGACCACTTTTGAACAGTTCCAAAGGTGGTCCCTGACCAGAGGACATTGTGTGCAGGAGATTCGAAGAAAGAATAACTGCACCCTTCTAAATAAGCTTTTTTTTTAAAGCAGAATTAGTCTTAATTTTAGGTGGTCTTAATAGTGGAATTTTACCGTACTTGCATGCATGTTACTGTAATTGTAGTAAAGCTGATATAATGAGTACCCAGATCAGACATCCTGGAAAAGCAGTCTCTTCTGGGTCAATACAGTTTGTAGCTGCCTACACTGTTTGTAACTGTATCAACAATGACTTGAATAGTGGGTTTAGAGTATAACTTACTGAAATGGAGTCCAAACAAATCGACAACAATCAGACAATATAACTTTGCAAGGGGCCCAGAAAGGGCCTTTGAGGAAAACTGAAAACAGCTTTATAGTATTACCCTTACCCATTTTGTACCAGAAACCCCAAAACGGGTACTCTAGCAAACAGTGTAGGTCCATATCAGATGCTGCAGAACGCGGCGTCTGATCAAGAAATACACTATTTGCAAAACGTTCAGCTATTTTCCAAATAATTTTGAAGAAAACACAACCTGACACCCCTAAATTTTGAAATGGACTCCTGCTATAACATGTATAAGGAGGAAGATTCTGTTTGTACAAAAAGGGTTTATTGTTATGAGTTTTAGAGTATAACTTAACTCAGATGGAATCTAAACAAATGAACAACAATGTAACAATATATCATTGCAAGGGCCCAGAAAGGACCGTTGAAGAAAGCTTAACCCTTGTCCTGCTGAATATTTGAATATGCCACTCCCACCACTGATTATCAACCAATCAGATCACTTGATTTAAATTACTGCAACAAACTAATAAACCGAATGGCAAACAATGTAGCTCCAGATCAGATGGCTTCTGATCTGGATCTACATTGTTTGAATGTTATTACATATCCGGGCTCAGCAGGACAAGGGTTAAGACAGCTACATTACATTACCCTTCAACTAGACTTGTACAAGTCCCCTACTTTTATTTTCTTCTCTCTCTCTTTTCCAGTCTCACTTAACCCTTCTCTTGCTGAATATTCAATTTAGCCACACCCATTTCCAATTTTGAACCAATCAGATTACTTGATGTAATTTATTCCTACAAATTCATAAACTGAATGTCAAACAGTGTAGATCCTGATCAGATGGCTTCTTCAGAAGCCATCTGATCTGGATCTACACTGTTTCCAAAGATAGGGGTTGCCGTGAACGGCAGGATAAGGGTTAACAGTTTTAGTCTGGCTTGAAGTTTTCATTATTCAGCCGCAATTGCCTCATTTGTCAGGGACACCTTCAAACTTGACATTTCCTAGGCAGATGGTTCATATGAAAGCTCAAGCCCAATTATTTTTCTGAAAAATAACAGTAGTAACACAAAATAAAATATCATCTGCTTCAATTTTGTTTGGTGCTTAAATACTCTTTCACTCTTCTATAAAATAAAGGAATGTTGTGTGTACTCATTAGAATCGCCTCAAAAGGAATGTTGTGTACTCATCACCTCAAAAGGAATGTTGTGTGTACTCATTAGAATCACCTCATTGAGGCATTTCTAATGAGTATAAACAACATTCCTTTTCAAGGTAAAACCAGGAAAACCTCCATAAATTATCTTAAAAATATTGAAATCTGGAACTTTGGGTAGAATTCTACAGGGACTCTTGAACAAGTCTGAATAAGCCATGGTAAACGAGCCATCCGTGTTCGAGGTATCAAAGTTTCACTATAGTTATTTGTTGTTTTTCTTCCGTTACAGTTGACTGTGGAAGTAACTCTGATTCGGGACCAAACTCTCCACCAAGTGGTGTACATGGACCCTTACCCAATGGAAACTGTAGTTCTCTAAAAGAGGTAAGCAAGGCCCACAACTCTCACAGTGGGTTGCACTTGTTTTGTATGTCCAGAATGGGCTGACAATTGCTCTGAAAACAACAGATATTTACAAGACCCTAAAAATGCCCACAAATGCACAAACTTGTTTAATGTTATCTATGGAGTGGAATCAAGATTTGGGTGAAAAGGTTAAAATTGTAGCCCTGAGTTGATTGGGAAGGTTCATAAATATCTGTACATCCGTTGGGCAAAGAAACTTAATTCTAAAAGGAGCTTGTAGTCAAGAGAATTCACTCCACAATGCCACTCCACAACTCCACTCTGTATATTACATCTTGCCTTTCCAGCTGCACTTTCAGGAAAAAAAATGGATTCGGCAGGTAAATTTTGCATGGATAAACATTCGGAATGCTGATAATAGAATACCTGGTCTATTTCTTGTTGATGAAAATCTGTAATCCTGTCATCTAATGCCAAGATAAGTTTCGTGCTAAGTTGGTTACAAAAATAGCACCCTATTTAAGCCCAGAAAATCGGTAAATGTCACTTATAAGTCTCTATCAACAAATAACATCTGATTCAGCATGTCACTGAATCATTACCACTCTCTAGGCTAATTCAGCAGACGACAAGTTATTGATATTGTTCTTATTTTTCCCAGAAAACAGGACTTGACATCTCATGCAAATTGTCTCCATAGGAGACAATTTGCATAAGATCCTAGGAAAATTAGAAAAATATTCCAAAATGTCGTCTGCTACGAAAAATTTACCCAGCATGCAGAGCGTTAATATGATAAGTCATGTCTCACGTAAAGGATACTTGTGACATACGCAAACAGCCAAGATTTTTTTGCACTTTTGCACTTTTGCCCAGGCTTGCGTGAGCCTTTGCTGTTTGCACCGGAAGGAGAACCAGAAGAGGAGTCTTTCAAAGGCCTACAACTCATGTCTGATCAAGGGAAGTAACTTTGTTGTAACCATTGGTTACAGATACATTTGGAAGCCTTCTCGACTGACAGTGCTCATTCCTGTTAACTGTGAATTGTATGATGGGAAAAGTTACCTGTTGTTGAATATTATATCTGAAAAATAAATAAGAAAAAATATTGAATGGTGTCTGCCACATTTATGCTTTTCACTCCAAGGATTATGCTTAGTAGTGTCTCACATTAACCCTTCTCTTGCTGAATATTCAATTTAGCCATACCCATTTCTGACTTTGGACCAATCAGATTACTTGATGTAATTTATTCCTACAGATTCTTAAACTGAATGTCAAACAGTGTAGATCCTGATCAGATGGCTTCTTCAGAAGCCATCTGATCTGGATCTACACTGTTTGCAAAGATAGGGACTGTCGTGAACAGCAGGATAAGAGTTAAGCACTGACACTACATGTTTGTGTGGGTGGCCGTTAAATCAGCCTTGTCAATCATGCCTAATGCAGTAAGAATGTGACTCTGTCCTACACATTCTGTGAAGGCTTGGACAGCACGGAAATGCCTTTAACCTGTTCTTACCAGGGAGCAAGTTCCTCCTTTTAAGAGTGACCCCACTTGATGTGGGAGGCAAAAATGTCCTTTACCAAAAGGGAGAGGGCATATTGTTTTTGGTGTGGATCTTGCTTGTGTGGACATCGGCATGACATTCGGCATCACATACATCTTGGTATCATATTCATGGTGTGGGGCATAATTTTCTTCTGAAGACATTTCTAGTTTTGAAGGAGTTGCCTCTCTTGGAGGTCTGTTCTTGCGCCTTAAGCCGATCAGAAACTTCTATTAGGGGAAGGGTCGTAACTGATGTTGGTAGCACTCGTGACCCAACCCCTTTGCTTTGTTTGTATGCAATAAAATATTGTTTTTACAGTCGCGTTTGCTTTTAGGATGGCACAATATAGGAGTCGAAATGTCTTTACTTTCCCGTCTGTTCATCCGTTTATCGGTCGACATTTGTGACCACCTCAGCAGTCACCCTATGTTCAGGTCCATTTCTCAAGAACTTAAAGAGCTTCTTTATTAATGACTTGGTACAGACTTGCATCTAAGGATGGCAACTTTAATGCAAGCATCCATATTTAACCTTGATCTACATTCCATAGTTCTCTGACTTTGGGAACTATTGCGACCATTCCAGCGTTCACCCTAATGTTCAAGGCCATTTCTCAAGAACTATAAGAGCTTCATTAATGATATAATGTTATTAATCAAGTAATTTCATATTGTCCCAGGTACAGGTCCGAGGTCTGCTGTATTGGCACGAGGCCGAAGGCCGAGGCCAATACAGCTGACCGAGGACCTGTAACTGGGCCAATACGAAATTACTTGATTAATGACAATTTTATTAATTGACGCAATTAAAAACATGATTTATGATTTTTGAATATTTGTTGACCTTGTGTAATATAGGATAATCAATTAATAATACTTAGTACAGACTTGCATCTAGGGTGCGAACATCAATATTTGACCTTCTCCTACATTTCATGGTTTACTGACTTTGTGAAATACCGGTATTGCGACCACCCTAGCATTCACACTATGTTCAAGTCCGTTTCTCAAGAACTGTTAGACCTTCATTAATGATACTTCGTACAGACTTGCATCTAGGGATGACAATTTTAATGCAGGCATCCATATTTGACCTTGACCTATATTTCATGGTTAACTGTCCTTGTGAATTATTGTGTCAACCCTAGCCTTCACCCTAACGGTCAAGTCTATTTCTCAAGGACTATAAAAGCTTCATTAATGATTCTTGGTTCAATGTTGCATCTAGAGATGACAACTTTTACGCAAGCATCCAGATTTGACCTTGACCTATATTTCATGGTTCGTAGACTTTGCACCCCACAGGCGTGACTAATTCTTCGACTAATTCTTGTTTAGTCTTTTCCCCCGACATAGAGATGAAATGACATTTCAAGCCCTACCACCCATATGTAGAAACCACAAGGGTTTAAGGAGCATTCCAACTGGTACCAATTTTCCTGGGCAGGCTTAGACCTAAGCAGATTACCAGTACTCAAGTTTGGTCAGTTTCAGCTCTGAACAGAATCTATTTCTCCAAGCACCGATGGCCAGGGTCATGATCTAGAACTATACTGTTTGAATAAATCACCCCAAAATTTCAAACTTTTCTTTTTGCAGCTATGTTGATAGTTTCTTCTACATAATTAACGACAGGTCTATTTTCTGCCATGATAATTAATGACAGTTCTGTCTGTCTCGTTCTTTCTAATGAAAAAAGAAAAAGAGAAACTTCAAAAACATCTATTTTTGTGCAAAAAAAAAAAGTAAAAAATGTTATGTCAAATTTTTTGCTTGTGTAGCTTTTTGTTGCTTTTGCACTACAAAAGTTATTCACTATTATGTTACCCATTTGTTCCGAAAACCCCAAAATGGGTAGTTGGCAAACACAGCAGGCCTAGATCAGACGCCGCAGAACGCGGCATCTGATCTGCACCTGCACTGCTTGCAAAACATTCTGCCAGTTTCCAAATAGATTTTGAAGAAAACACAACCTGACACCCCTTAATTTTGAAATGGACTTCTGCTATATATAAGGAGGAAGATCCATAAAAAAAGGTTACCAAGTCCATGTAAACCCTACTTTGTATAGAGAAATATGGGGTTTACAGGGATTAATATACAATACTTGTATTATTTCTGCTGCAAGACATGGGTTGAAGGAACTCGTTAGAACCGCCTCATAGAGGAGGTTATAATGAGTACCTCAACCTATCATTGGAGTATCAGTATGAAATCCTGTGAAAAATAACTATACTGGAGATATGAAAAAAAAGTAGTGTCACATGGCAGCTAGGAGTCGTATTGTAATGCATTTCTGCAAATACACCTCAACCTTGTTTATAACACGGAACTCCGGGGTCCAACCAGCAGACCTTATAAGTTAACCCTTGCCATGCTGAGCCCAGATATGCCTTATCTTTGAAACAATGTAGATCCAGATCAGATGGCTTCTGAAGAAGCCATCTGATCAGGATCTACATTGTTTGTCATTCGGTTTGTGAATTTGTTGCAATAATTTGAATCAAGTAATCTGATTGGTGATAATCAGTAGTGGGTGCGGCAGATTAAAATATTCAGCAGGACAGGGGTTAATTGTGTTAAAATGGTGACTATGTTTGTTACAGATCAGCCATTGAAACTAATGTTATTGAAAAGGAAACTAATTGCATTCATAGAAGAAGTAAAACAAAGATCAGGAATCGATACAATTAACTTACTCCACCCATCAAAGACACCAAAGGGAAAGAAACACAAACATGAAGCGACCAGACCATAATGGAAACCTAAACAAAGGAAGGCCATAAGGACAGTTACTTTCCTACAAAAATGGCCAAATGGCCATCCAAAATTAAAAGACACAAGTGATACACACAGTAAGTAACAAACAACAACATAAATAAAGCCACAGAAGAATGGTCAGTGGAAAGAATTCCACTGGGGGGCTTAAATCCAAGCCTAAATGTACTTACTCATAGAGGTGGCATCAGGGCTTGGAGAAATAGATAGGCTGCATGGTGCTTCCGCGCAGAACTGAAACCAACCAAACTTGAGTACTGGTAAACTGCTTAGAAGGTCTCAGCATGCCCAGGAAAAGTAACCAGGTGTGAGTTGGATGGCTAGTATGACCTATACAGTGTTGATGGGGACATTAAACCTCAGATCAAACAAATAAACCCTAGTGGTTCTTTTTGTGGGGTAGAGCTTGAGATGTCATTTCATCTCTATGTCATGTAAAAGTCCCACGAAATTGGAAGCAACGTCTTAAAATGACCTAAATAGTATTGACAGGGATGTAAAGTAGAAGTAAAACAAAGATCAGGAATCCATACAATTAACTTACTCCACCCACCAAAGACACCAAAGGGAAAGAAACACAAACATTAAGCGACCAGACCATAATGGAAACCTAAACAAAGGAAGGCCATAAGGACAGTTACTTTCCCACAAAATGGCCATATGGCCATCCAAAATTAAAAGACACAAGTGATACACACAGTAAGTAACAAACAACAACATAAATAAATCGCCACAGAAGAACCGCCTTGGAACGGTCAGTGGAAAGATTTCCACTGGGGGGCTTAAATCGATTTTACGTGGCCACAATCCTCGCCCTTACTTCCGTCGCGATTTAGACAAATAATTTGTTCAGTCCGCATGAAGGCCTCCTAACTCATCAGTGCAACATCTCCGTGAACACAGAAATCAAAGAACCACAGAGGTGAGACAACGGTGAGGACTCGACAGCAAGAAACCACTGAAATGCTGGAGCAAAAGAAAACCAACAGTTAGACTCCGATGGGCCCGACCAGAGACAGAGCATCAGGCACCAACCAACATTACCAAGAATTAGATCTCTCTAAAACCTCAGTACATACAAAAAAAGAAAATTCAGTTTCTAAAAAACATTCTCAACCTATGTTTGGAGTATCAATAAGAAAAATATCACAAATTTTCCTCAGAAAAAAAAAACAACAGTTTTTGAGATATGACAGAATGTATTGTGTCACATTAGAGTGTTACAGTAAATCCTCCACTGATGGTCACCTCTGTTTAGCAGTCACCTCTCTTCAGCAGCCAGAATAATTCCTCCCATGGCATTTTACTAAATATTTAACCTCTGCTCAGCAGCCACATCTCCCCTCCAGCCAGCAGCCACTTTACCAAATCTAAATTCCCTCTATTAAACAGCCAAAGTTAACTCAATAGCAAAAAATCGGATATAAAAATAGAAATTTCTGTTCTGGTGTATTTATTTCAAAATTTATTTTTCTCAAAACTAACATTGTGATATATGCATAAATACAATATAAGCAAGTGAAAAGAAACATAAATGATGGAGAGGTGTCAGATGACACCTCTCCATTATTTATTTTTCTTTTAGTACATCCATGTTGAGCTGTCTTCAATAATCACTATTTTTGTCTGTCGATAACAAGCTATATGTCATCTCAGACATTTCCCTCTGTTGAACAGCCACCTCCATTAAACATCCAGTTTTGGAGTTTTCCAAGGATGGCTGTTTAATGGGGTTACACTGTAGTTTCAGTAAAATAGTATACAGTTCTTGCTAGAACAGTTGAACAGTTAAATTAATTAAGACACACCCATTTCTGACTGTCAACCAATCAAAATACTTGATAGAATGTTTCGTTCACATTTGCAAACTTATTGAAATACAGTGTAGATCCTGATCCTAAGCCATCTGATCTGGATCTACACTATTTGCACTGTTTGCCTTGTAAACCAGGGGTCGCAGGATCGATCCCGGGCTTCTCCAGACTTTTGGATGAGTCTTTAAATCGAGGTCCCATCTCCGGATGACCTTAGTTGTTGGTGGGACGTAAAACTCAAACATTCACTCATACTCACACTGTTTGCAAAAGTAGCTGTTTTGGCGTTCAGCGAAAAGGGTTAATGTCTGATAGAATGGTTAATGCCGAAGCAGTTTTCTTTTGATTCAGCTGTGATGCAGTTATTTTCTGGTGTATTTTCTTGGATATTTTGGGAAAGATATAATCATTTTGTGTTGGTTTTATATCATCTGCCCTGGCAGCTTGGAATTATCAAACAAGTACTCTTGTCCTATTTATAACCGACAAGATAGAAACAGGAAAATGGGGTCTATTTTAGGCTGAAGAATGGGAAAACTTGATTGAATGCTTTTGTCTAGAAGGGTATTTTTGTCAGCTGAAGGTCTAAGGTTTATCCTTACTTTTTGCCATTTTTGTTTTCACCTCAAAAGATGTCAGTCATCGAAACTCTTATCCTGCTGTTCACGACAACCCCTATCTTTAGAAACAGTGTAGATCCAGATCAGATGGCTTCTGAAGAAGCCATCTGATCAGGATCTACACTGTTTGACATTCAGTTTATGAATTTTTGGCAATACATTACATCAAGTAATTTGATTGGTTCAAAGTCAGAAATGGGCATGGCTAAACTGAATATTCAGCAAGAGAAGGGTTAATTCTTTCAAAAACTAGAAGTAGCAAGTGTTAAGTTTTTAAAAAAGTAAGCATTTTTTTTTCCTTCAAAGACACAAATGCAAGACTGGGTTCTGATTTTTCATTCAGTCTTTCTACATATTAGCCCTTCTCTTGCTGAATATTCAGATAAGCCACACCCATTTCTTACTTTGAACCAATCAGATTATTTGATGTCATTTATTCCTACAAATTCATAAATTAATGGCAAACAGTGTAGATCCTGGTCAGATGGCTTCTTCAGAAGCCATCTAATCTGTATCTACACTGTTTCCAAAGATAGGGGTTGTCTTAGACAGCATGATAAGAGTTAGAAACTTTTGTTTTATGAATATGTATTCAGTATTGGTGTTTCCGACCTGATTGATTCCTAAGCAGCTGCCCCCGCCCATCGGGGCTTGAAGAAATAGATGGGCTGCACGATACTTCCACACAAGGCTGAATCTGACCCCACACAAGTACTGGTAAACTTTTTATGGGATCTAAGCTTGCCCAGGCAAAGTGGTGCGAGTCAGACCATCCATGCTTATAAACCCTATTGGTTTCATTGGGCAACAGGGCTTTAGATGTCATTTCATCTCAATGTCGGGTAAAAGTCCCACAAAATTGGAAGCAATGTCTTTAAAATGACCTATACAGGGTTGACGCGGACGTTAAACCACAAATCAATCAAACAAACAAACAAATTCCTAGGCAAATAACCAAGATCTATATCGATCTGGGCATCTTTAGGGTTCATACTAGTGACAGAGATTAAGATGCCAGACCTGCATGATGCCTTGGTCACATCTGTTTGATGACCAGGAGGATATTGGTTTAATCCTAAATTCCTTTCTGGAAATTGATAATGAACTACTTTTAAGTCATTCTGTCCCTTCAGGGTATTCAAGAAGGTCCAGCACCAAGGGAACAAAACTAATTTTAACCCATTCAGTACCAGAAATCCCTAAAGGGGTACCTTGGCAAACAGTGCAGGCCCAGATCAGACGCAAAACGCGGCGTCTGATCAGAGCCTCCACTGTTTGCTAAACGTTCAGTCATTTTTCAAATAAATTTTGAAGAAATCACAACCTGACACCCCTAAATTTTGAAATGGACTCCTGCTATATATAAGGAGGAAGATTCCATTTGGTACAAAATGGGTTAATCAGCTGAGCATTAAATTTTTAAAGCTCATAAGTATAAAAAACACAAAACAAATCTAGTAATTTTCCTGCTCAAATCAGTTAAGAAAATTGTCTGTCCTGCTCATAAATTTTAAAATGCAATTTTCCTGCTCAAAACCGCATATTGTCTGTCCTGTTCATAAATGTTAAAATGCCAACAATTGCAAAAAATTTTCATCAGCACAGATTGCATGCTCACTTGCGTTGAGCATGGATATGTTTTATAACCTGGGGGCTAATGGTATCACTTATTGGCATAAGAATGTGCACTGTACTGGTTAACCCATTTTGCACCAGAAACCCCAAAACAGGTACCCTGGCAAACAGTGCGGGCCCAGATCAGACGCTGCAGAATGTGGCGTCTGATCAGGACCTACACTGTTTGCACAAAGTTCAGCCATTTTCCACCCCTTAATTTTGAAATGGAGTCCTGCTATATATAGGGAGGAAGATTCCATTTGGTACAAAAAGGGTTAAACACCTAGAGTGTCTAAGCCTCATCATGTTAACAAGTCCGTGAAATGAAAACCCCTCTTAACCCAACTTTATGTAGAGAAAACTGGAATTTTCAGGGGTATTTATTATTTAACCCTTATCTTGCTGAATATTCATTTAAGCCACACCCATTTCTGTCTATCAACCAATCAAATTACTTGATGTAATTTATTGCTACAAATTCATAAACTGAATGCCAAACAGTGTAGATCTACACTGTTTGCAAAGATAGGGGCTGTCATGAACAGCAAGATAAGGGTTAACTTATTTCTGCTCCAGGACATAGGAGGGGTAGGTCATGTATCTTGCATCACTGGGGCGTCCAACTGATATTGGCTGACAGTTGGGCAAGACCTGCTGACCTTGCAGCAAGTAAGGGTAGAGGGGGAGTGTTGTTATTTCTTCTGTTTCTACGCTTCCATTCATTTTCCTCTTTCTCTTCTATCCCTCCCTTTCACCTCCTCTACTATCTCTATCTATTTTCTCCCTTTCCTGGGAGACGACACAAAATGACCCACAAGGGTTGACATGTCGTTAAACCCAAACAATCAATCAATCCAAGACATAGGTTGTGTGTACTCAATGTGGCGGTTCTAACAAGCACCTATGTTTGGAGGGTAAATTGGAAAAATATCTCAACTTTTCATCGAAAAAGTAGCCATTTTGGGAAAACGAAAGAATGCGCTATTGTATCATGGATGTGTTATCGTATTGTGCCCAGGTGGCCCCCGCCCATCAGGGCTTGAAGAAATAGATGGTCTGCATGATGCTTCCATGCAGAGCTGAATCCGACCCGCACACGAGTACTGGTAAAACACTTAGAGGATCTAACCCTGCCCAGGCAAAGTGGTGAGAGTCGAACCCGTCCATGCTTATTAACCCTATTGGTTTAATTGGGCGGCAGGGCTTGAGATGTCATTTCATCTCAATGTCCGGTAAAAGTCCCACAAAATTGGAAGCAACGTCTCCAAAATGACCTTTACAGTGTTGACGGGGATGTTAAACCTCAAATCAAACAAAAAACAAAAATGTGCCCAGGAAAAATAGGATAAGGCTGAAACTAACTATGGCCCAATTCTAAAAAAAAAATTGTTAGCATAAGAAGCCCATTAGTCGTCAGATTGTTAACTGTTCTACTACCGTTATGATCCTAAGTTTTGGGAGAGACAGGCCAAAGCAAACAGTACAGAACCAGATCAATCTGATCAGGGTCCAAAGCAAACAGTGCAGACCCAGATCAGACTGCTCCTGCAGGAGCAGTCTGATCTGGGTCTACACTGTTTGCCATTCCATCAGCACCTTTTTGGATTCCTTGCTGGATTGTGAAACAGATTTGTTAATTTTTTTTGAGAATTACAACAAGTTTCTTCTTTTAGGATTTTTTACAGTAAGTACAGTATCCAATTGTCTGGTATTTTTGCTGGGAAAATGTGAGCAGCTTTTGCTTGTGCAAAAGATGCTCACATTTTCCCAGCAAAAATAGCATATTAGCCATATTAAATGATCAAAATTTTTAACGATCCATTAATCAATGACATCGTTATTGTTTGTCAACTTGACCCAGCTTGATAATTATGAGGTCAATTCTGTTTACTGAGCTGTCAATTGCTTTAAAACAAACAAGCATAAAAGAAACATAAATTTTGTCCTGAAGAGATGAAAAACCAGGAAAAAAGATTATAATAATATTTGTATTGTGTACAGGGCCATAAAATCAACCCATTTTAGACAGATTGATTGCGTTGGGTTTAACGACACATCAGCTGGGCTGAGCCCGTGTGGGGTGATTTTGTGTCATTTCCCAGAGAAAGGGAGAACAGAGATGGAGAGATAGTAGATGAAAGAGAGAGATGGAAGAAAGAGGAAATTGAATGAAAGTGAAGAAACAGAATAAAGATATACACCCTCTGTCCTTTCCAGTACTTCAAGGATAGCAAACTTTGCCTAACTATAAGCCAATATATCAGTTGGACGCCCCAGTGACGTATGATACACAACACCTTTGCCTTACTCAACCATCTCCCATATCAGGGCACTGGCAAATAGGGCAGGTCGAGATCAGACACCATTTTCTGTGTTACCTGATCAAGGCCTTCACTGTTTGCAAAAAAATTCGGCCATTTTCTACGTAAAAATCTAAAATAACTGGATAGGAAGCCCATAAGATTGAAAATGGAGTTGGGAAAGACAACTGTAAAAAAAAAAAAAATACAACAAAAAAATTCAGACACCTTCAGGATGTTCTGTAATTCTCCTAAAATTTTAACAAATTTGTTTCACGATCCAGCAAGGAGTCCAAAAGGTGCAGACGGAAAGGCAAACAGTGTAGACCCTGATCAGTCTGATCTGGGTCTGCACTGTTGGCAAACAGTTACAAACAGTGTAGACACTGATCAGACTGCTCCTACAGGAGCAGTCTGATCTGGGTCTGCACTGTTTGCTTAGGCCTGTTTCTCCCAATACTTAGGATCGTCACCCTAAAGTGGAAGACTTTACTCAGAATAAAATGGGTGAAATAAACCTTGTATTAGGTAATAGAAACAAGGAAACTATTGTAGAAAATTCTAGAATGTTTATGGCAGTTCCAGTAAATGGCCTATTGTAAATTAGAGCAAATCATCATCATGATGTCTGAATCAACTTACATAAATGGCATCATAAATTTTGTAATCAGGAAGAGAAAAAAATGTCATTCCCAGGCTGTAAAAGTTGTTATTTTTCTGACATCATTTTCTTGTGTGGAAATAGAGTACACACCCAACTTCTTAATAACACTGTTGTCAGGGTCCAAAGCAAAAACCAGGTTAGTCAAACAACTGTGTTATATCCAAACAAAAAAGTGTAGATCATATAAAAAAATGACCTTGAATTTTATCACTGGAACAATGCATGTCTGACTGATGATCAGGAACAGCAATATTCTTTCATGGAGATTGATCATGAAATGTTTTCTATATTCATTTTCTCCCTTCCAATTATTCAAGAAGGGCAGTCATCAGTTTTGGGTGAAAAATAAGTACTATATTGCCCAGGAAATGCCAAACAAATGAATTGGAGCGTACCAAAGACTTCATTACCGATAGATTTTAGTTACCGTGACTACATTTTCAAGGTCACTCAAGTGGACTATATTTTGTGTACCAATTGATAAATTCCAACCAAACTTTTTGTAACATATTTGTTCAACATACAATACTTGGTGACCTTGATCTTATTTTTTGATGATCACAATGGACCAAAGATCATTCAGTATCTCTGGACCAGATTGAAGAATTCTGGCCAAACTTGGCCATGTATCTCATGGTCACATAACAAAGACTTGGTTTTTACCTGGTGACCTTGACCTCATTTTCAGGTCACATTTTTTTGTCAGGGTGGGAGAGGGGGCATATTTATGATGGGGGTCGTAGTTTTCTTTTACAAACGTTTCTAATTAGTAATTGCAATATTTGCAATTTCGTCAACATAGTTTTAACCCTTGTCCTGCTGAGCCCGGATATGCCTTACCTTTCTGAAGAAGCCATCTGATCAGGATCTACATTGTTTGTCGTTCAGATTGTGAATTTGTTGCAATAATTTGCATCAAGTAATCTGATTGGTTGATAATCAGTAGTGGGTGTGGCATATTTGAATATTCAGCAGGACAAGGGTTAATACATTTTAGATAAAAAGTCAATATGTTCAAATTTTATAGTACATGTAGTTAGCATGGTTTGTGAATGGTACCAATATTTAGAATAAACTCAAATTGCCATTGGTTTTGTCAGATCAGTAAACTGTTAAAGCAGAAGACAAATAAGGAAAGAATTTCGCAAAATCAGGGTCTGAACTTAAGTATTTTTGCCATAAGCAAAATTTAGCTTGTTACAAAAAAGATCTACTAGCTAAAATGAAAATCAACACGATTTTTTCAAAAAACCCTTTAACAAGAGCAGAATTTTTTCAAGAACAACAGTAATGAGTAACTTGTATGCGTAGCATTTATGCAAATTGCCAAATTGCATATTATAATATTATATAGATCTACCAATTTTTGTTTTTTTTACCGAGGATCGGACAATTTTGCATTGGCGAAAATTTTCTTGTACAAATATTTTGGCCTCGCATTTTGAAATTCTCACTCGCATTTAGTGTAAATGCGAGCTTAATTTCGGACCCTGAAAATCATAGAATTTTTATGACAGTTTTTGTAAATGACACATGCATAATTTTTGTCATATCAGTTTGTGAACAATTGTTTTTAGGCCAGATTCTGAATACTGCTGGGGCGGCAACAATCTTTTGTGTAGATTGATCATGAAATCTTTCTACAATCATGATTCTCACCCTTCTGCTGATTCAAGAAGGGCATTTGTCACTATCTAGCAAAGGATGTGCTCTGCACTGGTTAATAGCTATGTAAGCCTGCCAAGGAAAAGGTGTTGTTAACCCTTGTCCTGCTGAATATTCAGTTTAGCCACACCCATTTATGATTTTCAACCAATCAGATTTCTTGATGTAATTTATTCCTACAAATTCATTAACTGAATGTCAAACAGTGTAGATCCTGATCAGATGGCTTCTTCAGAAGCCATTGAAGAAGCCATCTGATCTGGATCTACACTGTTTGCAAAGATAGGTGTTGTCCGGGCTCAGCAGGACAAGAGTTCAGTTAACTGACTGGCTATGTATGATGTAATAAATGTTGACTTAGCCATTAAACTCCAACAGACTGTAAGATTATTGCATACAGGCTAAGATTACTGTATGCAGGCTGTAACATTGTGCAGGCTTTTAGTTTACTGTATGGAGGCTGTAGGATTATTTTATGCAGGCTGTAAGATTACTGTATGCAGGTTGTTAGATTGCTGTATACAGGCTGTAAGATTACTGTATGCAGGCTGTAAAATTACTGTATACAAGCTGTAAGATAACTGTATGCAGGTTGTTAGATTGCTGTATACAGGCTGTAAGATTAGTGTATGCAGGGTGTAAGATTAATGTATGCAGGCTGTAAGATTACTGTATGCAGGTTGTTAGATTGCTGTATGCAGGCTGTAAGATTATTGAATGTTGGCTATAAGATTACTGTACAGGCTTTAAAAGATCACTAATGTAGACTGTGATTACTGTATACAGGCTGTAAGGTTACTGTATGCAGAATGTAAGATTGCTGAATACAAACTGTATGATTACTGTATGCAGCCTGCAAGATTGCTGTATACAGGCTGTAAGATTACTGTATGCAGGGTGTAAGATTACAGCATGCAGGATGTAAGATTACTGTATGCAGGCTGTAAGATAACTGTATGCAGGCTGTAAATTTACTGTATGCAGGCTGTAAGTTTACTGTATGCAGGCTGCAAGACAAGTGTATGCAGGGTGTAAGATTACTGTATGCAGGCTGTAAGATTACTATGTACAGGATGTAAAATTACTGTATGCCAGTTTTAAAATTACTATGTGCAGACTGTAAAGTTACTGCATGCAGGCTATTAGATTAATGAATACAGGCTGTAAGATTAATGAATACAGGCTGTAAGATTACTATGTGCAGGCTGTAAAATTACTATGTGCAGACTGTAAAGTTACTGCATGCAGGCTGTAAGATTACTGAATGCAGGCAGTAAGATTGCTTATGCAGGCTGTAAGACTGTGCAAACTGTATGCTTACTGTATGCAGGCTGTAAGATTACTATGTGCAGGCTGTAAGATTACTATCTGCAGACAGTAAAGTTACTGCATGCAGGCTGTAAGATCACTGAATGCAGGCTATAAGATTGCTTATGCAGGCTGTAAGACTGTGCAAGCTGTATGCTGACTGTATGCTGGCTGTATGATTACTGTATGCAGGGTCTAAGATTACTATATGCAGGGTATAAGATTACTATATGCAGGCTGTTAGACACTGCTGTTTGCTGGATGAAAATTGGCTGTATTTGTTTGTTTGAATTGGGGTTTAACATCCCCGTCAACTCTATTAAGGTCATTTTGGAGACGTTGCTTGCAATTTTGTGGGACTTTTACCAGACATTGACGTGAAATGACATCTCAAGCCCTGCTGCCCAATGAAACCAGAAGGCTTATATGCATTGGAGCATCTGACTCACACCGCTTTGCCTGGGCAGGCTTAGTCATTCTAAGTGGTTTACAAGTACTTGTGTGTGGTCAGATTCAGCTCTGCATGGAAGCAACATGCAGCCCAATCTATTTCTCCAAGCCCCGATGTGCGGTGGCGATGAACATTGGCTGTAAGTTAATTATTTACTGGCTGTAAGTTCACTGTCTACTGACATGAAAGTCACAATTTAGGAATGAAGCATAGATTCAAACATAGGCTGCTCGGGTGAAAACACTGACCCAAAGAGCAAACTCTCTGAGATGCAGCTGTCAGAGATTGGTTTAAAACCTTAAGCTATGCATAATCTGTAAGGTAGATAATCTAAGGCAGGAGTGTGGGTAGAAACAACTAAAGTTTAAAGTTGCTGGCTTAAAGTTTGCAGCATGTGCTGTGAGTTTACTCACTCACGGTACACTGGCTGATATGATTTTGAGCATATCCTCACTATTAGACTGTTATGTAACATTATGGTGTAAAATTTTCTTTCAGTTGAGATATAGTTACGATTAATAACAAAACGTCACTTCCAGACATTGGGCTTGACGTCATTTATCTATGTAGGCTAACTGCACAAATTAATTAAGTTGTTGTTTTCTCCACATCAAATACCGTATAATATTCGGACAGACAGTCCTGAGCAAACAGTGTAAGCCAGATAAGATTCCCTAGAAATCAGCATCTCACTGTTTTCACCTCCAGCTATTATTAGACACAACATTGGATAGTAAATTGTACTTATTTAGAACAAGCATGATACGGATTTGAGGTGGTCAGTGACTCGAACTACCCCTATCTGGCTGGAAGCCTTGGTGAGTGAGTGAGTGTTTCAGTTCTACGTCTCACCAACAGCTAAGGTCAAATGGTTTAAAGACTCATCTGAAAGTCTGAAGAAGCCCGAGATCGATCCTGCAACTCCTGGTTTACAAGGCGAGCAGCATAACCACTACACCATGGAGGCTTCTAGAAGCCTTGGTAGTGTAGTGGTTAAGCTACACGCCTTGTAAACGGGTCATGGGTTTGATTCAAGGCTTCTCCAGAAGTTCATATATGTAAGTCTTTGAATCAAGGTCTGGGTCCGGTTCTTCAAAGCATCGTTAGCTGAACGAGCTAGTTTGTGCTGTTCTAGCAAGTACAATATTAAATACAGTGGCATTTTTGCTGAAAAAAAAAAAGCTGCTCACATTTTTTCTGCAAAAATATTAGTATATTCGCCATTAACCCTTAAGACGCAGAGAAAAACTACATCTGAAAATGTCGTCTACTTATGTTGTCTGTTGAATTTTTTTGCAAACTTTTAAAAAATATTTTTGCATACTGGCAAACAGTATGGGCCCAGATCAGACTGTTCCTACAGGAGCAGTCTGATCTGGGTCCACACTGTTTGCAAAAAATTACTTCAAAGGTAACCAGCAGACGGCAAAGCAGACGACAGTAGTCGTTATTGGCATTTTATGGGTTAAATGATCAAAGTTTTAAAGATAGGTTGGCTGATAACGTCATTAGTTTTGAACAACTGGCCCCAGGTCTCCTTATGACCTTAGTTTTTGGTGTGACATAAAAGTCAAACACAAACAGACACCTGTCTAGAGCAGATTTCCATAGTTACAGGGGTATTTGAGACATTGAGGTTCAACTATATTTTGTTATCGTTTCAGGAAACCAGTGTTCATCCATTTTTACTGTACCGTTCCCTCGGCTACCCCAGTACTGATCTCTATACCTCACCCTCCATGCCAAATATATCATTGGGACGACCTCCGAACTCAGTGAGTACCAGTACTATACACCACGACCTCTTAACCCTTATCTTGCTGAATATTTAACTTAGCCACACCCATTTTTGATTTTCAGCCAATCAGATTACACGATATAACGAATTTTGTTCAAATTCGCAAACTGAATGACAAACAGTGTAGATCCTGATCAAATGGCTTCTTCAGAAGCCATTTGATCTGGATCTACACAGTTTGCAAAGATAGGGGTTGTCGCGAACAGCAAGATAAGGGTTAATAAACTATTGTTGGGGTCCAAAGCAGAGTAACCTTGTTAATGCAGCAACCATGTTATATCCAAACAAAAATGTGTAGATTATATAGAAAAATGACCACTTATTGTCATTTTTCTATATAATCTGTATAATTTTGGGATCAAAAAAATATATAGATTAAATCCCAAAAATATACAGAATATATAGAAAAATGACCATAAATGGTCATTTTTCTATATAATCTGTATATTTTTGGGATCCATCTTTAAATTGGGATCCATCTTTTGTATATAATCCATAATATTTTTTGGGATCCATCTTTGAATTATGGAGAACCATCTTTTTCACATAATCTATATATATTTTGGGATCCATCTTGAAATTGAGTCATATCCGAAACTGTTTATATGTTGAACAGTGTTATAAAGAGATTTCTGTATATAACATTTTTATGAGCATCAGTGTCGAACAAGGATTTCCCCCACAGTAAGACTGGCAGATCTGGACAATAGAGGGCACTTGCACTTTTTCAAACTCTACTGCTTTCGGAAGTGAGACTTCTGTTTTCCATATATGATGTGTCCTTTGTTCCTAATGGCCACTTATACAGCTTTATCTATTTCAACCATTAAGATCCCAATCACAACAATTGTCATCTGCTTTGTTGTCTGCTTATTAGTTTAAAAGTCTTTTTGCAAACAGTGTGGACCCTGATCAGACTGCAGTCTTTGCCTCTATGCAAAAATATTTTATAGAAGTTTGCCAGAAAATGCAGCAGAGGATATTAACAAATGACATTTTAAGATACAGTTTTTCTTGGCTTCTTTGTTAAAATTTTTGGAGAATAGTATGATTTTTAGGGTAACATGAAATCACAGTTGGGTTCCGTGTTTTGCTTGGCACAGGAGATCACAAGTTCTATAATGAAAAATTCCAAAATAATCAACAAATAAAGCAACAATCACAGTTTCATCTTGATTCCACTTCAGAATTTCGAAAATATCTGAGGGCTTATTGGCCGAAACTGGCTAGTGGAGCCCAAAAACATCTTGTTCAGTCTACGGTTTTCCATTCTATGTTGTAGTCCTTGCTTCCAAAGGATTAACTTTTTATAGAACATATTCATCGTTTAAAACGCCAAACCTGATTTTCCATCACGAAAACATGTTTATATAATTCTCACCCCCTTGAACCCCACTTTTATGCAGTAAAACTGGGGTTTACAGGGTTAAACCTTATTTTTATGCCCCCGCCTATTCGAAGAATAGCGGAAGGGCATTAAGTTTTACCCCTGTCCGTCCGTTCGTCCGTCCCGACATCGTGTCCGGGCCATAACTCCTAAACCGTATGGAATATATTCATGAAACTTCACAGGTGCATTCATCACACGGAGACAATGTGTCATGAACAAGGAAGACAACTCTTGCATTTTTGGTTTTTGACTTATCTGCCCTTGACTTAGTACCATACAGTAAACCGTGTCCGGGCCATTACTCCTAAACCGTATGGAATATATTCATGAAACTTCACAGGTGCATTCATCACACTGAGATGATGTGTCATGAACAAGGAAGACAACTTTTGCATTTTTGCTTTTTGAATTATCTGCCCTTGACTTAGTACCATATAGTAAACCGTGTCCAGGCCATAACTCCTAAACCGTATGGAATATAATCATGAAACTTCACAGGTGCATCCATAATACTTGGACGATGTGTCATGAACAAGGAAGACAACTCCTGCTTGTTTTGTTTTTGAATTATCTGCCCTTGACTTACATCCATATATAGTCAAATGGTATGTCGTGTCCGGGCCATAACTCCTTAACTGTATGGAATATATTCATGAAACTTCTTAGGTGCATTCATCTCACTTAGACGATGTGTCATGGACAATGAAAACAACTCTTGCATTTTTGGTTTTTGAATTATCTGCCCTTGACTTAGTACCATATAGAAAACCGTGTCCGGGCCATAACTCCTAAACCGTATGGAATATATTCATGAAACTTCACAGGTGCATTCATCACACTGAGACGATGTGTCATGAACAAGGAAGACAACTCTTGCATTCTTGGTTTTTGGATTATCTGCCCTTGATGCATATATTTTATGATTGATTTGAAGTACATTTGTAATATTTTTTATGAATGTCATTTGGCGGGGGCATCCGTGTCCTACGGACACTTTTTTTCGTTTTATTTCAGCTCTAAAATAAAGATTATGGGTACTCGTTAGAACTGCCTCAATGATGCTGTTCTAACATATAGCCACAATCTATATTTTGAGCAGAAATAACAAAAATATCACCAATTTTCATCTTAAAATTTTCCTTTTTTTTCGGTGGTAAAATTTACAATGTATTTATATAGGTGTGTTTTTGTAATGCACTAGAAAAAAAAAAAAAATAAATAAAAATAGAATGTCTGCTACTTCGAGGTGCAATTGACTTCTTTTTTCTGTTTCCAGGGTGGATCTCCCAGTCTCTCTAACTACACAGAAGCGGAGTTACGGGCGATGGAATCTGCCCGACTCGGTCTACCCCTCACGAGTCACATGTTGCCGGGGACTGTCCCTGGTTACCCACATCCAGTGCCAGGTAAGGGTGACTTTGCAAACAGTCTAACCCAGATTAGATGCTCTGTTAAGAGGCTGCATTTTATTGTATCTGATCAGATTTTACACTACAGTCAGTGTATACCAGCTTTCAGTATAATGCCAAAACTCGGTAAATGACAATATCTTGCCCCCACCCATTGGGACTTGGAGAAATAGATTGGGCTGCATGATGCTTCCACATAGAGTTGAAACCGACTGCTCATGAGAACCGGTAAACACTTAGGTCTTAGCCTTCCCAGGTAAAGTGGTGCGAGTTGGACCGTCCCTGTATGTAACCCTATTGGTTTCATTGGGCGGCAGAGAGTGAGATGTCATTTCATCTCAATGGTGGGTAAAAGTCCCACAAAATTGGAAGCAATGTCTCCAGAATGGCCTAAATAGTGTTGACGAAGACGTCAAACCTCCAATCAATCAAACAAACAAATCATAGTGGCAAATTTGTATAACGGCAAATGGCTGTTATGAAAGGGGTTCTCTGCCTTTGCTTAAAGTGCAGGATTTTTTTGTAAAATTTAATAGTAACCTTTCAAGTGCTAATCGCTATGTAATAAACATAGATTGTGGGTGCTCATTTGAACTGCCTCAATGAGGCAGTTCAAATGAGCACCACAAAGGACATATGGTACGTTAATAAGAAAATAAAATAATACAATTTCTGTGTGAAAAACATTGTTTAACAATAGAATGCTGCCTTGAAAAATGCATTTTATCACAAGAGTGCTTTTTAGTAATTGACTGCCAAATTGGAGTAAAAATCTTTAATGTGGAACTATGCACTTTATTTTTTATGCCCTCGCATCGTATGATGCCGGGCGCATAGAGTTTTTCGGTTTTCCGTACGTGCGTCCGTGGGTACGTGCGTACGGTTTCCGAACGTACGAAAGTGTGTACATACGTACGTACGTACGTAATCCTGTTAGACTCAGGTTAAGGTTTTTGTACAAGGTAGAACTTGAGCTCATATTTTCCAAACCATACAATAGATTTGGTTTATATTTAGTATGATGATAGATATAGGTCCAAAGTTTTATTCAGCAATACCCCCACCCATACCCTAGACCTCAAGGTCAAGGTCGTGGACTTTGAAATTTTTAACGTTTAAGACCCAGGTTAAGGTATTTGTACCAGGTAGAACTTGAGCTCATATTTTCCAAACCGTGTAATGAATTTGGTTCATATTCGGTATGATGATAGATATAGGACTGAAGTTTTATTCAGCAATACCCCCACCCATACCCATGACCTCAAGGTCGAGGTCATGGACTTGAAATTTTTAATGTTTAAGACCCAGGTTAAGGTATTTGTACCAGGTAGAACTTGAGCTCATATTTTCATAACCATACAATGGATTTGGTTTATATTTACTATGATGATACATATAGGTCCAATGGTTTATTCAGCAATACCCCCACCCATACCCATGACCTCAAGGTCAAGGTCATAGAATTAGAAAATTTTTAATGTTTAAGACTTTGGTTAAGGTATTTGTACCACCAATTTCAATAAACTTCACACAAATGTTCCTTATAAAAATATCTCGTGCAGGTTCGACTTTTAAGGTCATGGCCTCAAGGTCAAGGTCACAGAGGTTATTTTTAGAAAACTTTGTCATTGCTCTAGCGCCTACATTTCTTCACTGATTTCAATATAAGTTCACACAAATGTTCCTTATGACAATATCTTGAGAGAGTTCGACTTTCAAGGTAATCACCTCAAGGTCAAGGTCACAGTGGCTATTTTTAGAAAAACTTTGTCATTGCTCTAGCGCCTACATTTCTTCACCAATTTCAATATAACTTCATACAAATGTTCCTTATGATAATATCTCAAGCTATTTTGACTTTCAAGTTCAAGGTCACTGTGGCTATTTTTAGAAAAACTTTGTCTTTTAGCGCTTACATTTCTTGACTAATTTCAATATAACTTCACACAAATGTTCCTTATGACAATATCTCTAGCGAGTTCCACTTTCAAGGTCAAGGTCACTGTGGCTATTTTTAGAAAAACTTTGTCAACCCTCTAGCGCTTACATTTCTTCACCGATTTCAAAATAACTTCACACAAATGTTCCTTATGACAATATCTCGAGCGATTTCGACTTTTAACGTCAAGGTCACTATTGGTGGAACGCCGAAACTCGCACAGATTGGTATTTGCACCACTTAAAGATTAATGTGCTAAGCGGGGGCATCTGTGTACTTTGGACACATTTCTAGTTCCTTCCAAATATGTTTAGCCTTAACTTTTCAGTAATGGATGAATATTCACCAGAGGCTGGTGCCCGGTCCACTTACCTAGCAGCCCAACTGAAGGCTATAGAAGAGGCACGGGCAACTGGAACCAAACCTGTATCCATCGTAGGCCCCCCATATCCTGTACCCACAGCCACCCAGACCTCATCAGATAGTCATCAAGCCAGAATTCACAGGTAAAATACTTCTTGGAGAGGATAAATATAGGCAAAGGATTATTTTAACCCTTTCACCCCTGAGTTTCCGTAAGGTTAATAAGGGCATGTTGCAAAAAAGTTTCAGAAAGTGGCAGACTGTAGAGCTCAAAACAATAGACACATAACGTATTCTTGTGTGGATCTACATTGTTTGCACAATGCCCCTGTCCATCAGGGCTTGAAGAAATAGATGGGCTGCATGATGCTTCCACGCAGAGCTGAAACTGGCTGCACACGAGTACTGGTAAACCGCTTGGAAGATCTAACCCTGCCCAGGCAAAGCGGTGCAAGTCAGACCATCCATGCTTATAAATCCTATTGATTGCATTGGGCGACAGGGCTTGAGATGTCATTACATCTCTATGTCGGGTAAAAGTCTCACAAAATTGGAAGCAATGTCTCCAAAATGACCTACACAGTGTTGATGGGGACGTTAAACCTCAAATCAAACAAACAAACATTGTTTGCACAGGGTAAATTACACAATGTGCATGAAATTGGCCCATAAAAGATCATCACAAAAACACGCCTATAAATTCTGACCCCACTTAAACCCTACTTTTATATAGTAAAACTGGGGTTTACAAGGGTAAACCTTATTTTTTCTTATTTCTGTTCTAAAATATAGATTGTGGGTTACCATTAGAACCGCCTTGCGGATGCGGTTCTTACCTGATCCCACAATCTATATTTTGAGCAGAAATAAGAAACATCACAAGCTTTCATATGAAAATTTTGGTTTTTGCGCGGTAAAATTTTCAATGTATAAAATTTACATAGGCGTGTTTTCGTAATGGCCTCACATTTATAGTGGTAAATATTTTAAAAGGCAAACTCAAATAATGTACTGGACAATCAGGTCCCGTGGTTATAAAACTGTCATACTCAACTCACCTGAGCATGAAATTTGTCCTGCTCATAAATTTTAAAATGCCAACAGTAGTTGGCATTTTAAAATTTATGAGCAGAACAAATTACATTCTCTGCTGAGCTGAGCAGGAAAATAGCCTCACTTATTTGTACATGAATTTTTAGGAGCTGAGTATGAAACAAGTTTCATAACCTCAGGGCCAGTATTCATTAGCTTTGAACAGCCGTACCAAGGAGAAAAATAAAAATCGGGAATCATCAGTTTATCAGTAATCTTACATCTCTCCAACAGTTAATTTATATGGAGATCAAACGTCAATTTAGAAGTTTCATCCCTAAATTGGAAACATTGTCTCCAAAATGACCTAAATAGTGTTGACCGGGACATTCAACCTCATTTCAAATGAATTGAAAGACAGGCAACTCACAACCCCTAATTACACATATTTTTATTACACGCCATTTTGAAAAACGGAACAAATTATGTTATACCCCCTGGAGTTATGCCCCTGTGAAATTTTTTGTAAACTTTTCGTTTCCAAATGATTCATCTTACAGTTTACATCCTTCCAAGCTGAAACTTCATGCATAGTTAGACCATGATGTGGGGCAGCGCATATTGTTTCAAGGTTACGGTCCACCAAATAATAATAGAGTTATGCCCCTTTGAAATTTTTTTAGAACTTTCCGTTTCCGGATGAATACTATGTTTTACATTTGATTAAGCTGAAACTTCAAATATAGTTAAACCGTGATGTGGGGCAGCGCATATTGTTTTGAGGTTACTGTCCACCAAAAATAAGTTATGCCCCTTTGAAAAATTCTGTAAACATTTTGTTCCCGGATATCTCGTCCTACATTTTACATCTGATGATGCTGAAACTTTACGTACAGTAAGACCATGATATGGAACAGTGCATATTATTTTGAGGTTACGGTCCGCTTAATATTGCCAGAGTTATACCCTGTTCACAGATTTTTCTAAACTTTAAGCGAGAAAGTGTTCGAGTTTAAGTCCCACCATTAGCTAAGGTCATACGGAGGTGGGACCTCGGTTTAAAGACTAATCCGAAAGTCTGGAGAAGCCCGGGATCGATCCTGCCATCCCTGGTTTACAAGGCAAGTAGAGTAACCACTACACCACGGAGGCTTCTCTTTCCTAAACATTCTGTTTCCGGATAACTCCTCCTACATTTACATCTGATGAAGCTGAAACTTTACATATAGTAAGATCATGATGTGGAACAACACATATAATTTTGAGGCTACAGTCTGCCAAATATTACCAGAGTTATTCCCCTTTCACAGATTTTTCTAAACATATTTTGTTTCCGAATAAGGCCTCCTACATTTTACAGCTGATGAAGCTGAAACTTTATGTATAGTTAGACTATGATGTGGAGCAGCGCATATTGTTTCACAGTTACAGTCAACCACTTTTTGCCAGAGTTATGCCAATATTATTTGAGGTTATGGTCCACCAAATATTACCGACCATGCAAATTGTTGGAGACAGGTAGTTTGAGCCAATGAGGGTTATTAATAGTGCCAGGTAAGAATATATGGAGCACATATTGTTCCTTGGTTACATTCCACAAACCCAAACTTGTACAACAGTCAGTATATATATGCTCCATCTTACTAATTGCCACCGGTGCATAATGCCCCAGTGTGAAACTCTTGTTTAAAAATATACTGTTTAATAGTTTTAGATAATATGGCCTTTGCAACTGGGTTATCATTAAATTAATTTAGAAATTAAACAAAATATGATTGATCATCCTTTATGATTTGCATATTATGATTGATACGTCTGGCCTTGAAGTCTGGCCCTGAATTTTAATTTTTATAACCTTTTTACACTGAATGACTGCATCTGATATATTTTGTATCTATTTTTCAAAGTGGGGCAACTTTTGTATTCAGGAAGTTGTACTTTCTAGTAGTTGAATCTTTTTCAATGTTGGGGACTACACTTTAAAGGCGAGAATTTGCTCCCTTAGGGAAGCAAATTCTTGCCTTGAAAGTGAAGCGCCTGTTCAGAATGGGGCAGATATTTCTGTTCTAGAGTTATTTCCCTTGGGAGACTGTCAAAGCTCTTATTTTATGCTCCTTGGCCAAAAAAGCAAAGGACTTAATCCTGCTTTAAATATATATGCTGTGTCCCGCGCCGGGGCCCACCAATTTTACATAGACTTATATGGGGAAAACCTTTAAAAATCTTCTTGTCTGAAACCAGAAGGCCCAGGTCTTTGATATTTGGCATGAAGCTTCATCTAGTGGACCTCTACAAAGATTGTTCAAATAATAGCCTTTGGGCCAAAAATGTCCCTGCACCAGGACTTACTAGTTTTACATAGGCTTATATAGGAAAAAAACATTTAAAAATCTTCTTGTCTGAAACCAGAAGGCCCAGGTCTTTGATGTTTGGCATGAAGCTCATCTAGTGGACCTCTACTGAGATTGTTCAAATTATAGCCCTGGTGCCAAAAACCACTGGTTTCACGTAGGCATATAGAGGGAAAACCTTTGAAAATCTTCTTGTCTGAAACCAGAACCGCCAGGTCTTTGATATTTGGCATGAAGATTCATCTAGTGGACCGCTACCAAGATTGTTCAAAATACAGTCCTGGGGCCAAAAATGCCCTTAGCCGGGGTCCACTGGTTTCACATAGGCATATATAGGGAAAACCTTTAAAAATCTTCTGGTCTGAAACCAGAAGGCTCAGGTCTTTGATGTTTGGCATGAAGCTCATCTAGTGGACCTCTACAAAGATTGTTCAAATAATAGCCTTTGAGCCAAAACATTTCCCTGCACCAGGACTCACTAGTTTTACATAAGCTTATATAGGAAAAATCCTTTAAAAATCTTCTTGTCTGAAACCAGAAGGCCCAGGTCTTTGATATTTGGCATGAAGCTTCATCTAGTGAACCTCTACAAAGATTGGTCAAATAATAGCCATTGAGCCAAAAAATGTCCCTGCACCAGGACTCACTAGTTTTACATAGGCTTATATAGGAAAAATCCTATAAAAATCTTCTTGTCTGAAACCAGAAGGCCCAGGTCTTTGATGTTTGGCATGAAGCTCATCTAGTGGACCTCTACAAAGATTGTTCAAATAATAGCCTTTGAGCCAAAAAATGTCCCTGCACCAGGACTCACTAGTTTTACATAGGCTTATATAGGAAAAATCCTTTAAAAATCTTCTTGTCTGAAACCAGAAGGCCCAGGTCTTTGATGTTTGGCATGAAGCTCATCTAGTGGACTCTACTGAGATTGTTCAAATTATAGCCCTGGTGCCAAAAATGCCCCCCATGCCAGAGCCCACTAGTTTTACATTGGCTTATATAGTGAAAACCTTTAAAATTCTTCTTGTCTGAAACCAGAAAGCCCAGGTCTTTGATATTTGGTATGAAGCTTCATCTAATGGACCTCTACCAAGAATGCCCCACGCAGGGACCACTAGTTTTACATAGGCTTAGATAGGAAGAAACTTCAAAAATCTTCTATTCTAAAACCAGAAGGCCCAGGTGTTTGATATTTGGTGTGAATCTTCATCTATTGGACCTCTACTGAGACTGCTCAAATTTTAGCCCTGGCGTCAAAAATGTCCCCGTGCAAGGGCCCACGGATTTTACATAGGCTTGTATAGGGAAGACCTTTAAAAATCTTCCTTTCTGAAACCAGAAAGCCCAGGTCTTTGATATTTGGTATGAAGTTTTATCTTGTGGACCGCTACCAAGTTTTTTCAAATTATAGCTCTTGGGCCAAGAATATACTAGAGACACTGATTCTCAGGTGAGCGATTCAGGGCCCCCTGGGCCTTTTTTTGGGGGGGGGGGAGGTGGTTTTATGGCTCTTTCAAGATTATTTCACTCATATTGAGCTGATTGTTAGTCAGAGGTGGGCAAAAACCAGAGTACCCGGAGAAAAACTACCTGATTTTCCGTTGCAGAACTTGGTGTCTCACATGCGACCCGAGCGAGGCTTGAACCACAGCGGTGAGAGACCTAATGATCAAGAGTCAACGCTCTTAACCACTAGGCCACGGAGGCCCGTTAATATTCAACCTGTGAATAACAATTTTATGGCCCTTAACCTTCACAACACTCTACGACAAATTGATGATTTTCTTCTTTTTTTCCTGAAAAACAGATTTTGACATTTCATACAAATTGTCTCCAATGGAGACAATTCTCATGAAATGTTAAAATCTTTTCTGTTTATATTTCCCTGAAAACAGGTTTTGACGTATCATACAAGGCAATTTGGATGAAATGTCAAAATTTTCTCTTTGGGAAAAATAAAAGAAATAGTTTAAACAGTAGTCTGTTAACCCTTATCTTGCTGAATATTCATTTAAGCCACACCCATTTCTGTCTATCAACCAATGAAATTACTTGATGTAATTTATTGCTACAAATTCATAAACTGAATGCCAAACAGTGAAGATCCTGATCAGATGGCTTCTTCAGAAGCCATCTGATCTGGATCTACACTGTTTGCAAAGATAGGGGTTGTCATGATAAGGGTTACATTTTTACCCAGAGTACCAAGACACAGTGGCATAACCAGAACAAAAATATTATGCACAACTAAATCTATGTAAAAATAGATCTTTACTTAATATGGGGGCTACTCTGAAATGAAAGAATTTGCTCCCGAGGGAGCAAATTCTTTCTTTTAAGAGCAGCCTCTATAATATGTGAAAGAAAATGGCATTATTTAGATGATAAGCCTAATGGGCCCTATGCCTATGAGATTCAGCCTTATTCAGCATTGACCAACTGCTGTTAAAGTAAAAAGAATAAAAAGAAAGAATGAAAGAAAGAAAGGTCCTTGAGACTTTGAGGAAACAAACCCACCTATGCATGCATTTACATTTCAGACATCGCCCCCTGGGTCGGACCCAATCAGCACCTCTCCCCATCGGTCATCCCTATCTTCAGCAGCAAAACTTACTACTCCAAGTTCAGCAGAAAAGTGTCTCATATGACGCAAATCCCGATCAGATCTTGAAAGACAAGCATTTCTTGAAGCAGCATATAAGACAGACAGTTTTACAGCGGGCCGGGAGCAAGTCTCACATGGAAAACGTGGACGAGGAGACAGAGGCTAAGTTAGCACAGGTTCGTAAATTTATATTTTATTTTTAACTTGATAAAAGATTCAGCATAGCTCCAGATAAGGCACTTTTTCATCTGAAAAGAAAACTGTTTTTTTTCTTACTTACATTATGAAAACATATCCGTGCCACATGGTGCTTTTTTCACATCTCCAAATTGCTACTTTTCTGATGAAAATCTTTGATATTTCTCTTATTTTCACTGCAAACATAGATTGTGGGTGCTCTCTGAGGTGGTTCTAACGAGTACCCATAACCTATGTCTAGGAACAGAAATAAGAAAAAAAAATGTATATCCCATAAACCCCCGTTTTCTCTATATAAAGTAGAAGCCTCCGTGGTGCAGTGGTTACGCTACTCGCCTTGTAAACCAGGGATCGCAGGATCGATCCCGGGCTTCTCCAGACTTTCGGATGAGTCTTTAAACCGAGGCCCCGTCTCCGTATGACCTTAGCTGTTGGTGGGACGTAAAACTAAAACTCACTCACTCACTCACTCTCTATATAAAGTGGGGTTTAGGGGGGTTCATTTCACGGACTTGTTTACGTGGTGATGCATGAAAACATATGTTGTGGATATTCTTTAGAAGTGCCTTAGCGAGGTGCTTTTAACCTTAGCAAGGCGCTTCTAAGGCATTTTTTTTTTCATCTGAAAAACACTGATATTTTCGTATTTATACAGAAATAAGAAAAGTTTTGTTTGTTTGTTTGTTTGATTTGAGGTTTGACATTCCTGTCAACACTGTAAAGGTCATTTTGGAGACGTTGCTTCCAATTTTGTTGGACTTTTACCCGACATTGAGATGAAATGACATCTCAAGCCCTGCCGCCCAATGAAACCAATAGGGCTTATAAGCATGGACGGCCGACTCGCACCGCTTTGCCTGGGCAGGCTTCGATCCTCTAAGCGGTTTACCAGTACTCGTGTGCAGGTCGGTTTCTGCGTGGAAGCATCATGCAGCCCATATATTTCTTCAAGCCACGATGGGCGGGGGCCAAAATAAGAAAAGTAATATGTGGATATCCCCTCTTATCTGGGGCTATGAGATTGGAAGATAGTTATCCTATTAGGTACCTGGCAGATAATTCACATGAAATGTCAAGCCTTCTTTTTTGCTGAAAAATTAGGGAGGGAGAGAAAAAATGATTTTTTTCTACTCTTCTTCAGAAGCCATCTGATCAGGATCTTCACTGTTTGTCATTCAGTTTGTGAATTAAACAAATACATTTTGTTATCCTCGGGAGCAAATTCTTTCCTTTAAGAGTTGACCCCTATTGACATGGGAGACAAAAATACTTGTGGAGGAGTTGCCTCCCCTGAAAGTATATCAGTTCTCCTTAACCCTTATCTTGCTGTTCACGACAACCCCTATCTTTGGAAACAGTGTAGATCCAGATCAGATGGCTTCTGAAGAAGCCATCTGATCAGGATCTACACTGTTTGACATTCAATTTATGAATTTATAGGAATAAATTACATCAAGTAATCTGATTGGTTCAAAGTCAGAAATGGGTGTGGCTAAACTGAATATTCAGCAAGAGAAGGGTTAAAGTTCTGCGTTTTGTTTATATAGGAAATGAAAGAATCTCATGATGGTGAAAGTAGTTCGGCAAGAAGTAAAGAGAGTAAGATGGATGACGGACAGATAGATGTCGACAAACCAGGTCGGCGGGAAAGTGAAAGTTATTTAGTACATTCTGCAAAAGCTCGGCATAAAGGACATCATAAGCCGTTAGCGCGGACTCAGTCCAGTCCGCTGGTAACTTTCTCTATGCTGTCACAAAGCCAAGATATTGGACCAGTGAAATATACTTTTACCACCGGTAAGTTGCTTAAAAGTTGTTTAAATTATTCAGAAAAATAAAAAGTGTGTAATTTGAAATTCACGAAGTCTTGGTCTTAGTTTTCTGATATCTCAAGTTTACAAAAAGTGTTGAAGATGTTGTCAAACATGTGGGCATAGAAAGTTATTCAGAACTAGTGGACTGGCCTGAGTGCCTCAGTGGGATGCCAATCTGACTGGTGATCAGGAGTAAACAGCTTTGATTCTCACCAAGTTGGACAACAAATCCTCAGATGCAGTGGAGTCTCGTTATAGTATGTCTGTTGGGGTGCACATATCAGGACCACGTTATAAGTTTGGCACATTTTCGCATTGGATATGGCGAGGCCTTTCCTACAATTTCTAGACTGGCTCACGTGGGTGGGCAACCAATGTTTTTACAACTTTTGTGGGGATTTAATGATAGAAGAGTAATTATTTCATGTATGAACTATATAAATATAAGCTGCTCACATTTTTTGTCAGCAACAATTCCACTGTATTAGATATAAAACTTCGTAGAACAGTTCACATTTTGATTACGAACATGTCTGTTAAGCTAGCTTTACTTTGAGCAATTGCATGTACATGTACACAGATGTCTACCATTATTTTCTACAGGTGTAGCATATGATAGTGTGATGCAGAAGCATCAGTGTACGTGTGGTCACAACACTGTTCACCCGGAACACGCGGGTCGTCTACACAGCATCTGGTCTCGATTACAAGAAACAAACTTGATCTCAAAATGCGAGGTAGGTAGTCAAAGGTTGATCAAATTTTTGATGAGTTTTAGCAAGTAATGCCTTAATTTTTTTTTCCATCATGAGTGAGTGAGTGAGTGAGTGAGTTTTAGTTTTACGTCCCACCAACAGCTAAGGTCATGCGGAGACGGGACCTCGGTTTAAAGACTCATCCGAAAGTCTGGAGAAGCCCGGGATCAATCCTGCGATCCCTGGTTTACAAGGCGAGTAGCGTAACCACTGCACCACGGAGGCTTCTTTTTCCATCATGAATCGACACAACAAAAATAATCTTAAGTAAAAAGTTTCCTTTGTATCCTATAAAAAGAAAACTCATCATGAAAGCACAACTATATAATTTTGACACCCTTGAACCCCACTTTTATATAGTAAAACTGGAGTTAGAAGGGGTAAACCTTATTTTTCTTATTTCTGCTCTAAAATATAGATTGTGGGTACTCATTAGAACTGCCCCGATGAGGCGGTTCTAATGAGTAATCACAATCTATATTTTGAGCAGAAATAAGAAAAATATCACAATTTTTCATTCTAAAATTTTCATTTTTTCGGCGATAAAGGTTATAATGTATTTGTAAAGGCATGTTTTTGTAATGCTGGCAACTACAGTACATTGAGATCAGATGCCACAGAATGTCACATTTGATCTGGATCTATGCTTTTTGCTTTAACCCTTGACCTGCTGAATATTTAACTATGCCAAACCCACTACCAATTATCAACTAATCAGATTACTTGATGCACATTATTGCAACAAATGCACAATCTAAACGACAAACAATGTAGATCCTGATCAGATGGCTTCGTTAGAAGCCATCTGATCTGGATCTACATTGTTTGAAAGATAAGACATAAGACAGCAGAGGGTTAAGTACATGTTATTTTTCTATATAATCTATACATTTTTGTTTTGATGAAACATGGTTGTTTGACTATCCCAGTTTGTGCTTTGGATCCCATTTGTTTGTTTGTTTGTTTGATTTGAGGTTTAACGTCCCCGTCAACACAGTAAAGGTCATTTTGGAGACATTGCTTCCAATTTTGTGGGACTTTTACCCGACATTGAGATGAAATGACATCTCAAGCCCTGTCGCCCAATGAAACCAATAGGGTTTATTAGCATGGACGGTCCGCCTTGCACCACGGTTCCTGGACAGGCTTAGTTCCTCTTAGGGGTTTACCAGTACTAGTGTGCGGGTCGGATTCAGCTCTGCGTGGAAGCATCATGCAGCCCATATATTTCTTCAAGCCCCTATGGGGGGGGGGGGGGCCGTTTGGATCCCATTAATATTATAATAGTATAATAAGGAGGCTATGGTGTGTTTCTGGAAAAAACTATTCAAACTATTAAAGATAAGTTGAAAAAGAAATGTTCAAAACAAGATGTAGGCATTGGTAGATGAATGATAATGTTTTGGACAGCTGCAGTACTGAATGATGGTTTCTGCTTTTGACCTCTGGTGAATGACAATATATTCTAATGTACAGTAGCACTTTGATGACTCGAACACCGATGGCTCGTTTACCATGGCTGAGTCGAACCCGTTCTTGAGCCACCTAGGGAAGTCCTCTGCATAAAAAATGGTGCGATATAATTTAGATTTTCGTCTTTTATCTTGCAAATGTATGCTAAGTGTACTCATTAGAATCGCCTCAATGAGGCGATTCTAATGAGTACACACAGCATACATTTTCATTACAGAACACCGAAAATATGTCCATACCCCGTTATGCTTCCTCCTGGCAGTAAGCCTCGGTAGCTCGAACTACCCCTGTCTCGAATAGATTTTCGAGGTCCCAAAGGTGTTCCAGCCATTAAAGTTCGACTGTAGTTGTATATCCTCTGATGAATGAAAATGTATTCTAATGCAGTTGTGTATGTAATGCGATTCCTGATTGGGTTATGTCAAAAATTTGTGACAGTAATTCAGCAGTATATTGTTGAAAGCATAACCTCAACATGCAACATCACTTTTCATTGGCCAACTTTTGGCTTTATTTATTCAGCTCACAGTCCTTGCTGCATTGTGCAGATAGTACAATGTTTTACCAAAATAAATGAATAAAGGCATTATAATGGGATTAACTGTATTCAAAATTGTCATTGTTAGTCCCAAATTCTTTTTTACCTACTTCTCTGCAAAGTCGCCTTAAAATGCAATTTTTGGCAGTAAAACAGCATCCCCAAATGAAAATTTTTAATACTGTTACACCACAACTTCATTATAAAAGGTTCATTATAACACGGTTCATTATAACACAGTTTTGGATATACATGTAACACGGTTTCAAGATGGATCCCAAAAATGTATAGATTATATAGAAAATGACCATAAATGGTAATTTTTCTGTAAAATCTATACATTTTTTTTTGGCTATAACACGGTTGTTTAAGTAACATGATTTCTGTTTTGGACCCCAACAATAGTGTTATAAAGAGGTTGTGGTGTATCTCGAAAAGGACAAGTCTAGTTCTGAATGTTTAGTTTTGCTCTTAACCTCTTGCAGCATCTCTTACTGCCTTCTGACAAGGTTTTATGTTCTTTCTGTTTCAGCGACTGAAATGTCGTAAAGCAACGTTAGAAGAAATACAGTCCTGCCATACAGAAGCCTACACATTATTATACGCCACTAATCATCTTCATCGTCAGAAATTAGACACTAAATTATTTGGTAAGTAGCGTACGTATTCGGACAGACAGGCCTGAGCAAACAGTGTAAACCCAGATGAGATGCCGCAAAATGTGGCATCTCATCAGGGTCTACACTGTTTGCCACTCATCCAGCTAAAAATAGCTGAATGAGTGGCAAACATCACAGATGCTTGGGGTCAGGTCTGAATAGCTTTCTAGCCCGACAGAACAGGCCTACTATCGATAAAACTTGTTTGAAGGCCTTAAAACAATGTTTTAAAAAAGGTCCCCATCACTGATAGGCTCTAGTATATTAGAGCCTATCAGTGATGGGGACCTTTTTATGCCCCCGGAATCTAAGAGATTCGGGGGCATATAGTTTTTGGTCTGTCCGTCTGTTTGTCTGTTTGTCCGTTTGTCCGTCTGCAAAAACTTTATCATTGGGCATAACTTTTGAATGGTAATAGATAGAGCTTTCATATTTCACATGTGTATACCTTATCACAAGACCTTTCCAGTGGTACCATAATTTTTGATTTCGTGACCTTGACCTTGACCTTTGACCTATTTTTTTCAAAATTTTTAAAAACATTAACATTGGCGCTGTCCGGGGGCATCAGTGTTTCACAAACACATCTTGTTTAAAACATTGTTTTAAGGCCTTCAAACAAGTTTTATCTATAGTAGGCCTGTTCAGTCGGGCTAGAAAGCTATTCAGACCTGACCCCAAGCATCTGTGGCAAACATTGTAGACCCTGATGAGATGCCGCAAGGCATCTCATCAGGGTCTACACTGTTTGCCACTTATTCAGCTGTTTGCCACTTATTCAGCTATTTCAGCTACACTGTTTGCCACTTATTCAGCTATTTGTAGACACACCAACGGGTTGTAAATTATACTTGTTTAAATTTTAGAACAAGTATGGTAAGGAGTTGAGGTGTCTGATTGTTAACCCTGCTGAATATTCAAATTAGCCACACCCACCACTGATTATCAACCAATCGGATTACTTGATGCAAATTATTGCAACAAATTCACAATCTGAATGACAATGTAGATCCTGATCAAATGACTTCTTTAAAAGCCAACTGATCTGGATCTACATTGTGTGAAAGGTAAGGCATATCCGGTCTCAGCAGGACAAGGGTCAATACGTTAGCATATGAACATTTTCTTGATAGTTTGCAATTGGGAGTGAGTGGTTGAGAACCAGCAAAGGCATTCAGTAATGTGGCATTAAAAACTTGTAGTAACGTACACTACAGCCTCGTTATAACACGGTTCATTATAACACGGTTTTGGGTATAACACGGTTTCAAGATGGATCCCAAAAATGTATAGCTTATATAGAAAAATGACCATAAATGGTCATTTTTATGCCCCCGGAATCTAAGATTCTGGGGGGCATATAGTTTTTGGTCTGTCCGTCTGTTTGTCCGTTTGTCTGTTTGTCCGTTTCTCCGTCTGCAAAAACTTTAACATTGGGCATAACTTTTGAATGGTAAGTGATACAGCTTTCATACTTCACATGTGCATTCCTTGTCACAAGACCTTTCAAGAGGTACCATAAATTTTCACCTCGTGACCTTCACCTTGAGATTTGACCTACTTTTGGCCTCATTTTTAAAAACTTTAACATTGGCCATAACTTTTGATTGGTAAGTGATAGAGCTTTCATATTTCACATGTGCATTCCTTGTCACAAGACCTTTCTATTGGTACTATAATTTTTGACCTCATGACCTTGACCTTGGCATATGACCTACTTTTTTAAAAACTTTAACATTGGCCATAACTTTTGATTGGTAAGTGATAGAGCTTTCATATTTCACATGTGCATTCCTTGACACAAGACCTTTCTATTGGTACCATAATTTTTGACCTCATGACCTTGACCTTGGCATTTGACCTACTTTTTAAAAACTTTAACATTGGCCGTAACGTTTGATTGGTAAATGGTAGAGCTTTCATATTTCACATGTGCATTCCTTGTCACAAGACCTTTCTATTGGTACTATAATTTTTGACCTCATGACCTTGACCTTGGCATTTGACCTACTTTTTAAAAACTTTAACATTGGCCGTAACGTTTGATTGGTAAATGGTAGAGCTTTCATATTTCACATGTGCATTCCTTGTCACAAGACCTTTCTAATGGTACCATAATTTTTGACCTCATGACCTTGACCTTGATGTTTGACCTACTTTTTAAAAACTTTAACATTGGCCATAACTTTTGATTGGTAAATGGTAGGGCTTTCATATTTCACATGTGCATTCCTTGTCACAAGACCTTTCTAGTGGTACTATAATTTTTGACCTTGTGACTTTGACCTTGATGTTTGACCTACTTTTTAAAAACTTTAATATAGTCCATAACTTTTGATTGGTAAGTGATAGAGCTTTCATATTTCACATGTGTATTCTTTCTCACAAGACCTTTCCAGTGGTACCATAATTTTTTACCTCGTGACCTTGTGGCCTCAACCATGACATAATTTAGTGATGGGGCTTTCATATTGCACAGGCGCTGTCCGGGGGCATCGGTGTTTCACAAACACATCTTGTTCTATATAATCTATACATTTTTGTTTGGATATAACACGGTTGTTTAACTAACACAGTTTCTGCTTTGGGCCCCAACAATAGTGTTATAAAGAGGTTGAGGTGTATTTACCATAGATATTCTGACAGCACAGTTCTTTACTACACTTGTTCTAAAATTTGTTAGTTCATCCATTTGTCATTCCGTCAAGCAGTCCATTCTCATGAACCACAATCACTGGCACGACAGAATGCTTCTCTTCTTTTTCCCCTGTCCCTCTCTTTCATCACTTCTATTTCTTCTGTGACCTAATGGATAAGAGCCGTGACTCTTAATCATTAGGTCTCTTATCGCTGTGGTTCCAACCTGGCTCGGGTCATATGTGAGATGCCAAGTTCTGCAATGGCAGGTCAGGTAGTTTTTCTCCGGGTTCTCCAGTTTTCGCCCACTCCAATAAACTATCGGCTCGATATAAGTGAAATAATCTTGAAAGGGCCGTAACCCCCAACCACCCCCCACCCAAAAAAAATCTTTCCTTTTCTGTGGGAGACGACACAAAATAACCCACAAGGGTTGACATGTTGTGAAACCCCAACCCAATCAACCATCCCTTCTAGTGACAAAATTGGTGGAAAATGTATAACAAGTCCCTAATATGCATGTAAGTTAAATTGTGCTAGATTCTAAAATTTCTTTTATTGTACCCCTCTATTGGACAATTTTTACAGCAGCATTGATTACTGAATATATATTTTTGCTGGAAAGCCTTTTGGTCAGTGGCAAACAGTGTAGCTCTAGATCAGTGGCAAGGTCAGACCTGGCTCAGATTATAAACTGTGTATACCCAGATCGGACTAAAGAGTATAGACCTAGATCAGAATGTAAACATTGTAGACCCAGAGATCAGACTGGAGCAGTCTGATCTGGGTTTACCCTTTTTGCTTATCTTTTGGCTGCATATTTAGGGTAAATATGAGCCACAATGTAGGAAAAGGGCCATTCGGATATTCGTACATCAATGTCTGGAAACGGTGTAGTTTTGTCTGAAGGAATGTTTTCTTGTGTCAAGGCCCATGTGTTAATAATATATGATCTTTGTTTCAGAAAATTTACCAACCCGATTCTGTGCATTACCGTGTGGAGGGGTGGGTGTGGATTCCGATACATTCTGGAATGATTTACACACGCCGCAGGCAGCCAGAATGGTAGGATAGTATGCATGAAATATTA
Source organism: Lucinisca nassula (assembly GCA_963580285.1). Taxonomy (NCBI): domain Eukaryota; kingdom Metazoa; phylum Mollusca; class Bivalvia; order Lucinida; family Lucinidae; genus Lucinisca; species Lucinisca nassula. Next base: position 54,680,882 of record OY757025.1, on the reverse strand, counting down.
TTAAATTGTCACAATATGGGCCTTCATGGTCTACTGTTTAAGTGGTCTGATGTTTAACCTTCACCTTTAGGCCTCTCACCACAGTGGGATCGAGCCATGCTTAGGTCACATGTGAGATGACAAGTTCTGTGCTGACTTGATCATCAGGTCTCTCAATGCAGTGAGTTTGAACCTCGCTAGGAAAACATGAGATGCCAGTTTCTGCAACAGAAGGTCAGGCTTTTTTTCTCCGGATACTTCAGTTTTTGTCCACCTCTGAATGGATTGATACAAATGGAAAAATCTTGACAGTGCTGTAAAACTATTAATTAAAACACAAAAAATGCATATGTTTAACCAAACAGATTAAGATGGAGTGGCTTCAGCTGATGATATTGGCACAGCCTGTAGTTTTTGGGTGCACAACAAATTAGTTGACATGCATACCTGTGATTAATTGTTTAACTGTTTGAGGGAGGTTTGCAATTGTGATGAGGGAGATGTTTAGACTATATAGGGAAATTCTCACTTCACATGAGGGAGACTCCAAACTTTTATTAAAATTTAGCATAAGTAGTGCAAAAATTAGCATCAAAATGTGGGGTCTCCCTCCTGATGAGGGTGGTATCACAGGTATGGACATTTCAACACTTTCTGATGGGCATAGGTTTTCCTAATTGTTGCTATTTTCCAACTACAGGCTGCAGGTAGCGTGACAGAGCTGGCATTAAGAGTTGGTGCAGGAGAGTTGAAAAATGGTTTCGCACTTGTTAGACCACCGGGACATCATGCAGAGTCTCAGCAAGCAATGTAAGTGTCCTGGGATTTACAGGGGTATATATTATTTTTCTTATTTCTGCTCCAAGACAAAGGTTGTGGGTACTCGTAAGAACTGCCTCAAAGAGGAGGTTCTAACGAGCACCCACAACCTATGTTTGGAGTATAAATAAGAAAAATATCAGAAAAAATATTGTTTTGGAGATATGAAAGAATGCTCTATGTCACAGGGGTGTGTAATCATAATGAAGTTTTCAGTCTACCTACATTGTCTTGAACACCTTTGGGACTTTTAAGATTTTTAGAGACAAGGTCCAATCAGAAAGGTGCTCAGCACAAAGCCAGAGCTAAGGCACCACCAGCAGAGTTTCTCCCTCAAACCTCTAGTTCTATCTTCAACAGGCAGTTCAGAGCTATGATTGGTTGCATCAGCCATCTTAAAACATACAAACAGCAGCAGTTCACACATTTGATTAAGACTTTCATTCTTGCACACCAGACAAGGAAATCCATGATTTTACCCTGGGATAGAAATTTATGTTCTGACCCTGGTGTTCCGACCCCAAATCGAATATAATCGCGTTTCTGATGGAAGGTATGCAAGAAAAAGAATCCAATATGGGTGTGAGGGGTGGATAGAAAAATCCGTCCCTCGGGATCACTGTCCGGCATCACTCGGCAAGCCTCGTGATGCCTGACAGTGTCCCTCGGGACGGATTTTTCAATCCACCCCTCACACCCATATAAGATTCTTATATTGTCAGTAATGACAGACAAACTATAGACTGAACATGATGCTCTGATCATCTTCCAGTCAAGTGTTTAAACAATGTAAAGATGAAAGATCTGATTAGCAATCAAGTTTCTTTTATCAGAAATATTTTGACATTGAAAAGGTTCACTGTACTAGATCAAGAGCACACTCACTTGTCAGTGATGACCATTGATTGGTCAGTGTACCACCAACAGCACCAAAAATATTGTATCATGTTGAAATTTACATCAGGCACTGTACTGTTTGTTGGTACACATGACTGTCAAACATGATTGACTTGTCTTCGCAGAGCTTTGCGACAAATGGTGTACATTCTTGCCATCAGAGACACAGAGGTGAATCAAAACCTTTTGATCTGACAATTTGGAAATCATTTTTTTTAGTTGAGAGGATTTTGCAGCTGAAACAAAAGGGGTTGTACTAATTATCATAATTTGTGACAAACTGGGAGAAATTGCTGACTTGAATTTATCAAGGAGCTTCTTGCGTTTCATTATGTACATGCTCCTAATGCCAAGTTCGGACGTTTGGTTGAAACAGAAATGTCCGAAGTTGACATAAGGAGCATACAGTTGCGCCTGACCATGAGCATAATAGAATGAATTTCATAGGCTTGGTTTTATGATTGGAATGAAATGTCCAAATGTCTATATGCATGTTACCCTTATTACCGCAAATACTATAATGTTATTAATCAAATAATTTCGTATTGGCCCAGTTATAGGTCAGAGGTCTGCTGTATTGGCCAATACAGCAGACCCCCGGCCTCTAACTTGGCTAATATGAAATTACTTGAGTAATGACAATTTTATTAATTCACACAATTAAAAAACATGATGATTGATTTTTGACCTCCGGTTAATATTGGTTGACCTGGTGTTAATACGGATGACCTCCGATCAATACAGTATATTCAGTTAATAACATATTCTTATTGCCCCCTCCCAACAGGGCTTGGAGAAATAGATTGGGCTGCACGCAGAGATTTCACGCAGAGCTGAAACTGACCACACATGAGTACTGGTAAACCGCTTAGATGGTCTAAGACTGCCCAGGCAAAGTGGTGCGAGTTGGCAGGTCAATGCATATAAACCCTATTGGTTTTATTTGGCAGCAGGGATTGAGATTTCATTTCATCTCAATCATCAGTGTTGGGTAAAAGTCCCACAAAATTAGGAGCAAAATGACCTAAATAGTGTTGACGGAGATGTTAACCCATTGCATGCGGGAAATTCCCTAAAGGGGTACCTTGGCAAACAGTGCAGTGACGCTGCAGAACATGGCATCTGATCAGGGCCAGCACTATTTGCTAACAGAATTTTCCTTCAAAAATAGATTTAAAACAAAAAAATAGACCTGGCACCCCTTATATGACAAATGGACTTGTCCAACATTTAGCAATGGAATAGTCCACAAGTATACAATGGGTTAAACATCAAATCAAGCAAACAATACCATATTCTTATTATTTCATTTCAGGGGGTTCTGTTTCTTCAATTCAATAGCAATTGCGGCAAGACAACTGAAGGAAAAATTAAAAATGAAAAAAGTTTTAATAGTAGATTGGGTAAGTTGTGGATTTGTAATATATTTACTAAAGGAGAGAAAGAACATTTCATTATACATGTAATATGTAATAAAATAGGGTTTTACTCATAAGGTACCAAGGTAAATTTAGCCGCCTCGGTAGCTGATTTGGATGGGTGTCTGACCGGTGATCAGGAGAATGCATGTTTGATACCTGCTAGGTTCGGCAACATTCTTTTGTGGAGATTGATCATGAAATCTTTTGTGCGGTTATTCTCTCCCTTCAACTGATTTATGAAGGGCAGTTGTCAGTATCTGGCAAAAGAATGTGCACTGTACAGCCTGCCCAGGAAAAGTTTGGATAGGTAAATTGACCGGCTCAAAAAAGACCTAAATAGTGTTGACTGAGCCATTAAGCTCCAGTACGGACAAACGAAGAGCAGAATGCAATTGGTTTTGTTATGTGTGTGCATTTTACCTGGCATCAAACTTGAAGACCTCACAGGGCTCATGGGAACAATCGGCAGAGGAACTGTTTAGTCAAAAGAAACCGTTTACTGTTAAATACAGTGGCCTCTAACACCAAATGTTGTAGGTACTAGCCTTGGTCTTTGCCGTGAACAGCTAACCAACTTTCAGTTAGAATGACTCCATACTGAAAAAAATCAGCTGAATTACTTTTAGCGCTGATTATGTTCTACAGTAGAATGTGATTGTTTATTATTTTTCTCCGCTTGCTATATAGATTGTTTCACTGAAATATGAATAAATCATAATGATAAAAACTGAAGCATGAACCTCCGAAAAATCAAAATGCTGCTGATGTCAGCTTCATCTTCCCTCTAGGGGCAAGAGTCATAGTAACAGGTAAGGTTGATATTTTGTGATAATTAAAGGATAGTTTTCCTTATTTCTCCATTTAAACCTATGTTGTGGGTATTCATTGGAACCGCCTCACCGAGGCGGTTCTAATGAATACCCACAACATAGGTTTTTATGGAGAATTGACAAAAACTATCCAACAGTTTTCACAAAATACCCACCTTATCTGTTGCCATGAGAGTCAAGCAAAAATTGGGGTTTATGAGCATGTGGCTCAAGTAGTTTTGAATCATTTTGTAGGATGTTCACCATGGTAACGGAACTCAGCAACAGTTTTACAGTGATCCCGAAGTCTTATATATATCCATACATCGCCATGACGACGGCAACTTTTTCCCTGGCACGGGAGCCCCGGATGAATGTGGGGCAGAGGAAGGAGTAGGGTTCAATGTAAATATTGCCTTCAGTGGAAGTTTGAATCCACCAATGAAAGATGCAGAGTATTTAGCGGCCTTTAGGTAAGTTATGTTAGACCGAGTTTCAGGAAATACTACTGTAAAATACCTAAAACTTCGGATACCTTCAGGACTTGCTGTAATTCTCCTTAAATTTTAATGGGTTTGTTTTGCGATCTAGCACGGAGTCCAGAAAGTGGAGACCACTTTTGAACAGTCCTATTGGGGGTCTCTGCATGCAGATGATACAAATGAATACCTGCAACCTACTAAATGAGCTTTTCAAAGCAAAATTAGTTTTAATTTTAGGTGGTCTTAATAGCAGAATTTCATGTTGAAAATGCTGTCTCTTAATCATCATAAGTGCTTGAATGATTAAATATGTTGGAATGGGATGCTTAGTCCCAAACAAACACAGTGAAATAGATATGAAAGCAATGATCAGGAATCGATACAATCAACCCACATCTCCCATCAGAGACACCAAAGGGAAAGAAGCACAAACATGAAACAACAGACCCTAATGGAAACACCAATAGCGGAAAGCCAAAAGGACAGTTACTTTCCCACAAAATGGCCAATAGGCTATCCAAAATAAAATAATATAAGCAGCAAAGTCTTGTTTTAATTCTGCTGATTATAACATGATTTTGTGTATAACACAAAAGTCAGGAGGCATAACGGAGATGACTTAGCAATATTTTTTCAATCTTCATTTAAAATAAAGGTATGAGTATATCTAGGTGGTTCTAATGAGTACACACAGCTTACATTTACAAGACAAAAAAATAAAGTGAATTCCCTAAATTATCTTAAATACAGTCAAACTTTGATGGTTTGGGACCATGAAAATTTGTTCGAGACAGCAGTAGCTGGAGCCACAGAGGGTTACTATTAGATTAGTGCCATACCAGGAGGCATAATGGAGATTTATGTTGGACATCTGGTCGGTGTCCTATATTATAAATGTATGTTGTGTGTACTCATTAGAATCGCCGATTCGACAAGCCATTGATTTTCAAGCCATCAAAGTTTTGCTGTATTTAGAACACTTAATCTTTTGCAACTCCTAGGAATGCTATCACAAAGTGCTAGTCCCAGTGGCTCAGTCGGATGCACATTTGACTAGTGATCCTTAGGTTGGATCCTTGCCAGGTCTGAACATTCTTTTGTGGAGATTGATCATGAAATTTTTTCTGCGGTCTTTCTCTCCCTTCTGCTGATTCAAGAAGGGCAGTTGCAAGTTTCATTGGAAAGAATGTGCACTGTACTGGTTTATAGATTCTGTATAGACCTTCCCAGCAAAAGTGTGGTCAGGTAAATTGCCTGACTCAACATGACCCAGAGTGTTGGCTGGGCTGTAAAACCTACCCCAGTGTATCAAAATAGTATTGAAAAAAGGCAATGTAATACTTAATTATAAATTGTTTTATTTCAGAACACTGGTGATGCCAATAGCACGGGAGTTTAACCCGGACATGGTGTTAGTGTCGGCAGGCTTTGATGCAGCCATTGGTCATCCTGCACCTCTTGGAGGATATGAGATCACTCCTGCATGTAAGATTATGTTCATAGAGGATCTTACATGAGTGCTCATGTAACATTGCTTTTATTAAAAGAGTTGAGTAAAAGGGATAAAATGTGAGGCTATGCCGAACATTTTATTCCTTTTCTGCAACGAGATTAATAAATTTAACAATACATGAACATGAATTGCTCATGTATTATTGAATTTATTGAATGAGTTGAGGAAAAGGGATAAAATGTGAGGCTTTGCCAAGCATTTTATTCCTGTTCCTCAACAAGTTTAATAAATTTAATAATATATGAACACGGATGTAAGATTCCATTTATCATACGGCATTAAAATCAAATTTTATTCACGATTTTTAATAAAAATGTCAACATTCCGCCATCAGTAAATGCAGTGTTGTTAAGGACGTCGTACATGTAACCTTACAGATCGTATCTAATAATTTGCATATTTAATCCTCTAGTGGATTACCGATTATCGAATTTATTACATGACATTGTTACACTCTCAGACGCACATCATATGATAAATTAAGATAACACATCCACTCTTGCACAGTCTGATGAAAATTTGCAATATTTTTCTTATACTCCAATCCTATGTCCTGGGTGCTTGTTAGAACTGCCACATTGACAACATTGTCTTGGAGCAGATTAAGCAAAAATAATATATACCCCTGTAAACCCCAGTTTTCTCTGTATAGGGCGGTATACAGGGGTGTTCATTACACAGACTTGTTAATGTGATGCATGTATTTTTCTGTGAGCAGTTGTTTTGTTTAAGAAATAGATCAGCTCTAACTGAGATTTGTTGAGTAATAAATCACAGTTTGGCAGTCAGTTGTAAAGTAGACAAATCAGGAGAGCGTAGCGCGCATGATTTGTTCACTTTCAACTGACCTACAAACTGTGATTTATTACCCAACAAATCACTGGCTAGAGCTGATCTATTTCGATTCTAACACGCTGAAAATTGGCAGTAATGTTGTTGCTTCCTTCAAATTCCCACAACCTTTCGCCATTGTTAAAAGAAATCCCACAAAAAATATTGACTGTAATACTTGCATTTATGTCCATTTGTAACAGTTTCAGTTCGAGAAAGTGACGTTACACCATCTAACGTTGAATCTAAGAGTGACGTCCTATATTTGCAGCTTTTAATGACGTCATTGTCATGCTTTTTGGCCTCATGGTTTTTGCATAATAATTCACAGGTCGTACCAATTACCTATATAGGCGAGCCGTGTTAAAATTGAGGGTAAAATATAAGATGAAAGCCTACAAAGTAATCAGGGTCTTCAGCTTGCACAGGAGATGTCTGTCCCTGCACAGAGGGGCTCCATTTAACCGCCCAATTCAAAGGACGGTGTGCTTTATGACTTTCATCCCTGCAAATGATGCCAATGGAGCAAGTTTGGACACCAAAGTGTTTATCACTGCTGCCAGGGATCGAACCCGGGGCTTCTAGCGTCAGCAGCAAGTGCTCTAACCGCTGAGCTATTACGCTTACGCTATTTTGGAGATATGAAAGAAAACACTATGTTATAAAGGTGGGTTGTACTAATGTCTGGACCATAAAAATAACTTATAAAAAGGTTGTGGTTTATTTTGTAATGATTGTGTACATCATGATAAGTCCGTGAAATGAACCCCCTCCCCCGGCTAAATCTCACTGTATATAGGGAAAACTGGGGTTTACAGGGGTATACATTAGCTGCCTTATTTTTGATCCAAAACATAGATTGTGGGTACTCGTTAGAACCGCCTCTTTGAGGCGGTTCTAATGAGCACCCACAATTTATGTTGAAAGCAGACATTAGAAAGATGTTATCATTTTTACCTAATTGCCTAATATTTGTCATTTCTGACACCATGTTGGACATTATTTCACACCGACATGGGGTTTACAGGCCGATTTGAGTCATTTCTGAGCACAGTCTAAAGTTACATTTTGCACTTTTCATGGTTCATATCATTGATTGATTTAAATCCTGGCAAGCATCTGAACTTCCTACAGTCAGTTCAACGGAGTTCCAAAACTATTTTTAAATTCCTGTGAAAGGTATAATTTCAAGACATCAGAATACCAAAGAATAGAACACTGACACCGATTATGACAAGTTTGATGAATTACACTTGGGAACTGACATAAAATTGACATGAAATCACAGATTTCCTCTCTCCATATTATCCTGCATGTTTTAATATTATCAGATGGCTTTGACATTTCTCATACAAAATAAGTCATCATCAAGGTGGTTCTAACGAGTACCCACAATCTATATTTTAGGGCAGAAATAAGAAAAATAAGGTATACCCCCGGAAACCCCAGGTTTACTATATAAAATTGGGGTTCAATGGGGTCAAAATTATATAGGCGTGTTTTCGTGATGGTCTTAAATTTAGTTGGTCTTTATAATGGGATTTTACTGTAGTTTAAAAGGTAAACTTGCTGTCTGCTCGAAAATTAACATGTAGCTTTTAGGGCAATGTTGTTAGTAATACAGTATGTTGTAGACAGACATGCCTGAACAAACAGTGTAAATCCAGATGAGAAGTCAGACAATCCGGCATCAAATAAGGACCTGCACTGTTTGCCACTCATCCAGCTCTTTTTAGACACAACATCCGGTAGAATTTTGTTCTTGTTCAGATTTAACCGTTAAGATGCCAAGAAAATTTGCATCTGAAATTTCATCTGTTTATGTCCTTTGCTGAATCTTTTGGCAAATTTAAAAAAAACCAAAACATTTTGAATACAGGCAAACAGTGTAGACCCAGATCAGACTGCCGTCTGATCTGGGTCCATACTGTTTGCAACAATGACTTTTAAAGCAAACAGCAGACGACTAAGCAGACAACAATTGTCGTGATTGGCATTTTATGGGTTAAGAACAGGTATGACAAGGTGCTGAGGTGTCCAAATATTGAGGGTATCTCGGACCTAATATGTAATGACGTTGCGAAAATATGTTGTCGTGTCTTGATTTTAATTATATTATAGTCAACAAAAATTAATGAAAATCATTTTTATCAATAATTAAATGTTGGTTGTCGATTCTGACACAGTGTGGTTGAAAAATTTTAATAGTGTATTGATTAAAATTGAATTGAATGCAGCTTAAAGCCTCAAAATGTAACAAATTTATGCCAAAAGTGCAGAAAACGCCTATATTAGGTGCCTAGGTTTCTCGCTAAAATTTACAAAATCTGTTGAACTTTTCATTAAAATAATGTTACATTTCTACATTGATTGATTGATTGATTTGAGGTTTATCGTCCCCGTCAACACTGTATAGGTCATTTTGGAGACGTTGCTTCCAATTTTGTGGGACTTTTACCCGACATTGAGATGAAATGACCTACTGCCCAATGAAACCAATAGAGATTATATGCATAGACGAGCCAACTCGCACCACTTTACCTGGGCACATTTCTACAAGCAACACATTCAACTATTGCTTTTTAAGATAAAATAATACAAATTTATTAAAATAAGAGTTATATGCAGCAATGAAACTGTATCTTGTAAACATTTTAAGGCTCAGCAACGCTCAGCCACGGCAGTATTTTTTCTGATAAATAGTATCACTTACAGTGTAGTGACTAGTCTGTGTATATTGGGTCTGTGAGAGTATATACGGTAAACTGGATATTTTTCATTTTAACATGACAAAAGCAGTTTGAATGAAATGTTTCACCCTGATTTCAAGTGAAAAATACTCAGTAAAGTTCTATAATATTCTCTCAAAATTTAAATAAAAACTAAAATTTGATCAAAATTTGATCAATCATGATTGCAGGTTTTGGTCACATGACCAGAGAGCTGATGTCATTGGCTGGTGGGAAGATCATCCTGGTTCTCGAAGGTGGTTATGATTTGACAGGAATTTGTGATTGTTCTGAGATGTGTTTGATGGCGCTTCTCGGAGAAGAGTTACCGGCAGTTGCAGAAGAGGAACTTAATCGATCGCCATGTAAACCCGCATTAGAAACTCTGGAATCTACTATAAATATACAACAAGGTAATATGGTCAAACTTTAACCCTTAAAATGCCAATCACAACAGTTGAAAGGGCCATAAAAGCAAACCCCCCCCCCCCCCACACACACACACACAAAAAAATACCTGAAAGTTTATGCTTTTCTACAGATTTTTGAACCCTGGTATAGCCTCCCCTCTGAGTCTTTTCTTTTAGGAGCTTTTTGTAACAAAGAAGGCTGTTACTGAAGAATTATGTCCCTTGAAAATATATCCATATACAATAAAACCTGTCTTAGTGGTCACCTCTTCTAAACAAGCAACATGTTTCAAGCAAGTCCGCATTTAAACTCATCTGTATTAATTAAGCCAGCCCCCATCTTAAGCAAGGATGCTTTGATCATACCTTAGGTGCTTGTTTAAAATGGGTAAGACTGTTTTATAACCCTTATCCTGCTGACATGACGACTTTGCGTGACATGACAACTTTGCTTTTATCCTGCTTACATGCTGACCTTTGCAAACAGTGTATATCCAGATCAGATGGCTTCTTAAGAAGCCATCTGATCTGGATCTACACTGTTTGCCATGTAGTTTGTGAATTGAATGAATACATTGTGCCATGTGGCTTTCTTAAGGATTCAAATCATAACATGAATGACGTATCATCTAACTTTATTGGTAACATGAAGGCCTTGATCAGACGCTGCATTTTGCAGTGTCTAATCTGAGCCTGTGGTTTCCCATTACGATAACACATCCCTGTGACATAATGCACTCATTCATTTCTCTAAAACTGTTAATTTTCTTACGATATCTTTCTTATTTTTACTCCAAACATAGGTTGTGGGTGCTCATAAGAACCGCCACATTGTTTCTAACAAGTATCCACAACCTATGTCTTGAAGCAGAAATAAGAAAAATAATGTATAACCCTGTAAACCCCCCAGTTATCTCTATATAAAGTGGGGTTTAGAGCGGTGTTCATTACACAGACTTGTTAAAATGATGATGTCCTATTTTGTGTTTCGGTCTTGAATGGGTTAACCCATTTTGTACCAAATGGAGTTTTCCACCTCATATATATATAGCTGGAGGGTGTTTCAAAATTTAGGGGTATCAGAATGTGTTTTCTTCAAAATTTATTCACCAAAAGTGTAGGCCCTGATCAGACACTGCATTCTGCAGTGTCTGATCTGGGCCTGCACTGTTTGCCAGTTACCCCTTTTTGGGTTTCTTGAACAAAATGGGTTAAGGAAATAAAAAGTTGTATCGCAGCAGAAACTCTTTCAGTACCGTAGTCTTTGATGTGTTTTCAGCCACCCACTGGCCATGTGTACAGAAGTATCTAGGAACAATCCAGTACTCGCTTCTGGAGGCACAAAAGCGTGAAATGGAGGAGGCAGACACAGTTACTGCCCTTGCTTCTTTATCAATGGTCACAGCCAAGAGAAGGTAACAAGTTTCTTACATCTTGTCTTAATCCTCACCTTGCTGCACCTGGATACACTTCATACCCAATATACATGGGCTAGTAACTGACCTAGTTGCAAAAACATGTTGTTATGTCTTGACCGTACAGCCCAACGAAAAATTAATGGAAATGAACTTGATCACTAATTACATGTTAGTTGACAATTTTGACGGAATGTGGTTGATAAAATTTTATCTGTGCCTTGATTAAAATTGAATTGAAAGTAGCTTAAATCCTCTAAATTTGACAAATTAACACGAAATATGCAGAAAATACCTATAATAGGTTTCTCATTAAAGTTTACAAAATCTGTTAAACTTTTCAATAAAATAATGTTACATTTCTGCAAGCAGTACATTCAACTATTGTTTTTTAAAATTAAATAACATAATTTTGTTGAAATAATGGATGTCTGTTGCAATGAAAGTGTATCTTCACCAGAAACTGACAATTGCACTTCTTGAAACCAGTGGAATGAAGAGAATGACCCTAGAAAAGATTGCATGAGTAATTGCCATGAAAGAATGTTGCCAGCCCAGCAGGTATTCAATCCATGACCTAACCACCAGTCAAATGTTCATCTTACTCAGCTATGGCACCTGGCCTGCTGACAAATGAGAAAAGGGTCCTTGGCTTTCTCTGATTTTCACTTTACATAAGCCAGTCAACTAATGTGTAGGCTTTCCTGAACCTCTGCTGCTCACCTGGAGGAGCAGTCTGATCTGGGTCCACACTATTGGTAACAACGGCTTTTAAAGTTACCAGCAGACGACAATTGTTGTGATTGGCATATAATGGGTTAATATGCTGCTCTAATCTTCTCCTGACCCTACTTGTTTACCTTTTGCAGCAGTTCACAAGAACAAGAACAGGAGTCAGAGCCAATGGATGAAGAGTCTTGAAGGGAGATCACTCTCATTGACTCGAAAAAGGAGGGTAACTCAATAGATCCAAGAGGAGCAACTCTGATGACCATTCACATAGTGCACCAGTAGAAACTAGTCAGCTCCATCCATAGTGGAGCACATCGTCATGTTGTGTTAGTCCGGCTTGTCACCGATGTCCTGATCTAGTAGTATTTATTTCGTATGGTCCATGATGAGGTTATAAGCAGTAGTTAAAGTTCTGTGTTGTTAACAAGTTTAAGAAACTTTACTCTTGTAGTCACAGTCTAATGTTACCGAGTCACAGTCTAATGTTACTGAAACAAGTCTACTCCTCAGTGATTGGAGAGAAGTGATGTCAAACAGTGGTGGGTGATGATGTCATAATTGTGGTTTGGTGATGTCACAGAAGGTACAAGGTGCAGTCATGTGATATTAAGTGGTGATATGGAAAAGAGGATTCTGACCTCAGAAAAGTATATCGGGAATGGAATGCCGATATGCAGTTTGACTAATATGGGGGAAGTTTCTGTCATCGCTATAAAGAGTCTTTTTATGAAAAGAACTGCCTATAATTTAGGCAGACGCAGTGTTTTGAAGACGTTTACATATATCCCTTGCAGCACTAATCACAGCTAAGCAGACGACATTAAATTTTTCAAAAACAATTTTCTCTATTTTTCAGAGAAAATTAGGATTTATCTTATATTTTATATTATTTTTCAGAGGAAATAAGACTTGGCATAACATATGAATTGTCTGCCCAGCAGACAATTCATATGTAATGTCAAGCCTTTTTTTCTCTGAAATATAAAATAGGAATTCTTAAAAATGACGTCTGCAAATATAGTGATTGGCTGATTAGGGATTAAGGTTTAATTGTGAGAGTTGCATGGTGGCACAAGATATGATAAACATCTAAACATTTTCACGTATCCATACCATTCTTTTTTGGCCTATATCCTTTTTTCTTGTCTTTCTTTTTTTCAATATGTTTGTTGGAAACAAATCATTGACAAACAGCAAACATGCCCATATCATACTGCTCCTGCAAAAGCAGTCTGGTCTTGACCTTTTGACCTGTATGGTTTTGTGGATTTTTTTTTTCTGAACCATTCAGTGCAAAAAAAAAAAAAAGTATGGGTTTTAGGACATTTACCATAAACTGATATTGTCTTGGAAAAAGAGGGCTAAGACTTGCAATGCGCCGCATCTTTATAACACGGTTCATTAAAAAACAATTTTGGATATAACACGGTTTAAAGATGGTTCCATAAAATGTATAGATCATACAGAAAAATGACCATAAATGGTCATTTTTCTACATAATCTAAACATTTTGTTTCGATATAACTTGGTTGTTTAACTGGAACGAGACAAAACAGTTTGAAAGAATTGCCTCCCCTGAAGGTGTATCCATTTCCTGTAAAATTGAATAGTTGTGGAACAAACCGTAAAAATCCTAAAAATTCGGACACCTTGAGAACTTGCTGTAATTTTTCTAAAAGTTTAACAAATTTGTTTCACGATCCAGCCAGACCTGCAAAAGGTGCAGACAGAATGGCAAACAGTGTAGACCCAGATCAGACTGCTCCTTCAGGAGCAGTCTGATATGGGTCTGCACTGTTGGCTTAGGCCTGTCTGTACCAATACTTTGGATCATTACTGTAAGGTCCTAACCCACTCTTTAAAGTGCTGTGTTCCGGAACAGAATTTTGGGAATCTAGTATATTTTGGTATCCTTGCTTGCCAGTACGCTTAAGATACGGATGTTTTCCGATTTTGTTTAAAATAGGCATAACACGTCTGTGTGATAAACATCCCTGTTAACTCCATGTCACATAGATACAGAAAACTGGGGTTTACAGGGGTATATATTGTTTTTTTTTTTTCTTTTTGTTATTTCTCAAACCAACCTATATTTTGAGTATGAAAAAAAAAAATCACAAATTTTCATTATACCGGGGATTGTGTTTGAAATCTTTAAGAATACATTATGTCACACAGATTCGTTAATGGTACTGGAACAGGGATGTGGATCCTTGATTTCCCACCCAATTTCATAATAGGTGTAGCCCAAACATACACATTCTTTGAGAATTTTGTTTAAACACTTCTCAGGTCCCTCTTAACTGGCTCCCTGACATGGGTTTATACATTATACCTTGTGAGTCATGTACTCAAGCCTTGTGTTGAGAATTGACATATTTTTATATATGACATCATCAATTTAGGAGTGAGACACGCACATTTTAACGTAGTTTCGATTTGTTTTTTATTTGATGCCAGTTTTAATATTGTTTTGTGATAAAATCCTGATTGTCATTATTGTTATCATCATAGGTTCACATTGTTAAAATGCCATTTTAGTATCATTGTTTTGAATTGTTCACATCAGACACTGATGGCATCGCATGTTGTGCATGTTTTAAAGGATCAGTTATGAAACAAATGACAAAAGCAGAAGTGATTTTTTCACTTTCATAGGGATATATTTAGCACCGTCACGAAAAAATCTGTTTTCAGGATTCCTGACAATTAAGATACAAACTGGGCCCAGTTGTTCGAAACATATGACATCGTTTGTTAACGAATCGATAAAATATTGATCATTTAATATGGCAAATATGCCAATATTTTTGCTGAAAAAAATGTGAGTAGCTTTTGCATACTCATTTTTTTTTTTTCAGCAAAAATACCAGAATATTACATGTTGTACTTAGAAGCCTCCGTGGTGTAGTGGTTACGCCACTCGCCTTGTAAACCAGAGATCGCAGGATCGATCCTGGGCTTCTCCAGACTTTCGGATGAGTCTTTAAACCGAGGTCCCGTCTCCGTATGACCTCAGCTGTTGGCGGGACGTAAAACTCAAAAACTCACTCACATGTTGTACTTGCCAGAACAGTTAACCTATAAAATGCCAATCACAATAATTGTTGTCTGCTTTGCCGTCTGCCGGTTACCATATATATAATTTTTTGCGAACAGCGTGGACACAGATCAGACAGCTCCTGTAGGATCAGTCTGATCTGGGCCCCCACTGTTCACATGTATGCAAAAATATTTTTAACAAGATGTGTTTGTGAAACACTGATGCCCCCGGACAGCGCATGTTAAATATGAAAGCAGTATCACTAAGCAATCGAAAGGTATGGCCAATGTTCAAGTCTTAAAAAGTAGCTCAAGGTCATGAGGTCAAAAATTATGGGATTGTTGAAAAGGTCTTGTGACATAGTATGCACATGTGAAATATGAAAGCCGCATCACTTACCAATTGAAAGTTATGGCCAATGTTAAAGTTTTTAAAAAGCAGGTCAAACGTCAAGGTCACGAGGTCAAAAAATATGAAACCACTGGAAAGGTCTTGTGAAAAAGAATGCACATGTGAAATTTGAAAGCCCAATCATCAAAAGTTATGGACTATGTTAAAGTTTTTAAAAAAGTAGGTCAAACGTCAAGGTCAAGGTCACGAGGTCAAACATTATGGTACCACTAGAAAGGTCTTGTGACAAGGAGTGCACATGTGAAACATGAAAGCCCTAACACTTACCAATCGAATGTTATGGCCAATGTTAAAGTTTTTAAAAAGTTGGTCAAGGTCAAGGTCACAAGGTCAAAAATTATGGTACTAGAAAGGTCTTGTGACAAGGAATGCACCTGTGAAATATGAAAGCCCTATCACTTACCAATCGAAAGTTATGGCCAATGTTAATGTTTAAAAAAAAAATGAAAAAAGTAGGTCAAAGATAAAGGTCAAGGTCACAAGATAAAAAATTATGGTACCACTGGAAAGTTCTTGTGATAAGGTATACACATGTGAAATATGAAAGCTCTATCTATTACCATTCAAAAGTTATGCCCAATGTTAAGGTTTTTGTAGACAGACAAACGGACAAACAGACAGACAGACCCAAAACTATATGCCCCTGAATCTAGATTCCAGGGCATAAAAAGTTGGCAAAAAAAAAAATCAGCAGACGACATAAGCAGACAACATTTTCAGATGTAGTTTTTCTTGGCGTCTTAAGGGTTAGGATTTTTACCACTAACGGGCTCGTAAAGCTAAGGATGCTTTGAACAACTTGTCCCTGGTCCGCCCAGCATCTCAGATAAGCAAGAGACTTGTAATTTCAAATTTAGAAACTAGAGGTCGTGTAATATCCACACATCGAACACAAATGTGCTGATCAGACTGCACGGATGTGCAGTCTGATCTGCACTTTTGTTGTTCGCAAAAGGCATACAACAGATTTTATCACGACGCTGCTCATATTCATGTTCAGTGATATCATTACAAAGACACGTTTATTGTTTTTGATTTTTTTTTATAGAAGTGTTTTGATATTTGATCTGACACATTGTTACGATTCATGCTGTTAAAAAAATGTGTTGTTAAATATTTTTTGAGGTATTATGTGCACATTTAATATTTTGAGTACAGGTTATGTGCTGTTTTTCTGTGATGTTAGAATACTCGTGTCATATAAGTACGATAACTCCTAATGCATAACACCAATATGCTATTGAAGACTTAAATCTGTGGATGAAAAAGGGGTTCCATCTGTAAACATCTGCATGCATTCCCTTTTCTATATGCTGGCTGCTGGTTATGTTTAAAAATGAAAGTATAGCAAATTTAATTGGTGGTCTATTTATAGTTTTTTACAAAATGAAAGTAGAACAAATTTAATTGGTGATCTATTAATAGTTTTTTTTACAAAATGAAAGTAGACAAAATTTTATTGGTGGTCTGTTTATAGTTTTCCCGTAAACCAAGGTAGTGGTAAGCATTATTGTGAAAAGTTATCAATACCTTGGTTTACCTGTATATGCACAGTAGTTACAAAGAAAGGCTGCCATTACATTTAAAAATGAAAAAAAAAGAGCAAATTTAATTTGTTGTTTATTTATAGTTATAAAAATGAAAGTAGAGCAGCTTTTATTGGTGGTCTGTTTATAGTTTTTCAGGTATACTAAGGTAGCGGTTAACACTGCCTTAATTTACCAGTATATACACCAAAGTTGCAAAGAAGTTGGCTGTGGTGTGGCAAATTCATAGTAGTGAAGTGTTGTTTCACTTTGGAAGTCATATTACTCACTTGATTTCTGAAAAAAACAAAAACAAAAAAAAAACATACTACATGTATTACTATATTAGCAACATTCATGGATTTAGTTGCAAAGAAAGGCAGCGGCAGAACAGCATCAAAGATGATTATTTTGTGCTGACGATCTTTGAGAAAAAAGTACACTGTTCATTGTAACATGGTTTTGGATATACTGAGATTTGATGATGGATCCCCAAACTGTATAGATTATCTAGAAAAATGACCATCTATGGTCATTTCTATATTATCTATACATTTTTGTTTGCGTATAACATTGCTGTTTAACTGTTTCTGTTTTGGACTGCAACAATAGTGATATAATAGCATTGTGATGTACTTGTCTTTTTCCAGCGTACAATACACAATAGAAAAAAAGGTGGTATGCATTAGGAAGTATGGTATAGATGTGACATTTATTTCCACTGCCATTGCTGTCTTACCCCATTTTCTTTTATTTTTAATGACAGATTCTTTCTGTCATTCTTCGTCGTGCTGCATATTTACAATTTTAACGTCCGAACTTCCGGCTTCCACTACTTTTGAAAGTTGACTCCGCGCAAATAGTCCGTTGTTTGTTGACTTTTCATGCTCGCTGTCTCAAAATTAATTTCTCATGGCATTATTTCCGCATTTTGATTACATGTTTTGTTTCATTTGTAATCAAAATACAAAAATGATCTTTCTTAGATTACAAACAAAACGGGAAAAGTAAATTGAATATGCATAAGGAAAGTTACCATTTTATACAGACGACCGCATAATGGGTCATTGGCGAATCTTGGAGGCGGCGCCTAACCACGGCCTTCACTGCGGGCTTCACTGTTGTCGAAAGTTAGCCCATTTTTTCCTAAATTAATTCCTATATTTCTAGCTGACGCCCCTTAATTTTGAACCGGGATTTTCGAAATGAAATCTTCGTCAGATAAGTGATAATATTACATTCAGTACAAAATGGGTTATGATTAATTATATTTGTATCAATACGCCATTAAAGTACCTTTGTATATTTTTAGAAATAAAAAAAAATAAACAATATGTATAGAGCTACAATCAGTGCACACCATTTAAGTATCTAGATAAACTTTGAAAAATAAAGAAAATAGACCGTATAATAAGCTGTATTTAACTTTTGATTATCGGCCAAGCCGCTTTGTCTGGTCCTGACCCGCACAAAGCAGTTACAGGCCAGGTTAAGATTTTACCCCTTCAACCCACGAGTTTCTCCAGTTCACTCTTCAGTCACTGAATTTGTACGCGTCCATTCTACACATGTAAATTGGGTGTCTAGTCAATAGTCGTCAATAGCATGTCAAATCATGTGGAACCGAATGCGGTGTATCATTATGAGCCATCTCACCAGGTTCTACACTGTTTGCATCTGTAGGTATCTGTACTTGGCTATAAAGGGCTGAAAGGGTACAGACTCATAACACTTACATGACCTAATTAAATGCGAAGTACGTGACGCTAGAAACTTCACCGTACGGTAGCAAGCCAGCAATAATAAACTCCTAACAGTTATCACTGTCCAATTCTGTTGTATAGGTCTAAATAACTGAATATGTAAGCACAATGTTGTGATAAATAATTAGTTACATGCCGCAAAACTTCAAACATCGCACAAAAAGTGTTTTCCTTTATTGTAGCGCACGACATAAGGCAGGTTCTTGACTAAGCCGCGAAACACATCTCAGTCAACAAGTGTAAGCTTTTACAACAAAGTTGCGGCTATGTGTTGTCATAAAACTGGCAACTATCTCAGCAGGCACATGACGTAATTGTGACGTCACATCAACGTCGGTGCAACGTCATGACGTTGCATCGACGTTGATTTGACGTTGCCCTAGCGACGTGTGCCTGCTGGGTAGTCATTTGCATGTTGTTACATTTATAATGTCCAAGTAAAATGAAGATGAAAGTGTTTAACAGCCGATTCACCTCAGTTTTGTGAACCAAACTAAAAATCAGCACTCCAGCGCCATTGTCCTTATCATTTAAGAAAGTAAATCTGAAGTCGGTTGATTTTCTAAGAGTGCCCTAAAACCACCGTGTCATTCTGTCAGTCTGTCTGTCCGTCCGTAACCCGTTTGTGAAAATTGGTGATAGTGACTTAACCGCTTGGAATATTTAAACAATTTTTGTCATACTGAAAGATATCAATGAGATCTAACCAATTAACTTGCGAAATATTACATTCCATTTAGTATAGCCTCGCCGAGGCGAAAAATGTGAAAATTTTCGAACTGCTTCTCCTAGGAAACCGTTGGGCCGATTGAAGTCAAATTTCATATGAAGCCTCTATGGGATGGGGGAAACCAAAATTTGCTCATGGGGTCCAGGTCACATGACCAAAATGGCCGCCAAGCCATATATGGTCTGACTGTCTGTCCGTAACCCGTGTGTGAAAATTGGTGATAGTGACTTAACCGCTTGGAATATTTAAACAATTTTTGGCATACCGATAGATATCAATGAGATCTAACCAATGAACTTGCGAAGTATTACATTCCATTTAGTATAGCCTCGCCGAGGCGAAAAATGTGAAAATTTTCGAACTGCTTCTCCTCGGAAACCGTTGGGCCGATTGAAGTCATATTTCATATGGGGCCTCTATGGGATGGGGGAAACCAAAATTTGCTCATAGGGTCCAGGTCACATGACCAAATTGGCCGCCAAGCCATACGTGGTAAAAACCCTTCAAAAATAGTCTTCTCCAGAACCACTGGGCAGATTTCCACGAAACTTGATAAATAGCATCTGGGACGTAGGCCCATCATAAATTGCTAAAATGGTGACCCTTGGTTTACCTTGACCTTCTTTGTGCCTAGGTCAAACTTTGACACATACGCTTTTGTATTGGAAAAGTGAGAATGCATTTTATCCTGCAAACCACTCAGAATACAGTACTTAAGTATAAGATATATTTTTGCTCCTTACGATAAGGCGCATTTATTGGGGGAGCCGTTTTAGGTCCAGGTCACATGACCAAAATGGCCGCCATACCCATATATGGTTACACTCATAAAGCTAAAAGCATACGGCGGGTCGTGCACTTCAGCTGAATGACTGGTTTTTCGCAGAATCTGTCATTTCAGTGCCTTTTGGCGCTTTGATTTTTAATTAGTCTGAGAACTTACAAATTTCTTTATCGGACCTCAAATGAAGACATACCGGTAAAAAGATATTCTCTACAAGTATCATCATTATTCATGGAAGTACTGTGGAAAATTTCCATTGAACTCCTGTTGGTATATTTTTGCATGGAAGTTGGTAAATTTCCATGGTCTTTTATTTAAATGGATTTAAATGGATGATATTTCCCCAGGCTATTAGATGACCACGGCAGCCACATTAAGTAAGATTTACCACCTGCTTCATTCAGAGAAACTATTCCCAATTTTTTTATGGAAAAATACAATGAAAATGGTCTCATGGTAAAAAGAACCTTATACTTGTGGCTTGTTTAATAAATTTCATATGAAATGACTACTCAAGTGAGTTCATGTACACAGTAAAACCTGTCAAAGTGGCCACCTCCATTTAACAACCAATCATTCTTCAGCAGCCTGCATTCAGTTCCCGAAAAAGGCAAATGCATTTAAACCAACCTGTATTTAGCAAGCACATGTCTTGAGCAAGCACATTTTGATTATCCCTTGGTGCTTGCTCAATACAGGTTGCACGATATATGACAAATTCATGTGATCCAAACATCACGAAAATAGGCCTATATAATTTTGACCCCCCCTTGAACCCCACTTTTATATAGTAAAACTGGGGTTTCCGAGGGTGTACCTTATTTTTCTTATTTCTGCTCTAAAATATAGACTGTGGGTACTTGTTAGAACCGCCTCGATGAGGCGGTTCTAACGAGTGCCCACAATCTATATTTGGCGCAGAAATAAGAAAAATATCACAATTTATCATCATAAAATTTTCATTTTTTCGGCGATGTATTTGTATAGGCGTGTTTGCGTCATGAAAAAGTGTCTTTTGTTCCTTTCATGGTCGACAGCGATAGTCAGTGTAAATATTGTATTTTGTATATATTGAGAGTCTATCATCTTATTTGTGCCATTTTGTTGCTCCTGTTCTATATAGTCTATAAATTTGAGGTATGCTCTAAAGAAAATCTATTCTGTTTCACATGTTGAAAAAATCTGATGTAGTCAATAAATTTATGTTATGTTCTGACGGAATTTGTTCTACTCTGCATGTTAAGGTTACAGTACTAAAGGCTGGCACAGTGACTCAGATAACATACAACTGATGATTTCAGATTCGAACCTCGGAGTCTGTGAGCATTTTTTGTGAAGATTTATCAGGTCACTGGGGAAAAATGTGCACTGTATTGGTTCACTGGCCTGTACCCTCCCCACACCCCACCCCAGAAAAATGTAGTTAAAAATGACTGACTAGACATGATTAGTGTTGACTGGGCCGTTAAATTGCAGGGCCCAGCTGTTCAAAACCTATATTAGCTTAACAAGCTCGGTAGTATTTGGAATGTTAACTGTTATAGCAGATACAATATCTACGGCAGCCCCCGCCCATCAGGGCTTGAAGAAATAGATGGGCTGCATGATGCTTCCACGCAGAGCTGAAACCGACACACACACGAGTACTGGTAAACCGCTTAGAGGATCGAAGCCTGCCCAGGCAGAGTGGTGCGAGTCGGACCGTCCATGCTTATAAACCCTATTGGTTTCATTGGGTGACAGGGCTTGAGATGTCATTTCATCTCAATATCAGGTAAAAGTACCACAACATTGGAAGCAACGTCTCCAAAATGACCTTTACGGTGCTGACAGGGACGTTAAACCTCAAATCAAACAAACAATATCTACCGTAAAGATCCTAAAAAGTGGGACACCTTGAGTCCTTGGTGTAAGTCCGGCAATGAGTCCAAAAGGTGCAGATAGAATGGCAAACAGTGTAGACTCAGACTGCTCCTTCAGGAGCAGTCTGATCTGGGTCTGCACTATTTGCTTAGGCCTATCTGTCCCACAACCTAGGATCCTTACGGTAATATTTTTGTAATTTTGATGAAAACAGAAATAAAATATTAGTGTGTTTGCCATCTTGTATGAGGATACGTTAACTTATGACTGTTAGTTTTGAACAACTGGACCCGGACTAAGCTTGTTTTCAGGATTAACCCTTTTTTGTACCAAATGGAATCTTCCACCTTACATATAGGAGGAGTCCATTTTGAGATTTAGGGGTGTCAGGTTGTGTTTTCTTCAAAAACTATTTGGAAATTGGCTGAAAATTTTGCAAACAGTGTAGGCCATGATCAGACGCCGCGTTCTGCGGTGTCTGATCTGGGCCTGCACTGTTTGCCAAGCTACCCCTTCAAGGGTTTCTGGTACTGAATGAGTTAAATGAAACGTCAAAGCTCACTGTGCTCTTACTATAGTGGATATGGTAGTTAAATTCATCATGTTAACAAGTCCATGAAAAGAACACCCCCATAAACCCCACTTGATATAGAGAAAACTGGGGTTCATAGGGGTATATATTGTTTTCCTTATTTCTGCTTTGAGACGTAGGTTGTGGGTACTCGTTAGAAGAACCACCTCAATGAGGTTTAAGACATAGCTTGTGGGTACTCGTTAGAACCCCCTCAATGAGGTGGTTCTTACGAGCACCCGCAATCCATGTTTAAAGTATAAATAAAAAAAAATATCACAGAATTTCCATCAAAAAGTAGCCATTTTGGAGATGTGAAAAAATGCACTATGTTGCATGGGTGTGTTATCGTAATGTAGCAATTTTTTTCCCTTTTAAACTTTATGCAGATCAATGCAATTTTATGAGAATAAAATGCAGCTTTGTAAAAATTGTTTTTATTGCAAGCTTGTTTAGACATACGCATCACAGTAGCAAACTGAAAAACAAAGCCAGTGAGTTTATCACGGCTGGAAGGATTTAAAAAAATTTCGGACAAGAAAAGCAGCTAAGATGGTATTTGGAAAGTGTGTAAGAAGGTACATGTAAGTACGTTAGCACAGAGTAGAAAAGTATTTCAGTTTTTAACCCATAAAATGCCAATCATGACAGTTGTCGTCTGCTTTGTCGTCTGCCAAGTACTTTAAAATTAGTTTTTGCTAACAGTGTGGACCTAGATCAGACTGCTCCTCTAGGAGCAGTCTGATCTGGGTCCACACTGTTTGCCTGCATGCAAAAACATTTTTAATTAGTTTGCAAAAAAGATTCAGCAGACGACATCAGCTGACGACATTTTCAGATGTAGATTTTCTCAGCAGTTTAAGGGTTAAGCCCATTGAAAGTGCACAAACACTTTTTCTGTCACATGCTTATGTCATAGTAATATTTTAAGTGCTTTTGAAAGTGCAATTTTAGTGTATTTTATGTTTGTTAACCCTTATTTAATGTGCATTCCCTAAAAGGGACACAGACAAACACTGAAGACCCAGATCAGAATCTGATCAGGTTGACAATGTTTGGAATACAAGTAATTTTTATTAAAACCAATAAAACAAATCCCATTAATCCTTCAACTGCTTATCACGACTAGCAAATGGCATTTTCAAAGTGTATTTTTCTGTGAAAATAAGGCTAGACATTACATGTGAATTCCCCTCAGGGCTTGAAGAAATAGATGGGCCATTTTGTGGGAAAGTAACTGTCCATATGGCCTTCCTTTGTTTAGGTTTCCATTATGGTCTGGTCGCTTAATGTTTGTATTTCTTTCCCTTTGGTGTCTTTTATGGATGGAGTAAGTTAATTGTATCAATTCCTGATCTTTGTTTTACTTCTACTTCACAATGCTTCCACGGGAGCTGAAACCGACTCGCACACGAGTACTGGTCCTCTTAGAGGATCTAAGCCTGCCCACACAAAGTGGTGTGAGTCTGACTGTCCGTGCTTATAAACCCTATTGGTTTCATTAGGCAACAGGGCTTGAGATGTCATTTCATCTCAATGTCGAGTAAAAGTCCCACAAAATTGGAAGCAACGTCTCCAAAATGACCTTTACAGTGTTGACGGGGACATTAAACCACAAATCAACCAACCCCTTCACATAATGTCAAGCCTTATTTACTATGAATAATATTTTAAGAAATCGAATTGTCATCTGCTTAAGAAATCAAATTGTCGAGGCAGTTGACGGGTTAAATGAGTGGAGAACCTGCCCTAGGCTATAAGGTGGAAGAATCCATTTATCATGTATGGGTTAAATCTTCACAGGGTGTCACAAGTGAAATACTATTTGGCGTCATAAGTGAACATTAAATGAGCCCCGCCAAGCGAATTTGTGTCTTCGAGCATTCCGCCATGACAAATTTTAACTGCGCATGCCCAGCCATTCAGATGGGCCAGGGATATGGCTTTCTGTCTGAAGGTTCCTCTTGATTCACTGCTTGTATTAGCGAGCAGCGAAGGTTCTGGCGAGACTGGGCAGATGCGCAGACTCGCCTGAACCTTCGCTGCTCGCATAGGCGATAAGTACCAAAATCGCTTGACAGGGCCCATCTCATCATAACTCAAATTATGTCATAAGTGAACATATAATTACATGGTGTCAGAAGTGAACATTATAATTATATAGTGTCATTAATGAACCTAATATGAGGTTTAACTCATATGGTTTCCTAAATGAATGCATAATTTTATGGTGTCAGAAGTGAACATTATAATTGTATAGCGCCGTTAATGAACATTATATGAGCTTTAACTCATATGGTGTCTTTAATGAACATATAATTTATGGTGTCAGAAGTGAGCATTATAATTACATGGTGTCAGAAGTGATTATAAATGCCATGCCTATCCACTCACTGGAGCCAGGTATCAGCATGACATAAAAATGGCATAATGTGAACATTGAAAATCCTAAACAGCTGATTGCCACAGATATTTGCATGTGATTCAGAAATGTCATCTATGGTGTCCAATCTGTATTTTTCCTGTTCATATTTGGTTATGTTTGTCTAAGTCCTGGTTCATGTATCACCAAATCATGTTAGTAATTTTCCTGTTGGCAGTTTCTTAATCCTGCAGTAATTATGTAAAAGTTTTCAGACTGACCTTATCAGCCCTTCTGTATTGTGATATTTTTTTTGTTTATTATTGTTTATTGTAATAGATTATAAGATTGTGAAAATTGTGAGTTTTGACCTTAACATCATATAGACATCATCATTTGCAGTTCAGGGGCCAGTTGTTCAAAACTAACGACATCGTTAGTTAACATATCGTTAAAACTTTGATCATTAAATATGGCAAATAAGCTAATATTTTTGCTGAAAAAATGTGAGCAGCTTTTGCATTTGCAAAAGCTGCTCTCATTTTTTCAGCAAAAAAACACCAAAAATTTAAATATTAAACTTGCTAGAGCAGTTAATAATATGACCACTAACGATCTCGTTAAGCTAATGATGCTTTAACAACTGGGCCCAGATGCACATCTGCCTGATTTTCAGAGCTGAGTTGTTCAAATAATGAAGGTATTAGTTAATGTATCAGTAAAACTTTGATGATTTAATCTGACTAAAATACTATTATTTTTCAGAAAAAAAAAATATTCAACACAACACTGCATCATATATTATACTTGCTACAACAGTTGTTTTGATCTATAAATGAGTTAATCTAACAAGGCTTTGAACATCAGGGGCCAGTTGTTCAAAACTAACGATATCGTTAGTTAACAAATTGCTAAAACAGAGCATTTAATATGGTACATATACCAATATTTTTGCTGAAAAAAATGAGCACTGCTCACATTTGTCAGCAAAAATACCAAAATTTTAGAAATTATACTTGCCAGAACAATTAACAATTTGATCACTGACAAGCTCGTTAAGCTAATGAGGCTTTGAACAACAGGCCCTAGGTCTCTTGCGGTTTGATTGTGAAAAACGATGTTATTTAATTGGTTATTCTTTCCCTTCAGCTACCATAACTGAAGAAGTGAAGTTTTAAGTTACTAGCAAAGGAATCTGCTCCAGGTTTTGGTGTACCAATGGATTGATTATCCTGACAAAGCAATTAAAGATCAAATGCAGGGAATGCTTTTCTCCAAATAATGGCCTTATTTCAAAGAATATGGCACTGAAAAGCGTGTAGAAAAATTCCACTTGGTTCCAAAAATACAAAGTTTTGAAAATGGCCTTTTGCCATCAACTTCCCAAAAGGTTTTGTATTGCTGATTAATATTCATGAGGGATGTTTTGACATCATATTTTACTACAGCTTCCCAAACAAGTAAAATGAGAGTGACAGATTACCAGAATTGGGCTTAGTTGTTATAAATCTTTAGGTTCGCAGAGTACAAACTACACCACAACCTATTTGTAACACTATTTTTGGGGTCCAAAGCAGAAACTGTGTACAGATGATGAAGAAAATGGTCATTTTTCTATATAATCTATACATATTTTGGATCCATTTTTAACCCTTATTTTGCTGAATATTCATTTAAGCCACACCCATTTCTGTCTATCAACCAATCAAATTACTTGATCTAATTTATTGCTACAAATTCATAAACTGAATGCCAAACAGTGTAGATCTTGATCAGATGGCTTCCTCAGAAGCCATCTGATCTTGATCTACACAGTTTGCAAAGAAAGGGGTTGTTGTGAACAGCAAGATAAGAGTTAAATAGTGTTATGTCTAAAATCTTCTAATGTTCAGTGTTATAAAAAGGGTGTAATGCACAGTCAGAAATATGTATCCATAGTTGGATTTCTTGGCTCTTATTAAACATTCGAGCTGTGACAGGCGACAGTGTTTAATGACATGCACACAGAAATGATTCTAATTGGACTGCACATTTCAGTCTGATCGGAGTCTTCAGTGTTCAGTTTGGATGCCCATCATCCAGATTCTCTATTCATGCAGATATGGATGCCTGTATTCTGGCAAAAATGTTACATACCGCAAAAATACTAAAAACTCGGACACCTTGGGGACTTGCTGGAATTCCCCTAAAATTTTAACAAATCTGTTTCATGATCCAACAAGGAGTCCAGGAAGTGCAGATGGAATGGCAAACAGTGTAGACCCTGATCAGATGTCTCCTTCAGGATCAGTCAGATATGGGTCTGAACTGTTTGCATAGGCCTGTGTGTCCCAATACTTAGGATCATTACGGTAGGCGGAGGAGAGTCTTAGCTGCACGAATGTATGAAGTCACAATTTTGCTCATTGCAGCTAAATATATTTTCAGCAATAGGATCAAGAAAGTGAGTTTTTGAGTTTCACATCCTACCAACAGCTAAGGTCATACGGAGACGGGACCTCGGTTTAAAGACTCATCCAGTTTGGAGAAGCTCGGAATCGATCCTGCGACCCCTGGTTTGCCAGGCGAGTAGCGTAACCACTGCACCACAGAGGCTTCTAATCAAGAAAGAAATTAAGTTTTTTCTCAAAGGAAACAAGCAAAAGATATTAATAATACAGGGTACTATGTATTCATTATGGTTTTTACATTTGACTGCGTAATGAGAAGCCTGGCTTCGGGGTCCCACCAAACTAGGTACCACCAAACTATCATGTTAACAATTCCGTAAAATGAACACCCCTCTAAACCCAACTTCAGAGAAAAATGTTGTTTATGGGGGTATACATGCTTTTCTTTATTTCTGCTCCAAGACATAGGTTGTGGGTACTCGTTAGAGCCCCTTCAGGAGGTTCTAACGAGCACCCTCAGCCTATGTTTGGTGTAAAAATAAGAAAAAATATCACAAATTTTCATCAAAAGAATGTCTGTTTTTGAGATAAGAAAAAATGCTCTTTGAGTATGTGAGTGTTTGAGTTTTACGTCTCGCCAACATCTAAGGTCATACAGAGACGGGACCTCGGTTTAAAGACTCGTCTGAAAGTCTGGAGAAGCCCGGGATCGATCCTGCGATCCCTGGTTTACAAGGCGAGTAGCATAACCACTACACCATGGAGGCTTCAAAATGCTCTTTGTCACACGGATGTGTTATCTTAATGCGTTGATGACACTGGCTAGTCTGCCTGTTTGTAGAGACAGGTTTTAGTCATGGTTTGTCCTGGAGATATTTTAGGGTACATTAAAGCTTTGTGTGGCCAGCAAAGGCTCAGATCAGACTGCGGAGACACAGGTTGATCTAACACTTTGTTATAGCCACCCGTATTCTCACGACACAGCTAATTGGGTGGTACAGGTTCTCAACAGAATGGAGGCTGGAGTATCTAAATGCTTTGGTTTTTATCTTCTTACACCCTTGACAGAAAATATACTTAACCTATAAAATGTCAATCATGACAATTGTTGTCTGCTTTGTTGTCTGCTGGTTACTTTGAAAGTCATATTTACAAACAGTGTGGACCCAAATCAGACTGCTCCTAGAGGAGCAGTCTGATTTGGGTCCACACTGTTTGCCTGTATGCAAAAATATTTTTAAAAAGTTTGCAAAAAAATTTAGCAGATGGCATAAGCAGACGACATTTTTAGATGTAGTTTTTCTCAGCATCTTAAGGGTTAAAATATAGCAATCACTTTTGTCCCAAAGTTGTGTTTAGAAAAGTTCCTGGTCTTAACTTAATACCTAAATTTGAAATGTACTACAGAAGTGCTTGAAAACGCTGTGTAGACCCAGATCATTCTGCAGCTCATTCAGGTTCTGCATACGGGGAAAACAACAACAACAAAAAAAATTATGTTCAAATTTTTAGATAAATATGGTTTGTCTTGCTGATGGCCAATAAAACAAGCACAATATTTAATATACAGATATATTTGCCGAAAAACTGCAAGCAGCTTTTGCAAAAGTTACTCAGTTTTTCAGCGAAAATATTATCATGTTAAATGATGCTTTAAAATACATTAACCCTTATTGCAAACAGTGTAGATCTGATCAGGAGTGAGTGAGTGAGTGAGTTTTATGTCCCACCAACAGCTAAGGTCATATGGAGACAGGACCTTGGTTTAAAGACTCCTCTGAAAGTCTGGAGAAGCCCGGGATCAATCCTGGGACCCCTGGTTTACAAGGCGAGTAGTGGAACCACTGCACCACTGAGGCTTCCAGATCTGATCAGGATCTACACTGCTTTCATGCTGTTGGTGAATTCAACAAATACATTATATCAAGTAATTTGATTGGTGGATAGTCAGAAATGGGAGTGGCTAAATTCATTGTTCAGCAGGGTGAGGGTTAATGGTTAACTAGTCCCTGATGAAGAACTGAATGGCTGTGTGAAGGATTGCAATGACGACTTTTATTGTGGTGGATAGAGTGTAAATTACTAGTGAATTTTGTGACACAAATTTGTTGGTTTCGATAAGTAAAGTTGACATGCTTTATATAGCAAGTTGCTATGGAGACATGGCTTAACTCTTAAGAGACTGTCTGCCTTTTTGTCTGCTGCTTACTTTAAGTCAGTGTTGCATTGTGGACCACGATCAGAGTCTTAATCAGGGTCCACATTGTTTGCCAAAATATATATATATATATATATTTTTTTTTTCAAACGACATCAACAGATGACATTTTCTGAGGCATTTTTCTAGGCGTCTTATGGGTTTACCTATTCATGCCGTTACTTCGTTACAAAGATTTCGTGATAACAGTTTCTTTAGTAAGCACTATTTCATAACAGGTTGCAATGCAGATATTAACCTTAGTGGTTACCATGGTTATAGATTCCATGGTAACACAGGAACTTTTCTAAATACAACTAATCAGTTGAGTTTTGTTTACTGTACTCATTTACCATACATACGCTTGTCGCTTGTTTTATTTCTGTTAGAGCTATATATATTTTTAGAGCATCTCTCATGGTGTACAAATTACATATTCTGTCATGAAAATTGTGGAGTAAAATTCTTTGTTGTTAATATGAGTTGATTTTCTCCTTTCCTTTCCTCCTTCAAGTGACAGTGATAGTTAACACTGCATGCTGGGTATTTTTTTCACAGCAGACAACATTTTGAAATATTTTTCTAATTTTCCCAGAAAACAGGATTTGACATCTCATGCAAATTGTCTCCTTTGGAGACAATTTGCATGAGATGTCAAGTCCTGTTTTCATGTTAAGTCCTGTTTTCTGGGACAAATAAGAAAAATATCAACAATTTGCCGTCTGCTGAATTAGCCTAGAGAGTGGTAAAGGTTAAAAACAGCCTTTTTCAGCTTCACTGTATGAAGTACAGGGAACTCAGTCTGACTGCTGGCCTCGAGGTTGTGGGTTCTGTCCCTGTAGGTTCCAGCAACTCTCTCGGAGACTGATAATAAATGTTATACCTCGCCAAAAGATAGTGGCGAGATATCCGTGTCTGTCTTGCCTGCACTATTTCCAATTGTAACTGTAATATTCATGCATGGAATTTCTTCAAATCTTGCATACATATTGTTATAGGTGATGAGGGCAGTTATGCGATTATGGGCAAAATTCATCCATTTTTAACTGAGTTACTGCCCTAGTTCATAATAGAAAAAAAAACTGTTTCTGGCCTGTAATTCCTTTACTATTCATAAATGGATATGTTAAACATCAGAGGTTACAGATTGTGACCAAGAACTGTCACACTGACGTTTCCGAATGTTATCTGCCCTGAATAGATCTGAAAAATGTTTTTTTATCCACATGCAATATCTTAATGAAATGTCACAGATACAGCAGATCACTCGAAGTTACACATTACACTAGAACTTTGATGGCTCGAACACCGATGGCTCGTTTACCATGGCTGAGTCGAACCCGTTCTTGAGCCCCTAGCGAAATCCTGTACATAAGAAATAGTGGGGGATAATTAAGGAGATTTTAGTCTTTTATTTTGCAAATGCATGCTGTGTGTACTCAGAATCGCCTCGATGAGGCAATTCTAATGAGTACAGACAGCATACATTTTCATTATAGAACATTGAAAAATATCAAAAAGTATATCGTAACCCTCAGTGGCTCGAACTACCCCTGTCTCGAACAGATTATCAAGGTCCCAAAGGTGTTCGAGCCATTGAAGTTCGACTGTATTATGAACACTAACAGTTACTCTGACTATTCCTGTTATCTATCCGTCTGCACCATTTCTGATCCGTGGCTCAAGTATTTATTCATGGAATTTCTTCAAAATTGTGGGTACTGTGTGTGTGTGAATTCTGGTTTAACATCCCTTTCAACAATTTTTCAGTCATATCACGACGGTGTCTGGTTGCGACAGGGAGCTCAATGCTCACATTTATAGTGCTGCCTCACTGAAGTATCATGTCCCAGACACATTACATGATACCACACCCAGTCACATTATCCTGACACTGGGTTGACCAGTCCTAGCTCTACCCCGTAAATCTGAGTGCCAAGCGAGGAGCAGCTAGTACCATTTTTAACGACTTTGGTATGTCGCGGCCCGGGATCGAACCCGTGACCTCCCGTTCCCCGGAGCGGACACTCTACCAACTGAGCTATCGGGGCCGGTTTTGGGTACTTATTGTTATCAGCGATAAGTAATATGAAAATAAATATCTCCCCTTTATCAAGATTTGATGTGATCTGAGTAGCATATAGGCAAGGTCCAAATACCATTTCCTCTGTGAGGTTAGTAAAATTCTGATATCAATGCGCATAAGTCGCATGTTGGTGAAGTAATTAACTGTACAAGTCATTGTATCAGAAATGGTGCAGATGGACAGAAGGCTGTACCAGAACTTTATATAAGGCCTTAATGCTTGTGTGGACACTGTAAAACTACCCACAAACAGGGCTATAATTTGAACAATCTTGGTAGAGGTCCACTAGATGAAGCTACACACCAAATATAGAAGACCTGGGCCCAGGATTACAATCATTACTTAAGGTCGACTTAACGATTTAAGGAGGAATTCTTATCTTAGTAAAGTATTTCCTTAAAAAGTGGATTCGAAAGCCGCCTATTTCATTTACTTAGCTAAGTATTTCACTTCAGGTGAATTCGTAATTTTGACTGAAATTTTCACGAAGATTAGTGCCTAAGTTTCAATTACACATTGATGTAGGCGGCCCAGAACTTTCCCCGCGATGTGTCAAAAATCGCTTCTAAAATATGACGGTTTGGCTACCATTTCACTACATAAACCATGAAAGAAATGTTATATATACTATAAAACCTGTCTCATTGAAGGATCACACTCGATCTCGATTTGTGCAGGCGAACATTGGTCACAATGTAGTACCACAACATATTCAAAACGCTGTTTCTATGGGGCCCTTTGGAAGCAAAAAATGATGCAATATTTGAATATGCAAAACTCGGTTTTATGGAGTTTATCCATGAAAGTAATTAGAAATGCAGATAGGCGTATACTATAGCAGATTAGAAGCCTCTGTGGTGTAGTGGTTACGCTACTCGCCTTGTAAAATAGGGGTCGCAGGATCGATACTGGGCTTCTCCAGACTTTCGGATGAGTCTTTTAACTGAGGTCCCACCTCCGTATGACCTTAGCTGTTGGTGGGACGTAAAACTCGAACGCTCACTCACTAGCTATAGCAGAATTGCATATTTAAAGCAATCTGGTAGTCTCAAATTAAGAGAATAAATATATTCTGCGCTATGTTGAAGAACAGGGAAGCCTATTGCAGAAACCACTGACACTTAACCAAGGCTACAATATTGTTTTCGAATGTCATTAACACATGTATGTAGATGATATAGTTATTAAGGATATGATCAAACATCGTACAGGGGGCCTCCGTGGCCTAGTGGATAAGAGCGCTGACTCTTAGTCATTAGGTCTCTCACTGTCGTAGGTTCAAGCCTCGCTCGGGCCACGTGTGAGACGCCAAGTTCTGCAACGGAAGGTCAGGTGGTTTTTCTCCGGGTACTCCGGTTTTCGCCCACCTCTGATTAACGGTCGGCTCGATATGAGTGAAATAATCTTGAAAGGGCCGTAAAACCCAAACCAAAAAAAAAACAACAAAAAAACATCCTACAGATAAACAGGGAGAAAACCATAACTGTTGCTAGGAAAGCAGGCCTTGTCACAATATAAGCCAATGTCAGCTGGATGCCCCAGTGATGCAAGATAAACGTGACCTTTGCCTCACCCAACCAGCACAAGCCGGCCACAAGAAACCTCCAGTAAACCGCTTAGAAGGTCTAGGCCTGCCCAAGCAAAGTGGTGCAAGTCCATGCAAATAAATCTTGTTGGTTTCATTGGGCGGCCATTTCATCTCAATATCAGGTAAAAGTCTCACAAAATAGTGTTGACAAGCACGTTAAACCTCAAATCAATCAAACAAACTTTGTATTTCATAACTTTTGATATCGAGAATCTTTCATAAATGGTCCTTCATATGAAAGCTACGAAACTGGCCTTCGAATTGGGATTTGTAATCAGATTTTATTGCCTATACCTTGTCCATTTGCTCAGCAAAAGTACATCGTTTACATTTGTTACAGTTGTTCACGCCAAAATAGTTAATATTTACATTTCTTCAAGCCTAATGTAAACCTACGGAAAACAATGTTGTTCATGCTTCCATGAACGCATCGAGTCACATGATTTTCAATGACGCCAAGTGACCCCAGTTCTCCAGGATCTCATTGAGCGTTGGCGACGACAATGCTGTTCCGCTCTTTGTAGTAAAACAACAGCGTGTAAATGTTTTTCAGCTTTAACAGTTTGCCTTAACCATATTTTCGCCCAGTGATGAGGAAAAAAGAATGTAAATATAAGAAGTTCATGAAGGTATGAACGACAGTGGGTTGCTACCAAATTTTACATGAACCCCTCCAGGGTTCATTTACTTTGCAGGCGACCCACCTCATTCATACTTAATGAACAACAGAAAAATAAAAATCATTTCTTAAATGCATGTGTCGTCATACTATTTAATGACACGGCATTATCCACTGAATATAAAGACGGCATATGGACGTTGTGAACATCGCTTGCGTAAAAATAGCAGTAGATGCATATGTATAGCAACATGGACCTTACCTGACAAGTCGTTTAAGGCCCCCTCTCACTTGTAAGAACCAATAAATTGTTGCCAGTATTATACAGTATTATAAAAGAGTTTTTAAACAGCTCTATTCATCGCACACTTTAACATATCAAGGGAGAAATACTACCCAGTAGTGTCTCTACCGAGACTCGAATCCGGGGCCTCTTGCATAACGTGCAAATTCTCTACCGTCTGAGCTACCGAATACCACTGGTAATATCGAGCAAATAAAAGCCCTAATGTTTGCCGTTGTTGATATATACATGCATTTATCAAGGTCAAATCTTAAAAGTTAAAGTACCTATACCTGGGTTACCTTAAATATTTAAGTACAATGTATTTTCTTTGGTTAAGTAATGACTTAAACGAAAGAATTTCTTTGAAGTTCACTTTATACAACAGTTAAGTAAATACTTAGTTTAAGTAGGTACTTAAGATTTAAGTATGCATTGTAATCCTGGGCCCTGGGCCTTGCGGTTTCAGAGGAGAAGATTTTTTTTAAGTTTTCATTAAAAAAATCTATTTTTGGCTCCTGTGACCTTGATGTGCAACGGACCGGAACCCTTTGAACAAATTTGAAAGGTCATTCCTTTGAAGTTTGGTCAAAATCCGATCAGTGGGTTAGGAGGAAATGTTGTCTGAAGAAATTGTTTCACATTCACGGATGGACGGACGGGTGCATGCATGACGACAATGGACGAAAAGTGATCCCAAAAGCGTGACAGGTGAGCTAAAATGTTTGGATGATGGAGAAGTTATTTCAACATCACTGTTCTGTTGCTGATAGAAAAACTGCATGCAACTGTTTTCGTTCCAATTTTAGCCATTTGTCAAATAACTGATGGAAAATACTGTAAGTATAACGTAACAAATGTTAAGTTTTTTAACGTTTATTAAAGTATGAACAATATTGGATCATGAGTAAAGTTTTGTTGAAGCATGAATAAACATTAAAAAGTTACCTTCATTTCTTAAATGAGTGGCAGTTGATCATCCATCATTACTGACAAACAACCTCAAAGATGAAAGAACATTTTGATTGGTTAACCCTTAAAATGCCGAGAAAATCTACATCTGAAAATGTCGTCTGCTTATGTCGTCTGCTGAATCTTCTTGCAAACTTTTTGAAAATATTTTTGAATACAGGCTAACACTGTTGGCCCAGATCAGGTCTGGGCCCACACTGTTTGCAAAAAAAAACTAGAGCTGTCAGAGGATCTGACTATAGCCCCGCTATAGCGCTATCAGAGGAGTAAGACACATTGACTCTAAAAGCTTTTAACCTATCAGGGGAGCTTTCTTAGTTCCAGAGAAAACTTTAATATTTTTTTTTTTCTTTGCTGGGGAGATAACCCCAAGAGTAATGTTGTTGGCCATTATTTACTTACATCCACCTAATGTTCATGTTTATACAAAGTTTCAGCTTTCTAGCTTTCTTAGTACCTGAGAAAACTGTATCGAAAATATTTTTCATGGTTTGATGGTTAGAAAAGTGAAATGATTTTTTTACTTGCAGAAAATATCCTATCAGGGGAGATAACTCCAAGAGTTATGGGCCTTTGGCCATTATTTTGGTAAGGGTTATACATCCACCCACTTTTCATGTTCATACAAAGTTTCAGTATTCTAGCTTTCTTAGTTCCTGAGAAAACTGTCACCAAACCTTTTCATTTATTAAAAAAAACTATACTATCAGGGGAGATAACTCCAAAAGTAATGGGCCCTCGGCCATTATTTTGGTTAGCTCCCTATATCCACCCATTGTCCACATTTATGCAAAGTTTGAGGTTTCTAGCTTCTTTAGTTCCTGAGAAAACTGTGACCAAACATTTTCATTTAAAAAAAACCTATATTTTCATTTATTTAAAAAACCTATCAGGAGAGATAACTCCAACAGTTATGGGCCCTTGGCCATTATTTTGGTAAGCTCCCTATATCCACCCATTGTCCACATTTATGCAAAGTTTGAGCTTTCTAGCTTCTTTCGTTCCTGAGAAAACTGTGACCAAACATTTTCATTTAAAAAAACCTATCAGGGGAGATAACTCCAAGAGTTATGGGCCCTTGGTCATAATTTCGGTAAGGTCCGTGGAGGCACCCATTGTCCATGTGTATACAAAGTTTTAGTTTTCTAGCTCTCTTAGTTTCGGGGAAAACTGTGACGAAAAAATAACGGAATAACGGAATTACGGAATTACAGAATTACAGAATTACGGAATTACAGAGTTACGGAATGACAGGGCAAATCCAATATAGCCCCACTTTTCAAGCGGGGCTATAATTACTTTAAGGTAACAGGCAGACGGCAAAGCAGATGACAATTGTTGTGACTGGCATTTTATTGGTAAATGTAACATTCCATTGAAGTCACATTTTGGCTAAGGCTGTTCAATGTTATGGCTGAGTATGTCAGTTTATGACAGTTTTGCACCACACATTTTTTACATCTTTCACCAAATTTTCAAAAATAAAACACACAATGGTCTAAAATCAAAATGAAAATACAAGAATTCCGCCGAAGGCTATGTCTATCTATCTATCTTCTTATACTGAGTCGGTCATATCTGGCCATTACCTCAGTTGATTGGGTGGCTAAATTTAGAATTTAGCTGAAAAAAAAAAAAAAAAAGAGAGGCACTGGATGCGTCCTTAAAACTATTTACAATCTGCATAACAGAGGTATCCTAAAACGCATACCTCTGAGACCCAATCTTACACTGTGCGGGCTTTGAACTCTTCTGCGGACTGTGACTATTCACATTTTTGCAACAATTTCGTTGCCGGCCTCGGTAGCTCAGTCGGATGTGCGTCTGACTGGTGATCAGGAGGACCCAAGTTCGATACCTGCCGGGGTCGGCAACATTCTCTTTCATGGAGATTGATCATGAAATCTTTTTCTCTCCCCTCTGCTGATTCAAGAAGGCAGTTGTCAGTTTCTGGCGAAAGAATGTGCACTGTACTGGTTAACCCCTTACATATAAGCCTGCCCAGGAAAAGTGTGGATAGATTAACTGTGTGATAGGTAAAAATAGTCTTGACTGGGCCGTTAAAACTCCAATACAAACAAACAAAGCCGCAATTTTGTTTGTCTGTATACCATATTTAATGATCAAAATTTTAATGATATGTTAACTAATGACAATGTTAGTTTTGAACAGCTGGCCCCTGAACATCTAGAATGATGCTAAGGTTGGTGCAAATGTTAACAGAGACCAACGGATGGAAAATGGGACTCCTATATCGGGTCATGCTTACAGCATGTGCGAGGATAAAAAAAAAAAAAAGAAATTTCATTTTACAATATTTACAATGTGATGAAGGTAGGTTATCACTTTGCATTTAATGGAACTTAAGCTCTATCCTAGGTGTTCATAACATCATGGACATTGAAAAATAAAAATTCAATTCATAAAGAACACAGTACAAATAATCTCTATTACAATTACACATCCATGCGATATAGTAAATTCTTTCATATCTCCAAAACAATTACTTTTCTGATGAAAATTTGTGATATTTTTCTTATTTATACTCCAAAGATAGATTGTGGGTGCTTGTTAGAACTGCCTCAATGAGGCAGTTCTAACAAGTACCCACAATCTATGTCTTGGAGCAGAAATATGAAAAGGTGAATCTTATCTTTTCTCTATATCAAGTTGGATTTACAGGGGTATTAATTACATGGACTTGTTAATGTGATGTAAAGCTCAAAGTCCTAAAGGACAATTTTCATCAACTCAGTGCAGAAGCTGTTGTATTTAAAATGTAAGTAATATTATTTTCTAAATCTATCCCTGGTATATGTGTAGAAATATTCGTTGTCATGGTGACATCGCTAGTAGCAACTGTTGTCACGTTTAAAAGGCCAGTACAGGTACCAGATGGAATATCGACCAGTAGAAGACCTGTAAAAACAGAAAAAAACAGGAAATTTTAATATACAAGTTCAATACCCCATGATAAGAGAGGGTATCCACATATTTCTTATTTCTGCACGAAAAAATATGTTGTGGGAGTACCCAAAATTTTTATCAATAAAAGTTTACATACTGAAGCTTATTCAAGTATTACATAAGGATATTTACTTTTTTTGAGGTGAATACCAAAACTATTTCATTGAGTGTGTTGGCAACATCAGAATTTTCACGAGTGCAAAGCACTCGTGAAAATTCTGATGTCTTTGCACTCGTGAAAATTCTGATGTTTTCAACACATCAGATGAAATGTTTTTGGTATTTATCGAAAAAAACATAAATGTTCTTTTTATTTTATAATTTTTATGTGAAAAAAGTAGTCCCGGCTGCTACTGTGAAAATAACATAGTTATGTTATTTTTCACACTGAGAAAATATCATATCTTTTCATAAAGTGAAAATCTCATTTTATGTGTTTCATATGTATACATTGATTCCACTGCTAAGTACAAAATAAAATTATTTTTTTTTAAAGAGATAAGCCCTGACATTTCATGTGTACCAGACCATTCACATAAAATTTCAAGCCTTATTTTATTTGAAAAATAAGAAAAACAAGATGTGTTTGTGAAACACGAACATGTCCCCAGGCATGGTCATTTTTTTTCAAAGTTGGTCACAGTTCAAAGTCAAGGTCACAGGTCAAGATTTTTGTTTTGAGTGGGAAGCCCTTGGCACAAGGAACTTACATGCCAAATATGAAGGCTCTATCTTAAATGGTTCGAAAGTTATGAACAATAATATCTTTTTCTTTAAAGTAGGTCAAGGTCACAGGTCAAAATTTTGCATAAATGTAGAGCTCTTGTCACAAGGGACTTACACGCCAAATATGAAGGCTCTATCTTAAACGATTCAAAAGTTATGATCAATTTTATTTGTTTTTTTAAGTAGGTCAACATCATGTTAAAAAAAATTGGATGAATGTAAAGCTCTTATCACAAGGAACCTACATGCGAAATATGAAGGCTCTATCCCAAACGGTTCGAAAGTTATGACCAAAATGTTAATTTTTTCTTTTAAGTAGGTCAAAGGTCAAGGTCACAGGTAAAGAAAGTTTGCATGAATGTAAAGCTCTTGTTACAAGGAACCTACATGCCAAATATGAAGGCTGTATCTCAAACGGTTCAAAAGTTATGCCCAATGTTAACTTTTTCTTTTATGTAGGTCAAAGGTCAAGGCTACAGATCAAAAATGTTTGTGTGAATGTAAAGCTCTTGGCACAAGGAACCTACATGTAAAATATTAAGGCTGTATCTCAAATGGTTCATAAGTTATGACCAAAATGTTATTTTTTTATTTTAAGTAGGTCAAAGGTCAAGGTCAAGGTCACAGGTAAAAATTTTTGCATGAATGTAAAGCTTTTGTCACAAGGAACATACATGCCAAATATGAAGGCTGTATCTCAAGTGGTCCAAAAGTTATGACCAATGTTAGTTTTTTTATTTTAAGTAGGTAAAAGGTCAAGGTCAAGGTCACAGGTAAAAATTTTTTGCATGAATGTGAAGAGTTTGTCACAAGGAACGTTCATGCCAAATATGAATACTCTATCTCCAATGCTTCAAAAGTTAAGACCAACATTAAAGTTGTCCACGTACAAACCAACAGACAGGGCAAAAACAATATGTCCCCGCTATCGCTACTGGGGACATAAAAATACAGTAAAATTCCGGCATTAATAGCACCTAAAAATAAGACAAATTCTGCTTTAAAAAATTTATTTAGGGTGCAGTTATTTTTTCTTCCTGAATTCAGCACAAATGTCTTCTGGTCAGGGACCACCTTTGGGACTTTCAAAAGTGGTCTTTAAGACCACTTTTGAACAGTCCCAAAGGTGGTCTAAATAATAGGAATTTTACTGTATTTGAAAATGCCATTTACTTCAGTCATACATACCCGCAACTGCGGCTGTTATAAGGCAAGTAACGACACCGCCCAGCAATGATCTTAGAACAATCTCAGCCAGATCTCCTTTACGAGTGGGTGCCATGGGTCCTAGGCCTCCTAACTGTACCCCTATTGAGCCAAGATTGGCAAATCCACATAGGGCGTAAGTGGCGATGATCTCTGACCGCACCTAAAGCATACCATAATGAGCGTAAGTATTGGGACAGGTAGGCCAAAGCAAACAGTGCAGACTCAGATCAGACTGCTCCTGTAGGAGCAGTCTGATCAGTGTCTACACTGTTTGCCATTCTGTCTGCATCTTTTTTGGACTGCTTGCTGGATTGTGAATTAAATCTGTTAAAAAATTTGGAGAATTACAGCAAGTTCTCAAGGTGTCCGAACTGTTAGGATTTTTACGATATTATACATCTTTAACCTATAAAATGCCAATCACGACAATTGTCGTCTGCTTTGTTGTCTGCCAAGTACTTTAAAATTATTTTTTGCAAACAGTGTGGACCCTCTGACCTGGGTCCACACTGTTTGCCTGTATGCAAAAATATTTTCAGAAAGTTTAGAAAAAGATTCAGCAGACGACATTAGCAGACGACATTTTCAGATGTAGATTTCTCAGCGTCTTAAGGGTTAACCCTTGTCTTGTTGAACCACGAAAACCTCTACTTTTGCAAACAGTAAAAGTTCTTACCCTTCAGAAACCATCTGATCAGGAGCTACACTGTTAATCAAGTAACTTTTTTTTTTTTTTTTTTTTTTTTTTTTTTGTTTGGGTTTTACGGCCCTTTCAAGATTATTTCACTCATATCGAGCCGATCGTTAATCAGAGGTGGGCGAAAACTGGAGTACCCGGAGAAAAACCACCTGACCTTCAGTTGCAGAACTTGGCGTCTCACACGTGGCCCGAGCGAGGCTCGAACCTACGGCGGTGAGAGACCTAATGACTAAGAGTCAGCGCTCTTATCCACTAGGCCACGGAGGCCCGTGCAGAAA
The DNA here is from genome assembly GCA_963580285.1 of Lucinisca nassula. Classification (NCBI taxonomy): domain Eukaryota; kingdom Metazoa; phylum Mollusca; class Bivalvia; order Lucinida; family Lucinidae; genus Lucinisca; species Lucinisca nassula. The sequence continues at coordinate 54,639,777 of OY757025.1, read as the reverse complement.
ATCAAGTAACTAATTGGCTGACAGTGAGAAATGGGTGTGGCAAAATTAATAGCTCTCATCACCACATGTATCAATTAGTTATAAAAAGATTAATGACATTAGGACAAACAAACATTACACTATCCTAATCACAAAGTGGCTTGTGGATGAAATACTCACTAGTAACGATAATAGTCAATTAATAACATGAGCATGAATGAATCAGTAGTGACCATATACGGAATGGATTTGTTTGTCCTACTTTGTGATGTCATTGCTGGTTAGTTTGTTTGATTTGAGGTTTGACGTCCCCATCAAAACTGTATAGGTCATTTTGGAGACGTTGCTTCCAATTTTGTGGGACTTTAACCAGACATTGAGATGTAATGACATCTCAAGGCCTGTGCCCAATGAAACCAAAAGGGTTTATATGCTAGATGGTCCGACTCGCACTGCTTTGCCTGGGAAGGTTTAAATCCTCTAAGCGGTTTACCAGCATTCGTGTGCGGTCATTTTCAGCTCTGCGTGGAAGCATCATGCAGCCCATCTATTTGTTAAAGCCCAGACAAGCTGACATGTTCAAATAAAAAATATTTGAAACTGTCACCTACAAATATCACCTTTAAGAGGAATGGGCACACCTGACAGATTTTTCTGACCATTTTTCAAAGGGAGACAATTTTCAGAACTTCCTGTTCACTTTCCTATAAGCTCTGTCCCATGGAAAAAAGAGTCAACTCTTAAGGGAAAGAATTTCCTCTTCAGGAGCAAATTCTTTCCTTTAAGAGTTGACCCATATTGACATGAGGACAAAAATACTTTTGGAGGAGTTGCCTGCCCTGATGGTGTATCCATTCCCCTTAAGTACTGGAAATAAAGCTAGTAAGGCCTTTATTTAGTCTCCGGTAACAAAGTGCCATTTTAGACAGTTGTGGTACATTAACCCATTTAGTACCAGAAACCCCAAAACGGGTAGTTGGCAAACAGTGCAGGCCCCGATCAGACGCAGCAGAATGCGGCGTCTGATCAGGGCCTACAGTGTTTGCAAACAGTTCAGCCATTTTCCTAATCAAGTTTTGAAGAAAACACAACCAGACACTCCTAAATTTTGAAATGGACTCCTGCTATATATAAGGAGGAAGATTCCATCTGGTACAAAAAGGGTTAAAAATGCCATTTTTCTGAAACAGCAGAAACACTAATATATTAAAAGAAAATACGAAGTTATGAATGTCTTACAGAAATTATTTCTCCTGAACAATCTGCTCTGTTGTCCATGTACTTTGCCAGTTCTTTATAAGCCACAAACTCATTCAAGAAAGTCTTAATGCCTATAAGTTCTCCGACCACTCCAGCATCTTTCCACTCCACACCCATCAGATAGGCAACCGGCATGAAGAGATAAGAACAGATGATCTGAAAAGAGGGAGCCAGGCATTACAACTCACATACCTATGTATCTATATAGAGGATCCAACACAAGTTGTCATTTCATACCAAATTTATCATTAGGAAAACACGTCTATATAATTGTGACCCCCTTGAACCCCACTTTTATATAGTAAAACTGGGGTTTACAGGGGTAAACATTATTTTTCTTATTTCTGCTCTAAAATATAGAATGTGGGTACTCGTTAGAACCACCTCGATGAGGCGGTTTTAACTCGTGCCCACAATCTATATTTTGAGCGGACATAAGAAAAATATCACAATTTTTCGTCGAAAATTTTCGTTTTTTAGGCGGTAAAATTCACAATGTATTTCTATAGAGTGTTTTTCGTAATGGAAACAAGCCATGGGAATGACTGAGAGTGAGAGACTGTCTTACTGTATGTCACTTTTTTATTGTATTTTCTGTGCAGAAAAATGGCAATGGCTTCTGCAGTCAACGCGGTATTGTCATGTATGGTATTGGAGTTTTTCCATGTTAGATCGATACCAAATTTTCTGTTTCCTATATGCTTTAAACTGAAATTATTAATGCAATTTCTGCTCTTGGGCATGGATTTGGGCACTTGTTCTGGACTAATCAAAAGGCAGTGCAGTGGGGGTGCCTACGCTCTGTGTGTTTGGGTGGAGACAGTAGAAACTTCCGTTATATGTGAAAATGGAGATTTTGAGTCGCAAAAGTGTGATGCTGCAACATAGCCATTATATTCATTGTACATAAGAAGCATGGAAGGTGCAACACCAAAATCAAGATGCATAAAAATGTTAAAATTTATCATGTACATTGTAGACAGGTTCCAGACTGCCATTGTGAAAGGGTGTTGCACACTGGTCAAAGTTGAAAGGATGTGCTGGAACAACCGCAGGGAGTGCCTGGATCCCTGATGTGGCTGTTGTAACAGGCACTTCTATCCAGAATAAAATTTCAACAGGTTTAAAAAAATATATAATAATGCAATTTTAAAGCATCAGCTGTCACCACATGGAACAAACTTTTTCTATGGTGATTTTGCATTGATTTAAGAGGTGTTCAGCAGATGAAATATTGGGTGTAAACTGAAAATTTGCACCTGGAAAACAGCTTTGAATTTTACTTTGTCAAATGGTTCACTTGAAATTTGCATTCAAATAATGTCTGCAGTGCTAAGCTCGTCTGGCTTCGCATGCATTATTTACATTGCGTAGGTGCTAAAAGTGATGTCATCAATGTATGAATGACATGAATATGTGCGTGACGTAATTTCTGACACACATTAATAACTTTTAGCTACTTGACATCTAACAAACAGAGAATTAATGTTATTTTTTCAGTGATACATCAAATTCCTTACAGTGAAAAACAAAAATCATATTTTCACTCTTTGAAACAGTGACAATATCAATTTCGATTTCACTTAGAAATCAAAATATTTTGTGATGTTATCACACCTATTACACACAGAAAATACGTTGTGACACTATAGCATTGCTTAACTCTTAAGACACCAAGAAAAACTACATTCTGAAAATGTCGTCTGCTTAGATTGTCTGCTGAATTTTTTTGCAAACTTTTCAAAATAGTTTTGCATACAGGCAAACAGTGTGGGCGCAGATCAGACTGCTCCTGTAGAATGGAGCAGTCTGATCTGGGTCCATACTGCTTGCAAAAAAATAATTTTTAAGGTAACCAGCAGACGACAAAGCAAACAACAATAGTCGTGATTGGCATTCTATGGGTTAAGATTATACAGTGAAACCTGTAAAAAACGAACATCTCTGGGACCATAATGTTTTGTTTGGAATAGACAGGAGTATAAACAGGGAAATGCATACTGGGATCGTTTGGTGATATAAGGTAATTTATTCATAGCAAAACAGGACCTAACATTTTACATATAATTTTATTAAATATGGAAAGATAAAAATACAGTCCAACCTGTGTTAAGCAAGCACCTCAGGGATAATGAAAATGTGCTTGCTTAAGACAGGTGCTTGCTTAATACAGGTGAATTTTAATGCATTTGCCTTTTTCGGGAACTAAATGCCTGTTTGCTTAAGACAGGTTGCTTGCTTAATAGAGGTGGCCACTAAGACAGGTTTGACTGTATTCTACTTCAAATGACAAAAATATCTGAAAATGTCATCTTAGAAGTTGACATTTTCAAATAGTTTTATCACTTAACAGGAATATATTGCATACCTGAAAGGTGAGATCAGGGTGACAAACAAAGCTACCAAACCATGATATGATAGCATTCACAAAAGCCAACATGGCCAGGAAGGCAATCAAATTAGCGGCAATGTTGGCAACAAGTTTGATTGACGCTGAGGCCCCGGCTGCTGCTGCTTCCAAGATGTTACGTTCCTTTCTGAAAAAAATAAACAAGAGGCTCAATGAGCCTAAACCGCTCACCTGAGGAACTTAAGTTTTAACAATTCACAGACTTGACTACTAAATCTGCTAATAGAATCCAGCCCATTGACACTTACAGGATATAAGTCATCATTATTGCATTGCATTCCAAGTTTGAGACTTCTAGCTTCTATAGTTCCTGAGAAATCTTTGACGAAAATTTAACATTGGTCAAAATGGAGAGAAAGAAGAATGAAAGAACAAATGAACAAATAAGCTGAGAAAGCCCAATGTCTCTTACACAAAATAAGTCATCATTCTTCTATTGAATACCAAATTTGATGCTTCTAGCTTTTATAGTTCCTGAGAAATCTTTGATTAAAAATTTAACATTGGTCTATTATCTCTATATGGAGAGAAAGAAGAATGAAGGAACAAATGAACCAGACTAGCTCCAAAACCTAATGCAGCCTTTCCCCTTGCCCAATGGTGCTACACATAAAATTTAAACAAGATTGGTCGACTGCCTTCTGAGATATGCTGCATTGAAAGTGTGGACGACGGATGGACGGACGACAGACGACGGACTCCGGAGCCTTGGTATACTATCAGCTCACTGGAGCCATTGGCTCAGGTGAGCTAAAAATTCAAGTCGCTATTTCTGTCACAACATTTTCCCTACGTTAAGTCTATGGGCAAATTTTTTTTGTCTCTCAAGGTCACGTAACTCAGAGGTCAATATTCCGATTCGGCCCAAAATCGAACTTAACCGAGATTTTATGCCTGTCCTCGTTACCTGCAAGTTTGAAGCTGATATGAATAAAAATAAAGTTGCTATCGTGGTCACAACGTATTTTTTTATGCTCAAGGGCAGGTAACTCCAAGGCAAATAATCCGATTCGGCCCAAAATCGAACTTAACCGAGATTTTATGTCTGTCCTCGTTACCTGCAAGTTTGAAGCTGATCTGAAAAGATTTCAAGTCGCTATCGTAGTCACAACATTTTCCCTATGTTAAGTCTATGGGCAAATTTTTTGTCGCTCAAGGTCATGTAACTCCGAGGTCAATATTCCCATTCGAATTTAACTGAGATTTTATGCCTGTCCACGTTACCTGCAAGTTTGAAGCTGATCTGAATAAAAATAAAGTTGCTATCGTGGTCACAACGTATTTTTTTATGCTCAAGGGCAGGTAACTCCAAGGCAAATAATCCGATTCGGCCCAAAATCTAACTTAACCGAGATTTTATGTCTGTCCTCGTTACCTGCAAGTTTGAAGCTGATCTGAAAAAAATTCAAGTGGCTATCGTAGTCACAACATTTTCCCTATGTTAAGTCTATGGGCAAATTTTTTGTCGCTCAAGGTCACGTAACTCCGAGGTCAATATTCCGATTCGGCCCAAAATCGAACTTAACCAGGATTTTATGCCTGTCCTCGTTACCTGCAAGTTTGAAGCTGATCTGAATAAAAATAAAGTTGCTATCGTGGTCACAACGTATTTTTTCATGCTCAAGGGCAGGTAACTCCAAGGCAAATAATCTGATTCGGCCCAAAATCGAACTTAACCGTGATTTTATGTCTGTCCTCGTTACCTGCAAGTTTGAAGCTGATCTGAAAAAAATTCAAGTCGCTATCGTAGTCACAACATTTTCCCTATGTTAAGTCTATGGGCAAATTTTTTGTCGCTCAAGGTCATGTAACTCCGAGGTCAATATTCCGATTCTGCCCAAAATCGAACTTAACCGAGATTTTATGCCTGTCCTTATTATCTGTAAGAATGAAGCCGACAAGTTTGAAGCTGATCTGAATAAAAATAAAGTTGCTATCATGGTCACAACATATTTTTTTATGCTCAAGGGCAGGTAACTCCAAGGCAAATAATCCGATTCGGCCCAAAATCGAACTTGACCGAGATTTTATGCCTGAACTGGTTATCTGCAAGAATGAAGTCGATCAGAAAAAAATTGACGGAGCTAGAGTGATGACAAGCTTTTTCCTATGTGAAGTCTATGAGAGCTAGATGTTGCCATGGCAACCAGAGTTCCACTCAGATCTGCCTGAAAACCTAATGAAGCCTTTCCACTTGCCCAATAATGGGACACATGAAATTTGATCAAAGTTGGCCAAGTAGTCTTTAAGATATACATTTTTTAAATTCCCATTAACCCTAATGCAAAAACACACAAGGGCAGGTAACTCCTAAGTGAATGATCCGATTCTGCCAGTTATCGAACTTGACCGAGATTTCATGGCTGTGCTGGTTATCTGCAAGAATAAAGCCAATCTGAAAATAATTGAAGCAGCTACGGTGATGACAACATTCTCCCCATGTTAAGTCAATAGGCAATTTTTTCAACGCTCAAGGGCACGTAACTCCTGAGTGAATAATCCGATTCAGCCCAAAATCGAACTTGATCGAGATTTCATGCCTGTCCTCGTTATCTGCAAGAATGAAGTTGATCAGAAAAAAATTAACGAAGCTAGAGTGATGACAAGCTTTTTCCTATGTTAAGAACGCTCAAGGGCGCGTAACTCCTGAGTGAATAATCCGATTCAGCCCAAAATCGAACTTGATCGAGATTTCATGCCTGTCCTCGTTATCTGCAAGAATGAAGTCGATCTGAAAAAAATTGACGGAGCTAGAGTGATGACAAACTTTTTCCTATGTTAAGTCTATGGGAGCTATTTGTTGCCGTGGCAACCAGAGTTCCAATTTGATCTGCCCGAAAACAGTATGCAGCCTTTCCCCCTACCTGATAATGCTTCACATGAAATTTGATCAAGATTGGCCCACTGGTTCCGGAGATATACTTCTTTGAAAGTGTGGACGACGGACGATGGACGCCGGCTCGTGGTATACTAATACCTCACATGAGCCTTCGGCTCAGGTGAGCTAAAAATCAACCTGGAATAATTGTAAATTACTATTTTATTATAACAGTTTTCCAATAGTCACACAGCAATACAGCCAAAAATGTCCCAATGATTTTAGACTGTGGTTATTCAATACAAGAGGCCCAAGAGGGCCTGTCGCTCCACCGGCTAACTTCAGACAATTGTCATATTTATTACATTAACCAATTGTATACTAGTGGACTCTTCTATTGCTATATGTTGGACCAGTCCATTTGTCATATAAGGGGTGTCAGGCCTATTTTTTTCTATTTTTGATGGAAAATTCTGTTAGCAAATAGTGCAGGCCCTGATCAGACATGGTGTTCTGTGGGGTCTGATCTGGGCCAGCACTGTTTGCCAAGGTACCCATTTAGGGTTTTCCCGCATGCAATGGGTAAAAAAGAAACAAGTGATCCACCCAAGGAATGTCCATTCTATATTTTTTGGACCCCAGAGCCATGGTTGGCAGGATTTATGTGAGTGACCATTTGGCATTGCTCCGTTCTAAATATCTAAAGCTCTGGGCCTTATGGTTTCAGAGAAGAAGACTTTTTTTAAGTTTTTCCTATTATAAGTCTATGGGAACTAATATGTCTCTGGGCGTGACCAATTTTTTACCCCAGGGGCATTGTTGGCAGGATTTATTTGAGTGACCACTTGACGTTGCTGCATACTTAATATCTAAGCTCTGGGCACTGATGGTTTCAGAGAAGATTTTTGTCAGTTTTTCCCAGTATAAGTCTATGGGAGCTTATGGGCCTCAGGGTGTGGCCAATTTGGACCCCAGGGGCATAGTTGGCAGGATTTATGCAGTTGAATACTTCAAGTTGCTACATACTAAGCTCTTGGCCTTATGGTTTCAGAGCAGAAAAGTTTCAAGATTTTGTCATTATTAGTCTATGGGAGCTACTAAGCACCGGGGCGTTGCCAATTTGGACTCAAGAGTCATAGTTCGCAGGACTTAGTAGGTGACCACGTAACTTTGCTACATACTACATGTAAATGTCTTAGCTTTAGGCTTTATGGTTTCAGAGAAGAAGTTTTTCCCTTTATTGGTCTATGGAAGCCAATGAGCCAAAGGTGGTGGCCATGGCGGCCATATTTTTTGTCTGATCAAAATTTCTTCAATGAATCTGACAATGGTAGACACAAGGAACATTCATGAAAATTAAGAACGAAATCCATTTAGCGGTTTTGGAGGAGAAGATTAAAAAAAAAAAAAAAGATCCCTTCATGAGTCTATGGAAGCTAATTAGCCAATGGGCATGTCCATGGCGGCCATGTTTTTGTCTGATCAAAATTGCTTCAAGGAATCTGACAGAGGTCCACCCAAGGAACATTCATGCAAAGTAAGAATGAAATCCATTAAGTTGAGCGGTTTTGGAGGAAAAGGTTTTTAAAACTTTTCCCCATATAAGTCTTTGAAAGCTAATGAGCCAAGGGGCATGGCCTTGGCAGTCATGTGGGGCATGGCCATGGTGGCCATGTTTTTTGTCTGATCCAAATTTCTTCAAGGAATCTGACAGAGGTCCACCCAAGTAACATTCATGCAAAATAAGAATAAAATCCATTGAGTGGTTTTGGAGAAGATTTTTAAATATTTTTTTTTGGTTTCGATGCCATTTTGTTCTGCATGTAACAAAATTCTTTGAAGGAATTCAGAAGAGGACTATGTGAGAAACATTCCTGTGAAGTTTGGTTACAATCGACCGAGTAGTTGCGGAGGAAATGGTTAAAGAAAAAAAAAGTTAACGCACTGATGCACAACCGCACAGACGCACAACAGACACAGGGCCATAACATATAACATAAGACCCGCCGGTCTTTGGCCAGTGGAGCTAAAAAATGAACAGATTTATGTTTTTATTTCTTTATTTATTTATTTTTTCCTTTCCTCCGTCGGATTCGGTATGCCTCCCTTTTCAACTAAGCCATTTTAACCCTCAGGGATCTGGAGAACTGTTGACACTGTAGTATAATTAGGTCTAATAAATCAATCTCCCTCAGTATTTTGAATTTATTTTGAAACATCAAGTCGTATAAATAGAGTTTGTGTTGAAAACATCAGTTCTATCACCAATGTGATGGGCAAGTGAAATTTCTGATGTTTTGAATTTTAGAATGACAATTTGTAGGTGGACCTCTATAGATATGTGATAGTCAGCAAAATTGGAGGAGATTAATTCAGATACAGGAAGGTACTTTTAAATAAATAAATAAATAAATAAATAAACAAGAACTTTTGAAGAAGAGAAGACTTTTTTAACATTACACAACATGTTATATAGTGAAAATAAACCCCGCCCACTGCAGCCATGTTTTTTGACGGATCAAAATTTCTTCAAGGAATCTGACAGAGGTCCACCCAAGGAACATGCATGCCAAATAACTATGAAATAAAACAAGAACTTTTGCAGAAAATATTTTCAGCATTACACTATATGTTATATAGTGAAAATAAGCCTCTCCCATGGCGGCCATGTTTTTTTGTAAGATCAAATTTTTTTCAAGGAATCTGACAACAGTCCACCCAAGGACAATTCATGCATTGAAATCCCACAAGTACTTCTGCAGAAGAAGATTTTTTAGCATTACATTATATGTTAAATAGTGAAAATAAGCCCCGCCCATGGCGGCCATGTTTTTTGTCGGATCAAAATTTCTTCAAGGAATCTAAAAGAGGTCCACCAAAGGAACATTCATGCAAAATAAAAACAAGGCATCACATGCGATACAAATCCCCTCGCACTAGACAACTTCGTGTGTGGAAAACACTGAAATGGCAAAAGTCCAACTTGCTTGAGATATTATCATATGCAACATTTGTGTAAAGTTTGTTTAAAAATCCGCCAATAAATGTACATTCTAGAGTGATGACGTTTCTCTAAAAATAGCCATAGTGACCTTGACTTGAGGCCATGACCACGAAAGTAGATCTTGCTCAAGATATTATCATTAGCATCTTTTGTGTGAAGTTATATTAAAATCTGTTAATAAATGTAGACGGTAGAGCCATGACAAAGTTTTTCTAAAGATAGCCACAGTGACCTTGACTTTGAGGTCATGACCTTGAAAGTCGAAGTAAGTCGAGATATTATCATAAGAAACATTTGTGTGAAGTTCTATTACAATCCATCATTAAATGTAGGCCCTAGAGCGATGACAAAGTTTTTCTAAAAATAGCCACAGTGACCTTGACCTTGAAAGTCTAAATAGCTCGAGATATTGTCATAAGGAACATTTGTGTGAAGTTATATTGAAATTGGTGAAAAAATGTAAGCACTAGAGCAATGACAAAGTTTTTCTAAAAATAACCACAGTGACCTTGACCTTGAAAGGTAAAAGACGCTTGAGGTATTGTCATAAGGAACATTTGTGTGAAGTTATATTGAAATGGGTGAAGAAATGTAAGCGCTAGAGCCATGACAAAGTTTTTTTAAAAATAGCCACAGTGACCTTGACCTTGAAAGTTGAACTCACTTGATATATTGTTATAAGAAACATTTGTGTGAAGTAATATTGAAATTGGTGAAAAAAAATGTAAGCGCTAGAGCAATGACAAAGTTTTTCTAAAAATAGCCACAGTGACCTTGACCTTGAAAGTCGAACTCGTTCGAGGTATTGTCATAAGCAACATTTGTGTGAAGTTATATTGAAATCAGTGAAGAAATGTAGGCGCTAGAGCGATGACAAGTTTTCTAAAAATAGCCATAGTGACCTTGACCTTGAAAGTCGAAATGGCGAGATATTGTCATAAGGAACATTTGTGTTAAGTTATATTGAAATCGATGAAGAAATGTAAGCGCTAGAGGGATGATGAAGTTTTACTAAAAATAGACACAGTGACCTTGACCTTGAAAGTGGAACTCGCTAGAGATATTGTCATAAGGAACATTTGTATGAAGTTATATTGAAATTGGTGAAGAAATGTAAGCGCTAGAGCGATGACGTTTTTCTAAAAAATAGCCACAGTGACCTAGACCTTGAGGCCTTGACCTTGATAGTTGAACCCGCTTGAGATATTGTCATAAGGAACATTTGTGTGAAGTTATATTGAAATCAGTGAAGAAATATAGGGAATAGAGCGATGACAAAGTTTTTTTTAAAAAAAAAAACAGTGACCTTGACCTTGAGGCCAGGAGTTGGAAAGTCAAACTCGCTGGAGATATTTTTATAAGGAACATTTGTGTGAAGTTATATTGAAATTGGTGAAGAAATGTAGGCGCTAGAGCGATGAAAAAGTTTTTCTAAAAATAGCCACAGTGACCTTGACCTTGAGGTCATGACCTTGAAAGTCCAACTCGCTCAAGATATTGTCATAAGGAACATTTGTGTGAAGTTATATTGAAATCAGTGAAGAATGTAGGAGCTAGAGCGATGACAAAGTTTTTCTAAAAATAGCCACTGTCACCTTGACCTTGAAGCCATGACCTTGAAAGTGGAACTCGCTCGAGATATTTTTATAAGGATCATTTGTTTGAAGTTATATTGAAATTGGGGGAGAAATGTAGGCGCTAGAGCCATGACAAAGTTTTTCAAAAAATAGCCAGAGGGACCTTGACCTTGAGGTCATGACCTTGAAAGTCAATCTTGCTCCAGGTATTGTCGTAAGGAACGTTCATGTGAAGTTATATTAAAATCTGTCAAGAAATGTACCGGTAGGCGCTAGAGCGATGACAAATGTACGTACGTGGCGCTAGAGCGATGACAAAAGTATGTACGTACCTGGCGCTAGAGCGATGACAAAAGTACGTACGTACATACGTACGTACGTATGTACGGGACAAATGCTATATCCCCCCTCACAGCTATGTTGTGCGAGCGGATAATGAAATCCAACAGGTGGGTTTGGAGGAGAAGATTTTTAAAGATTTTTAATTTTTGTGGTTTTGTTGCCATGGCAACCAGAGTTCTGGGTGTAACAAAATTCTTTGAAGGAATTTAGAAGAGGACTAAGTAAGGAACATTCCTGTGAAGTTTGGTTACAATTGGCCCAGTAGTTTAGGAGGAGAAGATGTTTTAGCATTACACTATATGTTCAATAGGGAAAATAAGCCCCGCCCATGGCGGCCATGTTTTTTGTCGGATCAAAATTTCTTCAAGGAATCTGAAAGAGGTCCACCCAAGGAACATTCATGCAAAATAAAAATGAAATCCAACAGGTGGTTTTGGAGGAGAAGATTTTTAAAGATTTTTAATTTTTTGTGTTGTTTTGTTGCCATGGCAACCAGAGTTCTGGGTGTAACAAAATTCTTTGAAGGAATTTAGAAGAGGACTAAGTAAGGAACATTCCTGTGAAGTTTGGTTACAATGGGCTTAATAGTTTAGGAGGAGAAGATGTTTTAGCATTACACTATATGTTCAATAGGGAAAATAAGCCCCGCCCATGGCGGCCATGTTTTTTGTCGGATCAAAATTTCTTCAAGGAATCTGAAAGAGGTCCACCCAAGGAACATTCATGCAAAATAAAAATGAAATCCAACAAGTGGTTTTGGAGAAGAAGATTTTTAAAGATTTTTAATTTTTTGTGGTTTTGTTGCCATGGCAACCAGAGTTCTGGGTGTAACAAAATTCTTTGAAGGAATTTAGAAGAGGACTATGTAAGGAACATTCCTGTGAAGTTTGGTTACAACTGGCCCAGTACTTTAGGAGGAGAAGATGTTTAAAGAAAAAGTTAACGCACGGACGCACGGACTCACGGACGCACGACGGACACAGGGCCATGACAATAGCCCCGCTGGCCTTCGGCCAGTGGAGCTAAAAACTGCTCAGATGAGGCATAAAGAGTATTGCTCTAAACAATGGCTGCTACCCGAAATGAGCTTAAGTGTAAAACTGCTGTTGTAGTTTGTAATTTAATGGCTAAATAAACACCATTTAAGTCATATCGAGCTGGTCAGTTTGCTGTAAACAACACTCTTCCTTGGCAGGCTTATTCAAGCAGTTACTCAGTACAGAGCACATTTTTTTACTAACAATTGATAACTGTCATCTTGAATCAGCAGAAGGGAGAGAATGACCCTAGAAAATATTTCATGAGAAACTCCATGAAATAATGCTGCCGACCTTGGCAAGTAAGGAACCCACAACTTCCTGATCACCAGACAGACATGAATGCATCACAATATAGAACAAGTCCGTGAAACAAAGACCCCTCTAAGCCCTACTTTATACAGGGAAAACTGGGGTTTACTGGGTATACATTATCTGCCTTATTTTTGTTCAAAAATATAGATTGTGGGTACTTGTTAGAACTGCCTCATTGAGGTGGTTCTAACAAGTACCCACAATCTATCTTTAAAGCAGAATTAAGGAAGATATTATCGTTTATACCCCAAATTTGTCATTTCTGACACCATGTTGGATGCCATTATTTCACACGGACATGTTTTCCTAGTAGTGAGTGGTGCACCAAGCTCAGGCAGGCCTCATATTTTCTTGTTTTGTTTGTTTGATTTGAGGTTTAACCTTCCCGTCAACACTGTATAGGCCATTTTGGAGAAGTTGCTTCCAATTTTGTGGGACTTTTACCCGACATTGAGATGAAATGACATCTCAAAATCTGTCACCTAATGAAACCAATAGGGTTTATAAGCATGGACGGTCCGACTCGCACCGCTTTGCCTGGGCAGGCTTAGATCCTCTAAGCGGTTTACCAGTACTCATGTGCAGTGGGATTCAGCTCTGCGTGGAAGCATCATGCAGCCTATCTATTTCTTCAAGCCCCGATGGGCAGGGGCCAAATTTCTTGTTGAATGACACATATTATTTTACCTTTCGTCCAGATTGATGTGAGAAACTTTTCTGATCTGACTGGTTTCTGTCTCTGGGTATAACAGTTTAGCCACAGCCAGGGCACAGGGGGCATTCATCACTGAGGCACACAGCAAATGTTCTGGGGGAACCTGTTACGACACAGCAAAATCTTCTGTCACCAGTTTTTTCAAATCTAATGATATCATTAGTTAATGTGTAGTTAAAACTTTTATCATGTAATATGGCAAATATGATAATATTTTTGCTGAAAAAAATGTAAATAGCATTTGCAAAAGCTACTCACATTTTTCCAGCAAAGTTTACAGGGGCCAGTTGTTCAAAACTAAAGACATCATTAGTTAACAAATCGTTAAAACTCTGATCATTTAATATAGCCAATATACTTACCTTTTTGCTGAAAAAATGTGAGTAGCTTTTGCATATATTGACATGGGAGACAAAAACACTTTTGCAAGAGTTGCTTCCCCTGAAGGTGTTCCCATTCCCCTTAAAATGACCACCCTCATTTATATGACAAGGTTTCTCAACTATGTGTGCTTGTTCTATGGTGGGTGAAACTTTTTTTAGTCATGTTCTAGTAAATATCTTACCCCAAATGATATATATGCAGCCATCACACCTCCAGCAATCGTCGCAAAGCCTCCTGTCATAACGGCATTCAGTTCGGATTTTGTCATCAGAGACATGAAAGGGCGGATAACTATGGGTGCTTCAGACTGTAATGAATATATATTCAAGTTAGCGATGAACATATTGGAATATCACTACATCACATCATCATCTCATTATAATAATATTATAACAAGATCCAAAGAAACAAGATGTGTTTGTGAAACACTGATGCCCCCGGACAGCGCATGTTAAATATGAAAGTAGTATCACTATGCAATCTTAAAAAAGTAGGACAAGGTCACAAGGTCAAAAATTATGAGATCATTGGAAAGGTCTTGTGACACAGAATGCACATGTGAAATATGACAGCCCTATCACTTACCAGTCGAAAGTTATGGCGAATGTTAAAGTTTTTAAAAAGTAGGTTAAACGTCAAGGTCAATGTCATAAGATCAAAAATTATGGTACCACTGAAAAGGTCTTGTGAAAAAGAATGCACATGTGAAATATGAAAGCCCTATCACTTACCAATTAAAAGTTATGGACTATGTTTAAGTTTTTAAAAAGTAGGTAAACATCAAGGTCAAGGTCACAAGCTCAAAAATTATGGTACCACTAGAAAGGTCTTGTGACAAGGAATGCACAAGTGAAATATGAAAGCCCTACCACTTATCAATCAAAAGTTATGGCCAATGTTAAAGTTTTTAAAAAGTAGGTCAAATGTGAAGGTCAAGGTTATGAGGTCAAAAATTATGGTACCACTAGAAAGGTCTTGTGACAAGGAATGCACATATGAAATATGAAAGGCTTATCACTTATCAATCGAAAGTTATGGCCAATGTTAAAGTTTTAAAAAAAAATCAAGGGGAGATAATTCAGCCAAAACTGACAACAGAGTTATGGCCCTTGGTCAGAATGTAGCCCTTAGGAAGGTGAATAAGTGTGTGAAGTTTCATGGGGCTAGGTCAAAATACTTTTGAAGTTATGATCAAGGTTAAAGTTTTTTAGGGGGGGGGGGGGGGATAAAAAGATCCGTGGTTGCTGAAACAATCATCAACATCACGTTAACAGCACCATGACACTTATGTTATTTGTTAGAATTGAGAGTTACGTCTCTGTCAACAATATTTTGGAGACGTTGCTTCCAATTTTGTGTGACTTCTACTCAGTTCTGAACATTGAGATAAGATGATATCTCAATCCCTACCACCCAATGAAACCAATAGGGTTTATATGCATGGATGGGCAGACTCACACCATTTTGCCTGGTCAGGCTTTGACCTTCTAAGCAGTTTACCAGTACTTAATATGTGCGGTCAATTTTGAGCTCTGTATGGAAGCATCATGCAGCCCAATCTATTTCTGGAAGCCCTGATGGGCCGGGCCAAGAACACTTGTGTAAACCTCACAAATATTCAGCTGCGCTTTCATGACACCTTTAGGACTATGAAAATTTGTTCAAGGCATGGGTAGTAATTGGACCCACTGAGGGTTTACCCATAAAATGCCAATCCCGACAATTGTCGTCTGCTTTGTCGTCTGCCAAGTACTTTAAAATTAGTTTCAGTGTTGATCCAGATCAGACTGCTCCTCTAGGAGCAGTCTGATCTGGGTCCACACTGTTTGCCTATATGAAAAAAAATACTTTAAAAAGATCGCAAGAAGATTCAGCAGACGACATAAGCAGATGACATTTCCAGTTGTAGTTTCTCAGCATCTTAAAGGTTAACTACTAGCACCAAACCAGCGCCACAATAGGAATAATTATGTCTATTCACCTTATTTACATTATCTGCTGGTTCCTAGTCTGAAGGTTACCAGTGTTGGAAAAACAGGTAACCAGACCCCCCTGACCTTGAAAGGTCAGGGGGGTCTGGTTACCTGTTTTTCCAATATTGACAATGTGCAAGCTGGGTACCTGCAAATACTGCAACTATGGTGAATAAGGTAACTTGGATATGTTGTGTGTACTCATCTGAATCACGTGACCTCATTGGGGCAATTCTAATAAGTACACACAACATACATTTTCAAGATAAAAGAAGAAAATCACTTTAAATCATGCCTCATTATTTCCTAATCTGGAGCTAGGAAAAAAAATTCCCTAGGGACTACAGAACGGTTCATCTCAGCTGTGGTAAACAATTTGTTTGTTTGTTTGATTTGAGGTTTAACTTCCCCGTCAACACTGTAAAGGTCATTTTTGAGATGTTGCTTCCAATTTTGTGGGACTTTTACCCGACACTGAGATGAAATGACATCTCAAGCCCTGCCGCCCAATGAAACCAATAGGGTTTATAAGCATGGACGTGCCGACTCGCACAGCTTTGCCTGGGCAGGCTTAGATCCTCTAAGCTGTTTACCAGTACATGTGTCCTGGTCTGTTTCAGCTCTGCGCGGAAGCATCATGCAGCCCATTTATTTCTTCAAGCCCCGATGGGCAGGGGCAGTTAAGCCAACAGCTTGAAGCCCCTGAAGTTGCAGTGGAAAAAAAGCAGGGCAAATACACAAGTGTAGTAGTTTGTTTTGAGGTTTAACATCCCCGTCAACACTGTAAAGGTCATTTAGGAGACTTTGCTTCCAATTTTGTGGGAGTTTTACCTGACATTGAGATGAAATGACATCTCAAGCCCTGCCGCCCAATGAAACCAATAGGGTTTATATTAACTTTATAAGCATGGACGGTCTGACTTGCAATGCTCTGTCTGGGCAAGCTTAAATCCTCTAAGCTGTTTACCAGTACTCATGTGCGGGTCAGTTTCAGCTCTGCGTGGAAGCATCATGCAGCCCACCTATTTCTTCAAGCCCCGATGGGTGGGGGCCGCTCGACTGGATACTAGGGCCGGTATGACTAGCACCACTTTGCCTAGGCAGGCTTAGACCCTCTAAGCGGTTTACCAGTACTCATGTGTGGTCTGTTTCAGCTCTGCGTGGAAGCCTCATGCAGCCCAATCTCTGTCTCTAAGCCCCAATGACTATCAAGCAATCAAATTATTTGATATGTGATATTTGTTCGATTGTAGGTAAAAATGCCAGAGGTAAAAATGCCATATACAAATATGCCAGAGGTAAAAATGCCATAGGTAAAAATGCCAGAGGCTACCTGGTAAAAATGCCATAGGTAAATATGCCAGAGGTAAAAATGCCAGAGGTAAAAAATGTTTTGGTTATTATTCTATCTGATCAGGATCTACACTATTTGTCATCCCTTCTGCAACTTTTGGGCCCTTTGCAAGTTCATCACATTAACCCTTTGCAAGTTCATCACGTTAACAAGTCTGTGTTTTATGAGCATTTATTAAAAAAAATATCACCCATTTCCTTATTCACTCAGATCATAGTCTACACTGTTTGCAGTTCCTTCTGCACCTTTTTGGCTTTTTGCATGTTCTACTTTCGAAAGGGCTATCTGTGGTATACATGGGAACATATTTTTTCTTACTTTTGCTTAAAGACAGGTTACGGGCACATGTTAGGACCGTCTCATTGATGCTGTTCTACTGGGCATAGGTAACCTATGCTTAGAGCATTAATAAGAAAAACACCAATTTCCATTTCACCCATTTCCTTATGCAGTCTGATCAGGGTCTAACCTGTTTGCCATCCCTTCAGCACCTTATGGGCTCTTTACAGGTTCTACTTTTGATCGAGAAATCTGGGGTTTACAGCATTCGGAAAACACGCCTGTATAAATGTATGGAAAATTTTACCACCAAAGAAATGGACTTATTTTTCAGTTACAAATTCTGATACTTTCATACCTCTGTTCAAAATATAGATTGTAGGCACCTGTTAGAATCGCCTTGCTGAGGCGGTTTTAACGAGTACCCGCAATCTTTGAAATAAGAAAAATACTGTTTACCCTAGTTTTACTATATGAAAGTTGTGTTTGTGGGGGGTCAAAATAATAAAGACGTGTTTTTGTTATGCAGGGGAATACAAATTTTTCTTATTTCTGCGTGAAGACAGGTTGGAGGTACACGTTAGAACAGTCTCATTGACATTGATCTACTGAGCACCCTCAACCTATGCTTGGAGCATTAATAAGAAAATGTCAAAATTATCCAGTTTCCATATAAAAACTTTCACAAAAGTAGCAGAAGGGATGACAAACAGTGTAGATCCTGATCTGATAGAAAAAGAATCAAAATATTTTTTACCTCTGGCATTTTTGTATATGGCATTTTTACCTATGGCATTTTTACCAGGTAGCCTCTGGCATTTTTACCTATGGCATTTTTACCTCTGGCATTTTTGTATATGGCATTTTTACCTCTGGCATTTTTACCGGTGGGAGGACGATTTGGCCAACGGACGATTTGGCCCGGACAATTCGGCCTAGGACAATTCGGCCTAGGACAATTTGGCCAGCCAAAAATACCGGGTAGGACAATTTGGCCAAACAGATTTCTCCTAGCGGTTTTACAAATTCTTATAGACATAGGTTGGGGGTACTCATTAAAACCTATGTTTGAAGTATAAATAAGAAAAAAATATCATGGATTTTCTTATTCTATCAATCATTTCATTAGCATTTTGTTTTTCATTTGGCTACATATTTTCATCAAATTTTTCATGTTTTTTCAGTGATTTCATCTGTCATTTCCTGGCTTTGGTGAGTGAATATCAAATGTTGACATAAGAGGAAATTGCATAGTTTGAGCAGTTTCTTCATTTGACAACATATTTTTATCACACATCATTACATATTTTCTACTCATTTATAGTATCTTAGCCCAGTCAACACTTAATTTAGGTCATATTGAGCAGATCAGTTTCCCTAAGTGAAAGTGGTTAACATTCTTGAACCAGGCTGCTGGCAGGCATCACGTGAACAAGTCCGTGAAATGAACTTTATATAGAGAAAATTAGGGTTTATGAGGGAATATATTATTTTTCTTATTTCTGGTCCAAGACATAGGTCGTGGGTATTCGTTAGAACCTATGTTTGAAGTATAAATAAGATAAAAGATCACAGATTTTAACCAGAAAAGTAGTAATTTTGGACATGTCATTGTTTTCCAGCCAATTTAAACAAAACCATTAAATTTATTTTTTTTATTTAATATTTTTTTATTATTATTATTTAATTGTATTTTTTTGTGTTTTCGGGGCTTATAGTTAACCATTTTTATTAATTTGCAAATAAAGAATGATCTCAGCCAAAAGTTATAAAAGTTTGAAAACAACAACAAAAAAAGTCTAATTGTTTAAAATCTTCTTTTAAATGTTCCTTCCACATATTCAAACATTACTGTATATTAAAACAAACCTAAAGCATAAAATTTTCAGTTTGAACTAGTCATTATATTAATCTGGCCAAATTGTCCTACTCAGTATTTTTGGCTGGCCAAATTGTCCTAGGCCGAATTGTCCTAGGCCAAATCGTCCGGGCCAAATCGTCCGCTGGCCAAATCGTCCTACATTCATTTTTACCACACACCTATTTGTTCAATTCACAAACTGCATGACAAACATTTTAGATTGATCCTCATCAAATGGCTTCATTAGAAGCAAACTGATCTGGATCATACTGTTTGCAAGGGTAGGGTTCTTGTGTTCAGCAGCATAAAGACTAACAGAGGAAGTTGGAGAGGTAATTCTAACAATTTAGTATACACAATCTATATTTCTAACCAAAAATAAGGAAAATAATGTATGTCCCTTTATACCGCATTTTTTTTTATATAACGTTGGGTTTAGAGGGGTGTTCATTGTATGGATGGGTTAACCTGATGAGCACTTACCAGTCCAACAAAAATATTAGCAGCGGCACACAAGGACTCTGGAGCTGTTGTTTTCAGTACTTTACACAGGACAAAACCAATCTTGCTAATGATAAACTGCATAGCACCAATATAGTACAACACATTTACTACACAGCTGAAGAATATCACCACAGGCAACACCTGTAAGGGAAAAATAGTAATAAACTGCATAGCACCAATATAGTACAACACATTAACTACGCAGCTGAAGAATATCACCACTGGTAACACCTGTAAGGGGAGAAAATAATAATAAATGACATAGGACCAATATAGTACAACACATTTACTACACAGCTGAAGAATATCACCACTGGCAACACCTGTAAGTGGAGAAAACAGTAATAAACTGCATAGCACCAATATAGTACAACACATTAACTACGCAGCTGAAGAATATCACCACTGATAACACCTGTAAGGGGAGACAAATCATTATAAACTGCATAGCACCAATTCAGTGCAACACATTTTAATACACAGCTAAAGAATGTCACCACTGGCAACACCTGTAAGGGGAGACAAATCATAATAAACTGCATAGCACCAATACAGTGCAACACATTTACTTTATCACCACTGGCAACACCTGTCAGGGGAGACAAATCATAAACTGCAAAGCACCAATATAGTACAACACATTTACAACACAACTGAAGAATATCACCACTGGCAATGACTGTAAGGGGAGACAAATCATTATAAACTGCATAGCACCAATATAGTACAACACATTTTAATACACAGCTAAAGAGTATCACCACTGGCAACACCTGTAAGGGGAGACAAATCATAATAAACTGCATAGCACCAATATAGTGGAACACATTTACTATATCACCACTGGCAACACCTGTAAGGGGAGACAAATCATAAACTGCAAAGCACCAATATAGTACAACACATTTACAACACAACTGAAGAATATCACCACTGGCAATGACTGTAAGGGGAGACAAATCATTATAAACTGCATAGCACCAATATAGTACAACACATTTTAATACACAGCTAAAGAGTATCACCACTGGCAACACCTGTAAGGGGAGACAAATCATAATAAACTGCATAGCACCAATATAGTGGAACACATTTACTATATCACCACTGGCAACACCTGTAAGGGGAGACAAATCATAAACTGCAAAGCACCAATATAGTACAACACATTTACAACACAACTGAAGAATATCACCACTAGCAATGACTGTAAGTGGAGACAAATCATTATAAACTGCATAGCACCAATACAGTATAACACATTTACTACACAGCTGAAGAATAATGCAACTAAAAACCTCTTGCTACCTTAAGGTCTCTTGCAGCCAAGTCTTTGGCAAGAGTTTACTTACTGTAATGATCCTAAGTATTGGGACATATAGACCTAAGCAAGCAGTGCAGACCCAGATCAGACTGCTCCTGAAGGAGCAGTCTGATCAGGGTCTACACTGTTTGCCATTCTGTCAGCACCTTTTGGACTCCTTCCTGGATTGTGTACAAACTTGTCAAAATTTTAGGAGAATTACATCAAGTCCTCAAGGTGTCTGAATTTTTAGGAGTTTTACAGTTTGCACAGGCTGGCCTGAGCCTTTCCTGCTTGCCCACGTGTTAAATTAAATTACCTGTTAAAATGAGATAGCTCATATTAAATGTTGTAAAGCTACCAGCTGGTATGACACAACAAGACTCTAGCATCACAAGTTGGAGACATTGGGCTGTCTCAACAACATACTGGAATGCTACATATAAGGATCTCATCTAGCTTAAGGGTCATACAGTCGCATATCGGAGCTTGGAGAACTAGATTGGTCTGCATGGTGCTTCTGTACAGAGCAGTTTAAGTGAAACCGGCAGAACTTGAGTACTGGTAAACCACTAAGGTCAAAGCCTGCCCAGAGAAAGTGATGCCAGCCGGACTGCTCCTTAATCCTTAGTGGTGTTTATGGGCTGTAAGACTTAAGATGTCATTTAATCTCAATGTCGGGTACAAGTCCCACAAAATCAGAAGCAACATCTCCAAAATGACCTAAATAGTGTTGATCGGGAGGTAAAACCTCAACACAAACAAATGTCTAAGGGTAATGGGGTCAGTAGACTGTTAACCCTTGTCCTGCTGAGACCGGATATGTCTTATCTTTCAAACAATGGATATCTGGATCAGATGGCTTCTTCAGAAGCCATCTGATCAGGATCTTCATTGTTTGTCATTCAGGTTGAGAATTTGTTGCAATAATTTACATCAAGTAATCTGATTGGTTGATAATCAGTAGTGGGTGTGGCATATATAAATATTCAGCAGGTCAAGGGTTTAGTGTCCCATCTGTTTTGGCTATTGCATATCAAAAGCAGGACCCAGTCCTTTCCTTAACTACCCTCAGCCTTCCCTAAAATTATCGGGTACCTTTTCAATGCAGCATTAATACAGAGTTTTTCAACAGTCTTTACCCTAAGCAGGGGAACCAACTGACACCCAAGCTGATCATGCTCCAAACTACTCAAGAACTTTCTATTCTAAATAGGCTTAGTAAAGTGCAGCGAAACTTAACTGAGCCAGCACATGACAAAATCTACATGACGTCTTGAGCGACCAGTGAAGACTCAGATCAGCCTGTGCATTTGCAGTCTGATCTGAGTCTTCACAGATCGCATGTACCTACAACAGGCTAATATCTATGCAAAGAGACATAAGCAAAAGGTCTTGGCATAGTGGATGCGTGGGCAGGTAGATTCGAGTTTCTGCTGGTCGAACCGGTCTTATTGTAGGTTTTGTCATGCCCCGGCCCAATTATGTTTGCTCCTACCTTCATAGCAAATACAGTGAAATTCCGCTATTAATGCCACCTTAAATTAAGACTAATTCTGCTTAAAAATGCTTATTTTGAAAGGCTGCACTATAATCTTTCTTTGTGTTTTCTGCCCATAGTGTCCTCTGGTCAGAAACCACCTTTAGGACTGTTCAAAAGTGGTCTATAAGACCACTTTTGAACAGTCCCAAAGGTGGTCTTAGTATAGGAAGTTTAATGTATTTTTGCACCTACCTTCATAGCAAATATATGGTCCATGAACTTGGGTCCAAACACAAACTCCGACCCATAGTCGGTGAAACTGAGAAACGTTTGGACCTGCTTGCCTAGCCAGCTGAAGAACATGTAGCCTAGATCCCACTTCAAAATGATCACAGCAAAGTAAAACTGTAGAATTAGGCCGCCAATGACTGGTCGCCATCTCACCTGTAGAATGAAAGTACACCAGAGCCTTGTTATAACATGGTTCATTATAACACGGTACTGAATATAACACGGATTCAAGATGGATCCCAAAATTATATAGATTATATTAAACAAGAGGGCCCAATGGCCCTACATCGCTCACCTGTGTACCAGAAAATCATTAGTGTAGGAGACCACTTGACATTGCTACATACTAAATATCTAAGCTAAGGCAAAGCGGTGTCCATGCTTATAAACCCTCTACTGGTTTCATTGGGCGACAGGGCTTGAGATGTAATTTCATCTCAATGTCTGGTAAAAGTCCCACAAAATTGGAAGAGACATCCCCAAAATGACCTATACAGTGTTGACGGGGATGTAAAACCTCAAATCAAACAAAATCTGTGCCTTATGGTTTTGGAGAAAAAGATTTTTATAAGTTTTTTCCAGTATAAGTCTATAGGAGCTAATGAGCCCTGGGGCTTGGCCAATTTTGACCCAAAGGGCATGGTTGGCAGGATTTATGTAGGTGATCATTTTGTGTTGCTATATACTAAATATCTAAGGTCTGTACTTCATGTTTTCAAAGAAGATGTTTGAAGCTTTTTTCTATTATAAGTTTGTTGGAGTTAAGGGGCCACAGGATTTGGACCCCAGGGGCATGATTGGCAGGATTCATGTAGGCGACCACTCGACATTGCTACATGCTAAATACCTAAGCTCTGGGACTTATGGTTTCAGACAAGAAGATTTTTGAAAAAAATTTTCCCCATTTTAATTCTTTTTTTTTTTTTTTGTTTTTTGTTTTTCATTATAAGGGCCCTGTGGTTTCATTGAAGAAGATTTTTGAAGTTTCTCCAATTGTAAGTCTATGGAAGCTAAAGAGCCCTGGGGTAGGGCCAATTTGGATCCCAGGGGCATAACTGGCAGTATTTATGTAGGGGGCCACTTGACGTTGCTACATACTAAAAATCTATAGACTAAGCTCTGGGCCTTAGGGTTTCATAGAAGAAGATTTTTTAAGTTTTTTTCCATTATAAGTCTATAACGGGCCTCCGTGGCCTAGTGGTTAAGAGCGCTGACTCTTGATAATTAGGTCTCTCACCGCTGTGGTTTGAGCCTCGCTCAGGTCACATGTGAGACGCCAAGTTCTGCAACGGAAGGTCAGGTGGTTTTTCTCCGGGTACTCTGATTTTCGCCCACCTGTGATTAACTCATTATGAGTGAAATAATCTTGAAAGGGCTGTAAAACCAAAAACAAAAAAACAAAAAAAAAAAATTATAAGTCTATTGGAGGTGATGAGCTCGGGCGTGGCCTAGACTTTCGGATGAGTCTTTAAACAGAGGTCCCGTCTCCGTATGACCTTAGCTGTTGGTGGGACGTAAAACTCAAACACTCACTCACTCGGGCGTGGCCAATTTTGACCCCAGGGGCAGGGTTAGCAGGACTTATGTAGCTGGCTATTTTATGTTGCTAGATACTAAATATCTAAGTTCTGTGCTTCACAGTTTCTGAGATAAAGATTTTTGAAGCTTTTTTCCATTATGAGTCTATAGGAGCTAAGGGGCCCCGGGGTGTGGCCCATTTGGACCCCACAGACATGATTGGCAGGATTTATGTAGGTGACCACTTGCTATTGCTACATGCTAAATATCTAAGCACTGGGCCCTGTGGTTTCCGAGAAGAAGATTTTTGAAGATTTTTTTTTTTCATTATGAGTCTATAGGAGCTTTGGGGCCCCGGGGTGTGGCCCTTTTGCACCCCAGGGGCATGATTGGCAGGAATTATGTAGATGACCACTTGCCGTTGCTACATGCTAAATATCTAAGCTCTGGGCCCTGTGGTTTCAGAAAAGAAGATTTTTGAAGCTTTTTTTCCATTATGAGTCTATGGGAGCTAAGGGGCCCCGGGGTGTGGCCCATTTGGACCCCACAGGCATGATTGGCAGGATTTATGTAGGTGACCACTTGCTATTGCTACATGCTAAATATCTAAGCTCTGGGCCCTAAGGTTTCCGAGAAGGATTTTTGAAGCTTTTTCTTTTTTTTTATTATGAGTCTACAGGAGCTAAGGGGCCCCGGGGTGTGGCCCTTTACCCAGGGGCATGATTGGCAGGAATTATATAGGTGACCACTTGCCTTTGCTACGTGCTAAATATCTAAGCTCTGGGCACTGTGGTTTCAGAGAAGAAGAAATTTAAGCTTCTTTCCATTATGAGTCTATGGGAGCTAAGGGGCCCCGGCGCGTGGCCCATTTGGAACCCAGGGGCATGATTGGCAGGAATTATGTAGGTGACCAATTGCCGTTGCTACATGCTAAATATCTAAACTCTGGGCCCTGTGGTTTCAGAGAAGAAGATTTTTGAAGCTTTTTTACCATTATGAGTCTATGGGAGCTAAGGGGCCCCGGGGCGTGGCCCATTTGGACCCTAGGGGCATGATTGGCAGGATTTATGTAGGTGACCACTTGCCGTTGCTACATGCCAAATACCTCAGCTCTGGGCCCTGTGGTTTCAGAGAAGAAGGTTTTTGAAGCTTTTTTTCCATTACGAGTCTATAGGAGCTAAAGGGCCCCGGGACGTGGCCTGTTTGGAGCTCAGGGGCATGAGTGGCAGGAATTATGTAGGCTACCACTTGCCGTTGCTGCATGCTAAATATCTAAGCTCTGGGTCCTGTGGTTTCCGAGAATAAGATTTTTGAAGCTTTTTGTTCCATAATGAGTTTATGGGAGCGAAGGGGCCCCGGGGCATCGCCCATTTGGAACCCAGGGGCATGATTGGCAGGAATTATGTAGGTGACCACTGGCCGTTGCTACATGCTAAATATCTAAGCTCTGGGCCCTGTGGTTTCAGAGAAGAAGATTTTTGAAGCTTTTTTTCCATTATGAGTCTATGGGAGCTAAGGGGCTCCCCGGGTGTGGCCAATTTGGACCCCAGGGGCATGATTGGCAGGAATTATGTAGGTGACCACTTGCCGTTGCTACATGCCAAATATCTCAGCTCTTGGCCATGTGGTTTCAGAGAAGAAGATTTTTGAAGCTTTTTTCCATTATGAGTCAATAGGAGCTAAAGGGCCACGGGGCGTGGCCAGTTTGGACCCCAGGAGCATGATTGGCAGGAGTTATGTAGGTGACCACTCGCCGTTTGCTACATGCTAAATATCTAAGCTCTGGGCCCTGTGATTTCCGAGAAGAGGATTTTTGAAGCTTTTTGTTCCATTATGACTCTATGGGAGCAAAGGGGCCCGGGGGTGTGGCCAATTTGGACCTCAGGGGCATGATTGGCAGGAATTATGTAGGTGACCACTGGCCATTAATACATGCTAAATATCTAAGCTCTGGGCCCTGTGGTTTCAGAGAAGAAGATATTTTGATTTTTTCCCATTGTAAGCCTATGGGAGCTATATGTTGCCATGGCAACCAGAATTCCAATCTGACCAGCCCAAAAACCTTATGCACCCTTTCCCCCTACCTGATGATGCTTCTCATGAAATTTGATCAAGATTGACCGTGGGGTATTAGAGATATACTTATTTGAAATTGTTTACGGACGCACGGATGCACAGACTGACGCACGCACGCACGACGGACAAAAAGTGATCACAAAAGCTCACCTTGTCACTACGTGACAGGTGAGCTAAAAATGACCATAATCTATACATTTTTGTTTGGATATAACACAGTTGTTTAACTAACAGTTTCTGTATTGGATCCCATTAATAGTGTTATAAAGAGGTTGTGGTGTAACATAACTTAGACCACACTGTGGAGGCATACTCTTAACTGTGGGCGGACAAGAGTTGTATATGCTGTGGTTTTTGTTTGATCTGAGCTTTAATGTCCCTGTCAACACTGTATAGGTCATTTTGGAGAAGAGTTGTATATGCTGTGGTTTTTGTTTGATCTGAGCTTTAATGTCCCTGTCAACACCGTATAGGTCATTCTGGAGATGTTGCTTCAGGTTCTGTGGGGGACAAGAGTGTCATAAACTGTGACTTTCAGGTCAATGTTGTGGACCAAAATATTCTGCTTAAGAAAGCCAAGGGTCTGATTTGTCTTATTGTTGATGTTATTGATATGATCAGTCCATTTGAGCTCTTCTGATATACATGTAGTTACCCCAAGGTATTTTGCAGAGAGCATGCTTTTCTAGTTCACAGACATGAAGATAGTACACAGTAGAAAATGGGGATTTCCGTCTTGTCACATGCATCATGACCTGGCATTCTGAGGGATTAAAATTCGTATAGCTGTATGACCTTGGTCGTTACTTTCTTCATGATGACCTTTTGGGGCTCTGACTACACCACAACCTCTTTATAACACTATTAATGGGGTCCAAGGCAGAAACTGTGTTAGTTAAACAACCGTGTTATATCCAAACAAAAATGTATAGATTATATAGAAAAATGACCATTTATGGTTATTTTTCTATATAATCTATACATTTTTTGGATCAAAAATGTATAGATTATATAGAAAAATGACCATTTATGGTCATTTTTCTATATAATCTATACATTTTTGGGATCCATCTTCATGTGCACCGTGT
The DNA here is from genome assembly GCA_963580285.1 of Lucinisca nassula. Classification (NCBI taxonomy): domain Eukaryota; kingdom Metazoa; phylum Mollusca; class Bivalvia; order Lucinida; family Lucinidae; genus Lucinisca; species Lucinisca nassula. The sequence goes on along the minus strand of OY757025.1, from coordinate 54,612,206 downwards.
TATATCCAAAACCGTGTTACAACAAACTGTGTTATTATGAGGTTTTAGGAAAACATGGTAATTTACATCTGTTTGTTTGGATACAAAACAGTTTGGTTTGGAGTATAACGCCCCAGTAAACACTATTAAGATCATGCTGAGCTAGTCAGTTTACCTAACCACACTTTGCCTTGGCAAGGCTTGTATGTGAGTGGTAATCCGGTACAGTGCACATTCTTTTGCAGTGACAACTGTCCCTCTTGAATCGGTGAAAGGGAAAGGATAATATAACAACAGAAAATAGTCCATGATCAGAGCTCTCACTAGGATTTTGAAAACAGGATTCCAGGAATCCTTCCTTGTAAAAAGTTGGATTCACAGGTAAAAAGTTGGATTCCTATATAAAAAGTTGGAGTTCTGGTCTTGATTGGGCATAGATCACAGACAAAATTTTCTTATTATCAGGCTACAAATCCATATGAATAACTGACGTGTAGATTGTGGGTACTAGTTGGAACTATTTCACTGGTGTGTCTAAGAAGCAGCCACAATCTGATGTTTTGTAGAACTATTAGGAAAATAATGTATACCCCAGTAAAACCCACTCTTCCTCCCCCAATTAGCTTCTGATTTTACCACTTCTGTAATTTTGGATGCGCTTCGCAATAAAAACATGCATACATAAGAATCGGCAATAGTGAATTTTACGCATACAACGGCAAAAAGTTGGCATAAAATACGCAGAATCCTGCGTTTCCGAGAGCTCTGATGATCAATATCCTCCAAAGAATGTTGCCGACCCTGACAGGTACAGAGCCTGCAACCTGCTGAATACTAAACTAGTCAGACCCACATATGGCTGAGCTATCCAGGCACATTAGGGTAACAGACCTGTCTTTCATAGATCTCCAAAAAGGTTATTTTTCTAATGAAAATTTGTATTTTTCTTATTAGTACTTCAAACATAGGTTGTAGGTGCCCGTTAGAACCCCCTCAATGAGGCTGTTCTTATGAGTACCTAGACTTGCCCAAGTCCCTACATTTACTTTTTTATCTTTTTTTTTTTTTTTTTTACATTTTTTATATCATATGAAAGTCCCTTTAACAAAAAAATATGTAAAAGTCGCTTTAGTCTTGGAATCTGAATGTACTGTCCGTCGAGGAATAGTTGACAGTGACGTCACGACTTGTTATAGCCCTGCTTTGAAAAAGTGGGGGCTATATTGGATTTGGCTTGTCCGGAATTCCGTCTGTCTGTCTGTCTGTCTGTCAGTCTGTCTTTCTGTCTGTCTGTAATATTTGATAGTGGGTACCTTGTTACCGCAACTCCTCTTACAGTTCTAGGTCAATCCTTTTGAAACTTTACAGGTGTTTTCATATAGGTCTGAAGATGTGCATATTCTTTTTTCATTATCCTTAAATAATTTTTTTCACTTATTTCACCTTTTTTAACTTAGACAATTTTTGAGAACTACTAATGTTAAAATGTATAGGGAGTAGCTACCTTGTTACCGCAACTCCTCTTACAGTTCTAGGTCAATCCTTTTGAAACTTTACAGGTGTTTTCATATAGGTCTGAAGATGTGCATATTCTTTTTTCATTATCCTTAAATAATTTTTTTCACTTATTTCACCTTTTTTAACTTAGAAAATTTTTTAGATCTACTATTGTTAAAATGTATAGGGAGTAGCTACCTTGTTACCGCAACTCCTCTTACAGTTCTAGGTCAATCCTTTTGAAACTTTACAGGTGTTTTCATATAGGTCTGAAGATGTGCATATTCTTTTTTCATTATCCTTAAATAATTTTTTTCACTTATTTCACCTTTTTTAACTTAGACAATTTTTGAGATCTACTAATGTTAAAATGTATACGGAGTAGCTACCTTGTTACCGCAACTCCTCTTACAGTTCTAGGTCAATCCTTTTGAAACTTTACAGGTGTTTTCATATAGGTCTGAAGATGTGCATATTCCTTTTTTCATTATCCTTAAATAATTTTTTTCACTTATTTCACCTTTTTTAACTTAGAAAATTTTTGAGATCTACTATTGTTAAAATGTATAGGGAGTAGCTACCTTGTTACCGCAACTCCTCTTACAGTTCTAGGTCAATCCTTTTGAAACTTTACAGGTGTTTTCATATAGGTCTGAAGATGTGCATATTCTTTTTTCATTATCCTTTAATAATTTTTCTCACTTATTTCACCTTTTTTAACTCAGACAATTTTTAGATCTACTAATGTTAAAATGTATAGGGAGTAGCTACCTTGTTACCGCAACTCCTCTTACAGTTCTAGATCAATCCTTTTGAAACTTTACAGGTGTTTTCATATAGGTCTGAAGATGTGCATATTCTTTTTTCATTATCCTTAAATAATTTTTTCACTTATTTCACCTTTTTTAACTTAGAAAATTTTTGAGATCTACTAATGTTAAAATGTATAGGGAGTAGCTACCTTGTGACCACAACTCCTCTTATAGTTCTTGGTCAATCCTTTTGAAACTTTACAGGTGTTTTCATATAGGTCTGAAGATGTGCATGTGCTTTTTTCATTATCCAAAATTTATTTTTTAACTTAGACTGTTTTTCAGATCTAATAACGCGAAAAGTCTATAAGGCGTAAGTACCTTGTTAGGGATTTAACCCTCTCACAAGTCTTTACCTTTAATTCATGAGTCTTTCTCCTCTGACAGGGCTATAGCGGGGCTATAGTCAGATCCTCTGACAGTTCTAGTTTTTGTTCTGAACAATGCAAAGCTTATGGGGCTAACGGTAAAATAGCTCAAATAGTCAGCTACGTCACTGCCAGCTATATGTTGGCGAACTATAGGTTAATTTCACAATTCTCATACAAGATTGTATTGCTATTTTTTATTATTATTTTTTTTGTAAACAATTAACTTAATTAACAGACTTGGGCAAGTGAGCAGAAATAAGAAAATAATGCACACCCCTGTAAACCCCAGTTTTCTCTATATAAAGTGGGGTTAAGAGGGGAGTTCATTACACCGACTTGTTTACATGATGCAGGCAGGTAGTGTTCTAGTGACAACAGCGGATCTATCTTTGTTTTCACATTACCTTGATGGGATGGGCGGATAGTAACCATAGCAACACAAGGAAAAAGGCCATCCCTCCAAGTGATATCAAATTTGAGGGACTTCTCCATACTGTGGCCACAATGATCGTAATAATTCCTCCAATAGCTAGCAAGAACACAACTCTGGAAAGAAAGTACAATGAAATTCAGTTACTTCACTTTAAAATGTTTCAACACTCACACCCGCCTTCAAAAAAAAAAAAAAAATAAATAAAATAAAGGTGTATCCTACCAGATCAATGCTCTAGATAAGGAGGAGTAATAACCCTTCTCTTGCTGAATATTCAGTTTAGCCACACCCATTTCTGCGAACCAATCAGATTACTTGATGTAATTTATTCCTACAAATTCATAAACTGAATGTCAAACATTGGAAATCCTGATCAGATGGCTTCTTCAGAAGCCATCTGATCTGGATCTGCACTGTTTGCAAAGATAGGGGTTGTCATGAACAGCAAGATAAGAGTTAAAAATAACTTTTGGAGTATTTTTTTCTTCTATTTTTCCACTGAAACATAAACTGGCCAAATTTTTAAATTGCAGTTTCTATGCTAACTCCCTGCTTACCCCGAAGAACTTACCCTGAAGTATCTGACCGACTCAAAAAAGAAAAGAAAAAAGGAAAATCCAGAAAACAGTAGTTTTATTCAGGATATCTAGCTGAGAGCCAGTTATATCCTCCTACAGAAGACCGTTTTTGCAAAGGCAGACAAAAATATTTTTGGAGAACTTGCCTTCCCTGAAACTGTATCCCTTTCCCTGAAGAATTTCCCATTTCCTAAAATCTGGGCACAATTGTTCAACACATCATTGGTTTAACAAACTCATTAGTGGTCAAATTGTAAACTTAATTTCCCATTTTCAAACATCAGGGCCCAGTTGTTCAAAGCATCATTAGCTTAGTGAGCTCATTAGTGGTCAAATTGTTAACAGTTAATTTTCCCATTTTCAAACATCTTGGCCCAATTGTTCAAAGCATTAGTTTAATGAGCTCATTAGTGGTCAAATTGTTAACTGTTAGTTTCCCAATTTCCAAACATCTGGGCCCAGTTGTTCAAAGCATCATCAGCTTAAAAAGCTTGTTAGTGGTCAAAATTGTAAACTGTTAATTTCCCATTTCCAAACATCAGGGCCCAATTGTTCAAATTTACTTTAGTGAGCTCATTGTTAATTTCCCATTTCCAAACACCAAGACCCAGTTGTTCAAAGCATTAGTTTAATGAGCTCATTAGTGGTCAAATTGTTAACTGTTAATTTTCCCATTTTCAAACATCAGGGTCCAATTGTTCAAAGCATCATTAGCTTAAAGAGATTGTTACAGCCTAATTCATTGTTAACTGTTTATTTTCCATTTCCCAACATCTTGGCCCAGTTGTTCAAAGCATCATTAGCTTAACAAGTTTAACAAGCTTCTTAGTGGTCAAACTGTTAACTGTTTTAGCAATACATGTATCAAATACCCCCGTTTTCAGCAAAAAAATTCAGTATATTTGCCGTATTAAATGATAAAAACTTAACATGATGTGAAGTTTACAACACTGTTGTGCCCCGCCAATCCGGGCTTGAAGAAATAGATTGAGCTGCATGGTGCTTCCGTGCAGCTAGCTCCGGGGAATGTGGTGCAAGTTGGACTGCTCCTTAAACCCTAGCAGTTTCTCTGGACTTGAGATGTCATTTCATCTCAGTGTTGGGTAAAAAACCCACAAAAGCAGAAGCAATGTCTCCAAAATGACCTAAATAGTGTTGACTGGGATGTAAAAACAATGCATTTAATAGCTAACAACACAGAAAGTATAGAACGTTAAGCATATAGCATCTTTTGTACTCACATCTGTATGATTTCCAAAGGTTTCCCATGACACCTTGCCCCAAGACCATCTACGCATTTCTGGATCTCATCTCTGTAGCGTGACCTCACTATCCATGTGACCACAAATAGCAAAATGGCTACCACAAGGCAAATCAATGGCGCAGGGCTCTTGCAGCCATGTAAGGTGCTGATAATAAGGGCCCATACGAAATATCCTATGGCCAGCGCACAACCTGCCCCAATCAAAAACTGCAAAAGAAATCACCATGTTTTGTTTAATGGATACACCTCAAGAGTTTATTCTGACAGTTTGTTAATTGACCCAAAATAACATGTTATAATACTGCTGGGCGTTCAATGCTATTGTCAAGGGTCCAGTTGTTCAAAGCCTCGTTAGCTTAACGAGCTCGTTAGTGGTCAAATTGTTACTGGTAAGTGCTATAGCACGATCAAAATCTAAAATTTTGGTATTTTTGCTGAAAAAATGTGAGCAGCTTTTGTGGATGCAAAAGCTGCTCACATTTTTTCAGCAAAAATATTAGCGTATTTGCCATATTAAATGATCAAAGTTTTAAAGATTTGTTAACTACCGATGTCGTTAGCTTTGAACAACTGGCCCCAGGTGATTAGGACTAACTAATAAAGTTAAACTGTACACAAATTAAAGGTTCTGCGTATGTTAACCCTTTTTGTACCAAATGGAATATTCCATGTTATATACAGCTAGAGTCCATTTAAAAATTTAGGGGTGTCAGGTTGTGTCTCCTTCAAAAACTATTTGGAAATCGGCTGTAAATGTTGCAAACAGTGTAGGCCCTGATCAGACGCCGCGTTCTGCAGTACTACAATGTTATTTTGGTTCTTTTTTTCTTTTCAATTGCAAAAGTAAGGATATGTTTGCAGGATTCTTAACCCTAAGATGCCATGAAAATTGGCATCTGTAAATGTTGTCTGTTTATTTCATATCCACTGCAAACTTTTCAAACAGATTTTTGCATACAGGCAAACAGTGTGGGACCTGATCAGGCTTCTCCTAGAGGAAGAGTCTGATCTGGGGCCACACTGTTTGCAGAAATTACTTCTATAGTTATAAAGCAGACGTCAATTGCTGTGATTGGCATTTGGTAAAGGGATAATTTTCCTCATTTTTTTGTTAGAAACAAGTTTTGGTGGGTATTTGTTAAAATAATTGCTTCATTGAGGAGATTCTTACAAGTACACACAACGTATGTCATCACGTGAATAAGTCTGTGAAATGAATACCCACCTAAACCCCACTTTATATAGAGAAAAGTGGGGTTTAATAACAAGGGTATACATTAATTTTCTTATTTTTCTCCAAGACATAGGTTGCGGGTACTCATTAGAACCGCCTCAATGAGGTGGTTCTAACAAGCACCAGCACACTATGTTTGCAGTGTGAATACGAAAAATATCATGGATTTTCATTATCTATAGAAAAGTAGCCATTTTGGAGATGTGAAAAAATGCACTGTGTCGCACAGGTGTGTTATCGTAATGTTTAATGGGAAAATAAGAAAACTTATCCAGAAATATTCCATAATCCTCATTATGCATCATTAATATCTGTAGCTACAAATGGATGTAATGAAAATACCAGCAGGGCTGACAGGCCACAATTAAGATCAAGTGTGTCCCAGATAAAAGGGGCTATCCATATATCAATTTTTCTTATTCCTGCACAAAAACATATGTTGTGGATACTCATTAGAAGCGCCTTGCTGAGGAGCTTCTAATGAGTACCCACAACACTATTAAGGTCATTTTGGAGACATTGCTTCCGATTTTGTGGGACTTTTACCCGACATTGAGATGAAATGACATCTTAAACCCTACCGCCCATAGAAATGGTTTGGGTTTAAGGAGCGGTCCGACTCCCATCACTTTTCCTGGGCAGGCTTAGACCTAAGCTGTTTACCAGTACTCAAGTTCGGTCGGTTTCAGCTCTGCGCGGAAGCACCATGCAGCCCGATCTATTTCTCCAGGCCCTGACGGGTGGGGGCGCTAATTGCTGTAGTCTTTTGGGCTGTTTTGCAGAAGAAAATTTCATTTTAGATAACTTGCCCTCATCCAACTTAGGTCCCAAAAGGCAAGCTATGTTGACTCCTGAATATCTCATCTGTTTATTATGTTGTCTGCTGCATCTTTTTCTGCTTGCAAGCAAACAGTGTTGACCCTGATCAGACTGCTCCTAGTGGCACAGTCTGATCTGGGTCTTCACTGTTTGCAACAATGACTTTTTATTGTTTTACAGTATAACAGTAGATAACAAAGCAGATGACAATTGTTGTGATTGGCATTTTACAGGTTAACCCATTTAGTACCGGAAACCCCTAAAGGGGTAGTTGGCAAACAGTGCAGGCCCAGATCAGATGCCGCAGAACGCGGCGTCTGATCAGGGCCTCCACTGTTTGCTAAAAGTTCAGCTATTTTCAAAATAAATTTTGAAGAAAACACAACCTGACACACCTAAATTTTGAAATGAACTCTGCTCACTGCATAAGGAGGAAGATTCCATTTCGTACAAAAAAGGGTTAACAAAAATTAATGAAAGATATCTGTGAAGGATATCTGACTATAAAATCATGAAAGATACCTGCGACTGATATCTGACAATAAAATTGGTTACTCTACCATCCGAATGACTCTTCTGTTGCGATCGATACAGGAGCCAACATTCATGTGAAGCTTATGAAAACTCTTGAAGAGGTCACTTCCGAAACTGTTGCTGTCTGTCGAGTTTTCGCTGTCAGAATTCTCGCTTGCATCCTCAGCTAACAAGTCAACAGCTGATTCTGGGACTTCAAATGAAATAAAAAGAAACTTGTTAAGTATGTACAATGTATGTGCCGTCTTGTTTGTTTGTTTATATTGGGGTTTAACAGCCCAGTCAACACTATTTATATCTTTTTTGAGCCGGTCAATTTACCTATCCACACATTTCCTGGACAGGCTTATTATACCTACTCGTAAGTGATTATAAACCAGTAAAATTTACATTCTAAATTCGCCAATCACTGACAACTGCCCTTTTTTAATAAGCGGTAGGGAGAGAATGAGCGTAGAAAAGATTTCATGATCAATCTCCACGAAAGAATGTTGCCGACCCGGCAGGTATCGAATGTGCATCCTCCTGATCACCAGTCAGATGCGCATCCGACTGAGCTACCGAGGCCGGCATGTGACCTCTTGAGAGAAAATGTGCTTTTTAAAAATATTATGGGAGGTGTTCTAAGAGATTACTGTCAGAAAAAATACATTACTCCAGATAAGGAGCTTTTTTCATCTGAAAAGTACTGATGCCTTTTCTTATTTCTTCACAAAAACATTTGTTGTGGGTATTCATTAGAAGCGCCTCAGAAATCCAGTGCAGGTGTCACAGGGGTGGAAAAAGAACATGACTCGACCGGGACTCGAACCCAGGGCCTCTCGCATACCGTGCCAACATCCTACCGACTGAGCTACCTAGCCACACGGTCGACCTGCTACATTTTCCCCCTGCTTAATTAGATTCATCCCGAATCTCTTCTCATGAGATTCGTCCAGAATCTCTAAGTTCTATCCAGTCTGGCTGCCAGACTTATTTTCATACTCTTTCATACTCTCAGACGTGGTGCTCGCCCCCCACACTGGCCACCAAATGTCACAGGGGTGGAAAAAGAACACGACTCGACCGGGACTTGAACCCAGGGCCTCTCGCATACCGTGCGAACACTCTACCGACTGAGCTACCGAGCCACACGGTCGAACTGCTACACAGGGATTAATTCTGGAAGGGGCCCCACAGCTTTTCCAAAAGGCTATGGATCACATGTATGTTGATACCCTTTCTTATCTGGCACGATGAAATAACCTGTAGTGGCTTTGAACTATCACTGTCTCAAACAAATGTTCATGGCCCCAAAGGTTTCCAGCCATTGATTTCAACTTTAACCCTTATCCTGCTGCATAAATTAATTTAGCCACACCCATTTACATTTCAACTAACAAAATGCTTTGATGTAAGTTATTCACTGACTACATCGTTTGCAAAGGTAGGGGTTGTCGTGAACAGCGGGATAAGGGTTAAAGTGTATGAATACAAGTTTCTTCAGAAGCGATCTGATCTGGATCTACACTGTTTGCACAGGTAGGTGTTGTGAACAGCGGGATAAGGGTTAACTAGTCTGTATAATGAACACCCCTCTAAACCCCACTTCACATAGAGAAAAGAGGGGTTTATGTGGTATTCATTGTTCTTATTTTCGCTCAAAAACACAGATTGTGGGTACATTGAGGCAGTTCTAAGGGGCACCTACAACCTATATTTGATAAAAAAATAAGTAAAATATTATTCGACAAAAAGCCGCAGGAGTTCCAGAGATAGGAGAGATGCCATTTTAGCACATGAGAGCATATCCTAAATATACTTTATACTAAAAGTTATTCTGACATATCTCCTCATTATCTAAACCCTTGACCTGCTGAATATTTATCCCCACGCTTTTCAAAGAAAAAGTGGGGATATTGTAATGGTCTTCGTCTTCCGTACGTCCGTCTGACCGGATAACTCCTCCTAGACGGTTATATATAGAAACTTGAAACTTTGGGAACTGATAGATCTTTGGTCTGGGGAGTGCATGACACTTTCGGAATTTTGATCACCCCCCTACGGGTGGGCCCAGGGGGTGGGGCCCGCGGGGGTCAAAAATCAAAATTTCCAGAACATGGTCGTGTAATATATCAAAGCGAACGGCATGATGAGTAGAAAACATTACAACCAAAATTTGACCCCTGGGGTCCATTTTGAGGTCACCAGAGGTCAAAAACTGATTTTGACCCCTTTACCGGATAACTCCTCCTAGACGGTTATAGATAGAAACTTGAAACTTTGGGAACTGATAGATCTTTGGTCTGGGGGGTGCATGACACTTTCCGAATTTTGATTACACCCGTACGGGTGGGCCCAGGTGGTGGGGCCCACGTGGGTCAAAAATCACAATTTCCAGAACATGGTCGTGTAATATATCAAAGCGAACGGCATGACGAGTAGAAAACATTACAACCAAAATTTGACCCCTGGGGTCAATTTTGAGGTCACCAGAGGTCAAAAACTGATTTTGACCCCTTTACCCCCCATACATTACTGTTACCAGATAACTCCTCCTAGACCGTTATAGATAGAAACTTGAAACTTTGGGAACTGATAAAACTTTGGTCTGGGGAGTGCATAACACTTTCAGAATTTTGATCCTACTCCTGGGAGTGGGGCCAGATGTGGGGCACATTGGGATAAAAAATCAAAGTTTTCAGAACATGGTCGTGTAGCATATTAAATCGAACGGCATGATGAGTAGAATACATCACAATCAAAATTTAACCCCTCTAGGTGATGGCCCAGAAGGTGGGGCCCATGGGGAAGCGTGGGGATATGCGATGGCTTGCCATCAACTGCGCAATTCTAGTTAAATATGCCACACCCACCACTGAATATCAACTAATCAGATAACCTGATGCAAATTATTACAACAAAATCATTAACTGAATGAGAAACAATGTAGATACTGATCAGAGAAGCCATCTGATCTGGATCTACATTGTTTGAAAGCTAAGACATATCCGGGTTCAGCAGGACAAGGGTTAAGTTTATGTGCCCAACAGTAAATATCATACCATTTCTGAACTGAATAACGATGCCATCTTCTATTTCTTGCGATTTGGCATTTTGTCTGGCATCTTGGTTCATTTCATCATCAGGAGAGATTACTACTTCAACTGTTTCAGGTCTTTCCTTCTTCAGAGGCAATGGATCTGTTGAGGCGGACATGTCTGCTAGTTTTCTGAAAAATGAAATAACTCTGTGCATGTGTGTTTGTAATATTTAATACTCTCAGTGTGTGTTTTTGTACATGCGTGTGGAGATAGACTGATGTTAAGAAGAAATGGCTGAAATTAGATGTGGTTAATTGAGAAAACAAGCCTATTCAAAATCAAAAAATTTATTATGAAAAAAAAAAAAAATGAAAATTTTCTTATTTCTGCTAAAAATATAGACTATGGGTAAACATTAGAACCGCTTCATCGAGGCGGTTCTAACGAGTACCCACAATTTATATTTTAGAGCAGAAATGTGAAAATAAGGTTAACCCCTGTAAACCTCAGTTTTATTTAAAAGTGGGGTTCAAGTGTGTGTGTGTGTGGGGGGGGGGGGGGGGGGGGTCAGAATTATGTTTTACCATCAAAAATGATTTTTTTTTTTTTTTTTTCAGAAAAAAAAAAAAAAAATCTAATATCTCAAAACATAGATTGTAGGGGCTCCTTAGAACTGCCTCAGCAAGCGGTTCCAATGAGCACACACAATCTATTTTTTAAGCAGAAATAAGAACAATAATGTATACCCCTGTAAACCCCATTTTGCTAAATAAAAGTGGGGTTCTAGAGGGTCAAATTATAGGCGTGTTTTCGTGATGTGAAATGTGTACATTGAGATATGATGTGTACGTTGACGGGGCCTGTCCATGTTCACGCTTACCCCTCCACCCCTGTCTATAGATCAGACCCACTGAAACTGGTCCCTGCCCCTATCCTAGTTTTCAATACTGTTTTGCCTAATGAGAGAAAATGTGCGAAAATTATATTATGGATCAATTAACGGTAATTAATGCTGACATTTATTTTAATACAGAAGTGTAATTTAATATGAAATTAAACAACAGAAATCTTACCTGATCTATCCAACACGTGTTCTTGTGTTTATGTTATTGATTATAGCGTAATAGCGTAATCTTGGATCAAACAACACCGCGCGCGCGACTTTTCCCGCTGTCTGCCACTCCTCCAATCACAAGTGCCAATAATGATGCAACACCTGCTGCTTTGTGTACAGTGGCGGATCTAGCTGTATTAGGAGAAGAAAGTAACAGAAAATAAGTCAAAAATAAAAGAAAAATTTCCACTAAAGAAAATTTTCCACTAAAAAAGTTTCCACACGGGCTTAGGAGGAAAATAATGCTCACCCCACTTTTGCCCATATAAAATGGGATCTGCCCTACATAGATGCGTGTATATTGTTAAATGTCCAATCACACCTTCAAAACGTATATAGTGGGGTTTTACGGGGGGCATTGATTATTTACAAATCAAGTGGCTCTGCACTCTTTTGGAAAGGAACAGGCAATGAACCGTTCAGTTATAAACTTATAAACAAGAATTATTTGTTGTTTTTTTTTTGGTTTTGGTTTTACGGCCCTTTCAAGATTAGTTCACTCATATCTAGCCGATCGTTAATCAGAGGTGGGCGAAAACTGGAGTACCGGAGAAAAACCACCTGACCTTCCGTTGCAGCCTCGGAACTTGGCGTCTCACATCTGACCCGAGCGAGGCTCGAACCACAGCGGTGAGAGACCTAATGATCAAGAGTCAGCGCTCTTAACCACTAGGCCACAGAGGCCCGTTTGTTTGTTTGTCTGTTTGATTTGAAGTTTAACGTCCCTGTCAACACTGTGAAGGTCATTTTGGAGACGTTGCTTCCAAATTTGTGGGACTTTTACCTGACTTTGAGATGAAATAACATCTCAAGCCCTGTCGTCCAATGAAACCAATAGGGGTTATAAGCATGGACGGTCCGA